>JAFBJQ010000164.1:229814-297536 GCA_016785345.1 Trinectes maculatus
CTTTGCGACACAAATGATGATTTTTATTTATGAGTGCATGCGGGGTGAGAATTCATCATATTTCCTTCACGTGCAGAAACGCGGTATCTGGTTTGTTTCAGCTGTGAGGACGGTGATTATCATGGTGATTAATTCCGGCATACGGGAGGAACATTGCCGTGATATGGTCGAGGAGAGGGGGATGATTACCTAATGGAGGGGTGACCAATGTGTTTCTTTAAAGCTGAAATTGAAATGAAGAATCAGAGGCCTCCATGGGTAACTGGATCAGCCTGTGCAGGAAATCAATCATCTCCACCAGACTTTATAAAATAATAACACGGGAAAAGTGGAAGTAAATACAGGAAGAAGGGGGCTATTGCAAAACCAGTAACCTGTAACTGGCATCAGTGTCTTGGATAATTAAAACTTAAGAGGTGTGTTTTTTTTCTCTCTTTAATTTCTTGGTCCTCCATAACGAGTGCTCATTAATTAATTCAACGTCTCCACGCTGTAAAGTGGAGATCTTACTTGTTGTTGCAGGACAAGTGTAGACCAGTAGATCAGGTCACATGACAGTGAAGTAGCGCCTCAAGTTAATTAGTTCCCTGTCTGTTTTCCGAGTCCCTCAACCTGAACCTCAGGGAAACAAATAAATAAATAATCTTATGCTAGACGATGGCGGAGGTCATTGTTGCCACCATCAGCGGAGGGATGATTGCTTAGTTTAGCTTTTGAATGTAACTGTCACATACCTGTGATCAATATTCCTGTTGTATGTGGTTCTATAGCAGAAATAACGTGGTTCTAATCAGTCCAGTACTCTAATTGAAGCATGCAGCGAGTTCGGAACTGAGCAACTGTACACACTCAGCCATAGTTGACCCATTAAATTGACCTTGGTAAATAGTGAATTATGCATTGAACATCGCATGTTAGCATCTGACAGCGAGCGCTTGCTTTTTTTTTCTTTTGTCGTGTAGAAAATGAGACCCCTGAGGTATTCATTCCTAAACCGTCCTTACTTTAAGAGACCGTTTCTCCATCTTGACGTGCGCTGTTGATGCCACGCAAAGGCGACTTCAGGCTGAGTCCAGGGAAAACCGCGGCCGCCTTTTTATAAAAAGTACAAAAACAAAGGTTGTCGAGTTGTAGCGTAGTTGCCATCGATCACAGTCAGTCAAGTTAAGTCAATCGCGTTGATCGTATTTATCTACATTTGGCTGCACTTTACGTCGGAAATAAAATACGTGTTGGTGGAGGGTGAATTGTTGTTGTAGTATTCCTGGTTTTGCATTAAGTTGGGAATGACTGTAGAGCATTGCAAAATAAATCCATCCGGGAAGGAGTTCGTCCAGCTCCTGACATAATGTAGCAGTCGTACGCTATGTGGCAGGTACAGTTTATCAGTGTTTTAAAACTGTCACTTATTAAGTCACCACACTCCTGATGTGCAGTGTCAGGCACCACTGGGCTGTGTAAGTGCTACACTGCCGGGCCGGGTTGTCCATCTCACTGCCGCTGGACCGTCCAGCGATAACAAATATCATAACATTACATTGCACAGTGTAGTAATCCATTACAGGGCTTTCAGTTCCAAACCTTTTCAGTCTCTCCCGAAAACAGTGCAGCAGATGTTGGATGTTGAGGGAGGACGATTCCAAACGAGGGTTTATTTCTTCCTCGAGGCTCTGAAGACACTGGGTGGTTGCCAGGATTGACACTACACAGTCCCACTAGTGGCAGTGCGGAACTTTTTTTGTTTTTTTCCCCTCTCTGGGGCAGTCATGCCGAATACAAGTACCAGCTGCCGCATGTGGCCAGGGCCGCCACTTGGCGGTGACATCGCTCATTTGCGGTGGCTGAGGCAGATGCAATACACATTCCTGTCAAAGGTGGGAGCAGTAACCTTCACACACTCGCAGATTTTAGACCAGATGTTTTCAGGCGCTGGTTTTGGTGGAAACTGGTTTGGAGGAAAAGTGAGAAGCTTCATGCCGCTGGTCTTCGACACAGATATGAAAAAGCACTAACTCACGGCAAGAGCACGTTGTCTTCGTCTCTCTGCAAAGAGGTTCTGCGTGTGTTCCACCTCCCCAGGAGGACACAGCAGCAGGAACGTGGGCAGGAACATGAGGCCTCAGTACAGTACCATATGCCTCACTGATTACACCGGAGCTCCATCCGTAGTGAATACGTTGCACAGCTGTATAGCACTGCTGTCTCCTTGTCGTCCGACAACAAAGCCATGTGATCCTTTACACTCCGGCTCGTGACTCATCCCCGTGGCATCGTTGTCCGACTGGCTGACGGCTGCACAGTGAAAGCAACTTCCTGGCTTTAAAAAAGCATGGGGGCTATTTCTGGATGAGGGGATGGAGCCAAATTACTCACTGCTTACTAATAAGCCGTTGTGGTAATGTGGTATTATTATTATTAAAATAACCTCCAAGAGTTGATGCCTTCGCGTTTCCTTTTGTTGTTTTTTTTTTGGGTTTGTCATGAAAATTAACTGCCGCGTCGGTGTAAGATTTAACGTTCGCGCTCCCACAAGTAATAAAACCTAACGACTGCGTCGTTGCGTTGACCCTTGACCGGCACGTCGCCGAGTGCAACATCATCAATTTTTTGAAACAAAACATATGTATAAGGAAGAGTTATTATTGATTTTGCTGACCTCCTGACCTTCAGTCCACCGCAGCACCATGATTAAAGAACAGCTGCATATTTTAATCACTTGTTTATCACGACCCGTTACCAACGTCTTGTTGTTGGGAATCCTCCCAGGTTTTCCCCTATTTGCTGCATCTTATATTTATAATCTGTATATTTTTATATAGTCATTGTATTTTTATTCATGGAGACATTGAGAATGCGCACTGAGACGACGATGATGATATAACGACATTCTAGCCTTCTATTCAGAGATATACGATGTTTGCTTCCAAAGTGTTGGACTTGCTAAATGATAAATGCACGCCTTAAAATAAAAAGAACAACAAATGCATATGTTACTTTTGGTCATATGCATGCATTTTATAGTAATAATAGTTTTGCCAGTGGCGAATACTTGATGAGCATTCATATTTTAAATAAACATAAAATGTGTTGCGTAGCCTTGGATTTATCATTTCCTAATATTTCAGCGGTTCAGGCCACACGGCGCTGTACGTCTGTGACTGTGTTACAGTGCTCGGTGAGATTATTAGCGTGAAATATTAAAACAGGAATTTCATGAATGCGTGTCGTACACACTGGTGTGTGTTGGGTGCTTTGACTGCGTGCTTTGCAGGTTTGAAGTGTAATTCTCTCCTTTACTTTTCAAATTCAGCCGTGTGGGAGGCTTGTTATTCGTGGAGATGTCACAAGCCACCCGACACACGCACACACACACACACACACAAACACACACACACACACATCACCACCTCCACTACCCCACCCTGTGCATATACAGCCTTTTTCTGCCCTAATTTGTAGGCAAGTGCAGCGGTGGGCTCGTTTCCTGCCTTATTGCCTGCTACTTCTTTAACACCTACATAATATACTTCATTAGAAACTTCTGTCACTCCCTGTCTGTTCCACTTCATCCAATCACTATGACTTTTTTTTTCCCCTTTTCACTCTCTCTTTAAGGAAGTGTTGTTGTTTTTTTTCTCGCGTCACAAAAACAACTGGCCTCTGTTCTGTTGTCACGCGTCTTCCTCTGTCTCCTGTCTGTGTGTTTCTTGCTCTGCTGGGAATTCAATTATCCCGGCTGTTGTTTTATGAAGTCGTCTTGACACCCGATGACGGATTCATTATCTCATCTCACGAGAGCGATGGAGCAACAGGACCATTGCTTCCTACACAGTCTTCCACCAGCTCACATACATCTGGCCTGTGGACCTCTTCACATATAAACCATACTTAGACCTATCAAGGAATATTTTTTATTCCTGTGCCGAGCAGCTGCATGAAAAGCACAGGAATGTGGTTGTCAGGTAGAATAATTAAAACATACTGACATTATTTTAGTAAAGGTCAGTCCATCAAAAAGATGATAAAGAAAAACTGCTTGCTGAATTTTCTTTGTTTTGCATCACACTTCACTCGCAGTTTTTCCTCGTTCCCATTATAGTTTGCTGTCTGTTATGGGAAAATTATATATATATATGTGTGTGTGGGTGTGGGTATGAGATCAGGAATAAAAGCTATGGGATTTATTTGCAGCATTTTTACCCGCGTTGGCTTTTCTTTCGTCGGGTTAATTGGGGAATGGGCAGGTTCCTCTGTGGGAGGAAGGTTGGCACAGTGTAGTGGGTGAAAAGGTTGCGAGAGTTTTGTGTCTCTGTTTGAATACGGAGCACACTAACCTCTGCCGGGGTTATAAAAAGGCCACAGAATGACACTCTGCTTTCTTTGATCTGTCCTTTGTGTGTGTGTGTGTGTGGGTGTGTGTGTGTGTGTGTGCACCTTGTTAAAAACCTAACACAAAACCTCACATAGCACGGCACAATAGGGCTTTTTATAATTCACAGAGACCTTCATTATGTACATTCTTTTATAACTCTCTCTCTCTCTTTCTCTCTCTCTCTCTGTTGCAGGGAATGAGTTTGGCCATCCTGAGTGGCTGGATTTCCCCAGAGAGGGGAACAATCAGAGTTACCACTACGCCCGCCGGCAGTTTAACCTGGTGGATATGGATAACCTCCGCTACTGTCAGCTCTACGCCTTTGACCGGGACATGAACCGCACCGAAGACAAGTACGGCTGGCTGGCCGCCCCACCTGTAAGGATGTCACACACACACACGCTGCCGTGCACAATCACAGGCAAATATGTCACGGTATATTACGGTATATAGAATTATTTCTCATGTCATGAATTTATAAATGATTAGTATAAGGAAGACCCCGTTTAATTTCATGCAGGTCCTTGCGTGTTGGAGGTAAACGAAATGTCATGTCTCCGCGGCTGATGTCAAACTGAGCAGTAATAAACTTCATCCGGGTAAAAAAAAAAAGGAGTTTTGCTCTTTAGTGCTCCGGGAGCAAAGTGATGGGTTAATTCAAATGGAGAGCGTGGCTGAATTGACGGGGATTAGTAGTAAGTCTGTGTAATTGATTCAAAAATACCCTCCCTCACATCCCCGGGAAGCCGTCTGAAGATTAGAACTCCTTCACCTTGCTGCGTTACACTCTGACCCGAGTATTTCTCCGCAGCGGGCCGACAAATGCAGCGGAGTAGGAAATGCATCAGGGAGCATAATTAGAGACATGTCTGGTTCACGGGGATAATTTCTGCATATTGCTCCATCAATCAGAGGTGTGTTCTGGCTGACTGGAGCCTCTCGCACCTTTCACTGCTGGATGAAACGAAGCTCTTTGGAGCGACGGCAAAGGGAGCGATGAGTCAGGCTGGTTTTCGCCGCTTCCTTTTGTTGGAACCGGAGGGGATGCAGGATCCCAGAGGATGCGCCTGGCAGGGATAATGCATACATTTGGCACCACCTGCAAAACAATTTATGCTCTTTTTCATGGCGGTTTCCATGTGGGTTTTATGTGAAAGCATATGCATACGACGGCATTGTATACCCTACTTAAGATGATCTACTTTATCTAGATCTATACTTACTTTAATAATGACTTCATGGGATAACTTTTTCCCTATCAGTTATTTATAGATGAAGAAGGTCTGATGTGAGATTTAGCTGCCAGATAATTACCCGAAATGTTTCGCCTGGATGTTGTCAATATTTTGTGAGGGGAAAAAAAAAATAGGTTTTGCGATTGCTAATAACAGTTTTCGCTGCAGAGTGTTTTCATCGAGGTTGTCGTCTTGAATTCGTGAAATATAATCACTAAATAATTGAGCGGCCGTTTTCTGTGAACGGCATAATAAATATGTTCCAGGGGTTTTCGATAGCCTCTCTTGTTCTCAGGTCTCTGTCCTTGGGAGCAAGTGAACCAGAAAAAAAAAAAACAACAAAAAAAACCCCATCAGGGATTGATACAAAATCACAAAAAAGACTTTGAGGAACATTACTCACAGATAGCGCCAATAACTGCTTAGAGATTCCGCCGTAATAACCAGATGAGTCTGAATCCTCTGCGCTGCTTATCAATGACATTGCCAAGGTAATCGCGCTTAGTGGGAATATTCTATGGCTCGGTTCAATATTTCAGTGCGGCGGGGGGATCCAAGGGCGTCCTGCAGTCAGAATGAGAAGCAGAGGAGGATCTGTCAGCGTGTTGCCCCTGTTGTCCCAGGTACAGGCGAACTAAGCAGAGTCAGATATGCAGATGTGCAGCTCAGATCTTCAGAAGGCCAAACTCTGGACGTCAGGTGAAGCCTGTGTCCCAGTTGAGGTGTTGCACTTTGATGAAACGTAAATAAGGCCTGCATTACTTAACTGCTCTGACCCAAACGTTACAGTTGCCCATAAGATGCTTTTATTTTGAAGTAATGTAGCTTAAATATTGAAGTCTTTGGAGGGATTCGAGGATGATGCATGATTCAGTGACTGGTCAGAACTCCTTAAGGGGAAAACTCCAAACATTATTTTATAGCAGCTTGTATCTTCAGATGTATTTTCCATGTCTCCCATCACCTTGTAAACATAAAATATTTACCCAGGGCAAAGCCGGTGTTTAAATCCAATTTTCCCACAAACTGTGTCCAGTGCAATCGCAGCCGACTAAGTACCAGCGAAGAAGAAGAAGAAGAAAGAGGAGGAGGAGGTGGGTGGGAGTTTGTGGGAATATCGGATTTGAACCGTGGTCTCACAAAAAAATATTTTCCCTGACAGTGCTGAGGTCAGGAATGGGGCCGCTGCGGGGACTGACCCTGCTCCCGCTGCCTCCGCCACTTTCACTCCACACTGTTGTGTGGATGCAGTGTGATGCTGCAGGCAGCCACCAAAATAGCAACTTTAAGACTCCAGACCTGGTGTCACCAGGTGTGTGCAAACATCTCAGGTCTTCTCGTACCTTAAAAACGATTAAATAATGACTCCGGTTGTCTGACAGACACATTTGGAATATAATAAGATTTATTTCAGGATTTGTTGATTTATTAGTAAGTGATTTACTGTATACGCCTACTGGGCCCCGGCTTAATGAGCGCAGGGTATATTTGTTTTCCGGCTCACTGTCAGCCAGAGGAGTTTGGCGTGACTCCAGAAGTGAAGTCTTCTGGGTAAGAAAAAACTTGGCGGTGTCAGCTCGTTCCTGAACCCCGGTCCTCCCTGATGGACGGGTCGCGGGCTGCTTATCTTCTCGTTCAGCTGCGAACGCGCCGCCCAAGCCAGGAATTGGCTGGAGGAGCAAGGCGCTAAAAATAGTGGGGTTGGACGACATTGATAATCTCTGCTAATGACACGTTAGCAGTAGCGCCCCCCACTCTGCAGGAGAGTGGAGTCTTTACCACGTGCGGCTGAGGCGAGCTGTCAGCGGGCGCCGTGCCGCGCCGCGCCCTCAGTGCCACCTGAAAGTGATGTGATGTGGGAACGTTACTCGGTCAATTTGGAAAACGTGTGGTCTTCCGATATAATGCGGCCCCATTATAACTCTGTAAGTCCGAGATGAGAAAGGTAATGACTATTCATGAAGAAGTCATTTATGAGCTTTTCTTTTCCTCTCCCCTCTCCAGGCCTTTGTCAGCGCCCAACACCAGGCGGACAAGGTCATAGTGTTTGACCGGGCAAATGTGCTCTTTATCTTCAACTTCCATCCCAGTAAGAGCTTCCAGGACTACAGGGTGGCAGTGGATGTTCCAGGAAAGTATCCTTTTGGCTTTCTGTCATATCATCATACTGCTTTTTTCTTTTTTTCTTTTTTTTTTAATCTGTACACACTGACTTCCCTCTGTCACGCCACACTGCACACTCGCAGTGCCTCTCAGAGTAATGATGCCTTTCTTAGTTACTTCTTTCATACAAGAGTTTTTTTTTTATTATTTTATTTTATTTTGACAGAATTGCTAACTGAGGATATTAGGATATCACAACCAAGACAGTGAACATCTCCTAAAGGGGACGGGAAAAGAGACATGGAAATGGAAAAGTGGGAATTCTCCTTTGGGTTAATATAAGGATGAGTTGATAGCTCTCGGTTTCATCAGAGTTGTTTATCACGGCGTTTTGTTGGGTGCTGTCATCAGCAGGAGCAGCAAGGTGACTGTGACGATGCCACACAAACAACAGTGTGTGTTTATGATAATGAAGACGAACACGACACGCTGCGAGACAGTGGCGGCTCGCTGATGTGGTATTAATTGTTTTTGGAAAACGCCCGGTGCTCCGTGACATTGAAGAAGCATCACTTGGTAGTAGTAGAAAAAAATATAGTGATAATGTTTGTGGTTTTTTTATACGTATACATATAGACACACACACACACACACACACACACATATATATATATATACATAAAACAGATGGGGGAGGAAGGGGGACCGGGGTCTGAACCCAGGGACACACTTGTACAAAGTAAGTAAACCTGACTGGTAAAGACCCACAGAGTCAATGTTCAACCCCCCCCATCGCTTTTGTGACATCATTCCAGCAGTCGCCGTGGAGACGGGTATAAGTCGGGTAGTTTATAGCGTTGTTGTTATGAAATTATGGAGAAATAATAGCAGAGCCCAGTGATTCGGAAACAGCTCTGTTTAGCAGCAGCGGCTGTCTGTCTTCCCAGAGAGCAGCGCATACGAATTTAATGAGTCCCACAGTTGTGATTACACCCGGCTTAATGATCAGGGATGTGAATGGGGGGGGCAGGAATCTGACAGATTTGTATTTATTATTATGGACATTGCTCTCTTCTGGGGCCCCGGTGCGGCTCGCCCCGGCAGCTCCCCAGAACCGATCCGAGGCTGCGTCTGACTCTTCAGCTCCGACTTAAATAACGTGGCGGTGATTCGAAACGCGCCCGGAGACTTTTCTTAGTTCTCTTTGGATAACGTGCTAAACGATGCTTCTCTCGAAATATCTTACGAAATATCTTAGTAGTCGTACAGAAAAAGACAGATGATAGTGTTCGGTACGCCTTATTACATTTCAGAGCATTAAATGGGAAAACTCTTCTGCTTATATGATTATCTGGAAATAGATTCTTTTTTGTTATGACATCACTGACTACCTGGAAAAAAAAACAGTACCTGAATCAAGTTTATTAGATGAGTAGTAGAATCATCCAATATCATGGAGTTAATGTAAAGCTGGTTGTTATGTGCGATTATTTTGTGTTTTTGTGTTTTGGGCTCTGCCTTGATGGGGTGAATCTCAGGCACCGTGCCGCACGGTGTCTCTAACACCATTTTCGAGGGTTTATTTTCATTTAGACGGAGCCACATCTTTTCCTCCTGGTGCTTCTTTTGATGTTTGCGAGGAGGCCTCAGACGCCGGGCGGGTGGAAGAGGAAATGCAAATAAATGGCGAGGGCAAAGCTGCGGCTGTCATTATACCGGGAGGCGGTAAACACATAAAGGCAAATGTGCTGTGTGCGTGTGAGGAAGGTAAATGCGCGCGCTGTGCGCGTATGAGGAGATGCCGATCCTCCGATGGGAATGTGTGCAGAGGATCCAATTAGGAGAGAAGACAGATGAAAGTGCCACTCAGAGGCAGAGGAGGTAAACAAGACAAGCTCAATGAGTCCAAAAGTGCTTTTTCATTACGCTCAGCTGTCACACACGTAAACTTTCTTCTGCCTGTGCGAGGGTCAGGGATGTCACGGAGGTGGCCCACGCCACCGCCGCCGTCTTTGGAAATAATGGCCGGCTGCAGCTGACCATGCTGCGTACGGATAAAAATGGATCCCTCCCACTGGCGACGGGTGTCCTTCTCCATCAACACACACGCCATCAAGTTACATTTAGTACCAGCATGTTGTTGTGTCTTTAATAGTTGTCCTGTCACAAAGCCTGTGACTGGCTCCGCCAGTCTTCTCGGTCGGTTGCTTAATTAAATGGAGGGAAAATAAATAAAAATAGTTGTTGGTGGGGAAATAAAGGAGCAGTCTGTGCTGTGGAGATGTGTTACAGCTAAATAACTGTTCCTGTTATGGTGTCTGAACGTTTGATGGCTCAGCTTTACAGGTGTATATAGTCATCATCCGGCAGGTGGATGCTCGGTGGCTGTCCTCTTCATGTTTTTATTGCTTCTCATTGTCCTTTCTGAATGTTTTTTTATTCCCCCCTCTCTCCGCTCCGTGAGGAACGAAGCAGCTCGCCGAAAGTGCCGCCCATTAAAATGCGGTCAACGTCAGCTTTTCGACAGGCTCTCAAACCGTCACTGTTTTTTTTTCTTTCTTTTTTTCTTCCTTTATTATTATTTTCCCCCTAACTCGTGGTGGACGCGTTCTGCGGGCTTTATCTGGCTGGTTGGAGTGTTTGAAATCCCAGTTGAATCCTGTCGTGAAAGCTGTAGCTGTCAGGGCAGATTGGTCTTTGATTTACACCGTGCCAATCGGCAGCTGAGATTGTGTCAGGTCATCATTCTTCTTTCCCGTCGCAGTCGCTCCTCGGATGTCGTTTGGAATAATTCAACTACAGGTGCAATGACACTAACTAGAACTTAGAGTCAAATACACCGTCCTTATTCCTGTTATCAGGAATGAGTCACAGGAGGTACGCTGCATAAAGATGCGTTGCATAAGCAATGTGTAGCCAAAGCTATCTGCCACTCGGATATAGGCTACATTATAGTAACAACACTTTGATATCTGCAAGTATGCAGCAACAACTTTTGGTTTCTTCTACAGTTACAATAAAAGACAGGAAACAACAACAAACAACAGTCTGCAGCTCCATGAACCCAAAACACCTGAAATCACTGACTCTCAGGCATCAGGCATAAGCTACACACCTAAACCTGACAGTCACTGAAACTAGATCTAGATGTAATGTATCGTTAGGGACATGATTGTTATCGTTATTCATTTGACAATGGTTCCGTCACAGAGTTACGATGCACACATTCTTCATACGTGCACACACAACGTAACTCTCCAGCTGAAGCGCCAGCACTTTCACAAGGCCAGAAAAGGAATCGACCAAGCTGGTGGAGAAACTGCGGAAGCGGTGGCTCGATCCGCAATCAGGGTCATCAGCGGCTGATCATCAAGCCTTACACGCCCCTCTCTGGCCTCTGCACAGGGCACATCATTGATTGTGGGTGTATTGACAGTAGTTATACAGGTACAACTGAACGCTGTTGTTGCAGCTGTCCGTAATCACTCAAAGCGTCCAACTATCAGTGTGTCATGGTTCCCTGTTTTCCTCAGAGAACTTTACAGGGAACCGTTTTCTAGTTTCCTGCACATATATAGTACACATGCAATACATCAGCATCACCAACCATCTAATTTCTGAAACATGGTCATTGTCCCATACGTAACACTTGCACTGTTGCACTGTGAAGGTTCTATTATAAGGATTAACATTTGAAATGATATACCCCCAGTTCTCCACAAGAAGCATGATAGCCCCACGAGCTCAGCCCTATTTGCATACTCCTCTAATAGTCAGTAGTTAAAGAAAACAAAAAAAACAGGTTTGTTCTGTTAATAGCCCGCCATGGCGGAGGAGGCGAGAGGAGGTGTGAGGGAGGGGATCCTTCTCCTCCTCAGCAGAAACAATGCACCGAGCGCCACTTCTTCTTAATCATCACTATCAAAGCAGACAAGCAGGCAGCAAAGGCTGAATTTCCCCGGCTCTGGGGCAGAACCAGGCAGCGTTTGAGGATCACGCTCGCACTCCCGAACATCACCCACGGGGAGATGAAGGTGATTATTCAGGCAGCCAATTAGGGCGCCGTTTGCCCGTGCGCTCCTCTCGGTGTTCGTGGCAGCGCCGCTCCTCCCAGCTCCCGCCCCCCAGAGAGTTAGTGGGAATAAATAATGCACTGCACAGATGTTTAAGGGTATTTTACGTTGTATGCTCAAGCTTTTTTTTTTTTGACTGACGTTAGCGGGTATCAACTTTGCCTGGAGTTTTAGGACATGAATATTTATTCATGGTGCTAATTGTCAAAAAGATTTTTTTTCCCCTCCTCCTCATTTTGTTTGCAGCTTAAATATTTAATACTTATAACTTTCTTGTCACAGATTTCGTCGCCTGTCATTTTTGTTTTTTTTTTTAAGCCAAAGCCAAAAAGGCGAGACAACATTCAAATGTCAAGCTGTTTCCAAAAAGTCTCTTCAGACAGACTTTGGAAACTTTTGCCATTTTGACACTTGAGTAACTGCATTCCTCCACTGAAGGCCACATTTTAATCACGAAATCACACTGATCGTGCATTTTTGTAAAAAAAAAATTAAATTAAAAAAGGTGACTGCACAGAGCCCCCCCCTGCTGGAGCACATGCCATGCCATGGCGTTTCACGTTGGTTCCGCTTCAGGAACACGCAGGTTTCATAAGACCTGTATGGTGTATAGTGTGTATTGTTCAGATTTTGTTACCGTGTTTACCGTGGTTGTTAGTTCAGCATCAGAAATGTATAGATGCTTTAAGAGTAACTTGAGAGGGGTGAATATCTCTCCTGTCAAGTGTTACTGTACTTAATTGTAGTGATTTGCATTCATGTTGACATTAATGAATTTTTCCCTCTGCACCATTATTCCAGCGTGCTACAAAGTCGTAACACAATGCAGTGCGTCTTATGGGAGGAGGGCTGGCGTACTCTCTTTGTGTGTATCTTTCGTCACTCATTTGGATCACTTTTTTGATCAAATTCATTATTTATGCGGCGGATTTTGATAAATTAGACAGGCAGGCCGGATGGCTGAGCCACGACGGAAAGGCTTTTGTGTTTATGTTAATTTCAGACAGCGTTCTTTTTGTCTGTCGGAGCTGTGAGCTGTTACTCTGCCGTGCAGCGCGGAGGAGATGAATGCTGATGGATGTGAGGATTTCAGTGGGTAGGAACCACTAAACCGAGTCTGTACACCTAAGAGCACCTCTCCCAACACCCGTCTCCAGTGCGTCTTATGTCGTAGATCTTATAATCGAGTTTCCCACTCCCGTTGCACCTTAACCACACGATTTTTCCAGATACAGAATCAAGCTGGACTCAGACGAGGTTCTGTATGGAGGTCACGGACGACTGGACCACAACACGGATTTCTTCACCGAGGCCCAGCCCTTCAACGGCCGCCCCAACTCCATGCGGGTAAATATTTCCAACGGCACACTTTCCGCTCATCAGAGCTCCCACTTTGGTGAATGTCCTAAATATGGAGCACACTCCAGTTATAATTGCAGCCCCGTCCAGTGACCTGCGCTGTAACAGCATCCCACTCCGCATACTCGCGCTAACAAGGTTTGGAGGACGTTGTACATTTCACGCTGGGGGAAAAAAGTGACAAAATGAAGTGTGCTCAAAAATCTCGGCGTGCATCGTAAAATGATTTTTGAGAGTGCTGTCGATGGCCACTGTTGCACGGAAACACGGTGCATGTGTGGTGGGTGGTGATGAGACGCATTCAGAACTAACTCAGGGAATTCAATCAAAATTCAAGTCAGAAATAAATAATAATCACCCAGGTATAAACTGGTTGACATTTGGACACACACACACACACACACACACACATGAGAGAGTCGTAATAAGAAAGATTAGATTTTGATGTTTGACGGCTTCGTCCCTTTGACATCTCACAGCAGACCACTTCACTGAGCAGCGGCCATTATTAACGCTCCTTTGTGTAACAAAACAAAGAGGCCACTGTGAGAAAGTGTGGTCATGTCTGTACCTTCAAGGGTTAAAAAGTGTATCCCGTCTTCAAATCATTTCTGACTGACGCCAGGAAATACAGGGGGTCCTCGAGTTACGACGGAGATCCGTTCCTGAGAATGTGTCGTAACCGAATTTCGACGTAAGTCGGAACATACATTCATATGTAAGGTAGATACTAAGTTGTGCCACTAGATGTCGCTATAACACCAGGCTAAAATAAGAGTTTACTGTGGTGAATTGCCTTTTGTCTCTCTTGTCCCTCTTGACACACCGTAGGGGTTGAGATCACGAGTGTAGTGAGTATTTCCTTTAGATTTCTGATATCAACCGTGTAGACCCTGTGTTGTGAATAAACCTACGGTATCGCCACGATCCCGAACCCATCTGTGTCCGTGTGCATCTCCTTACCGGCTACCACTGCACCCCCCTCCAGCCGTCCATTTCACATACGTAAAAACAACGCAGAGTAGCCTAGCTGTGGACGTGTTGGAGAGCCGGCACCAACTAGTTCCCGTGCGAAGTCTGTACGTATTTACGGGGCAAACCGCTTAAGCCGAAACAAGGAAGTTCACGGGAGATGTGTCGTAACCACGAAAACGTCGTATCTCGAGACCGTCGTATCTCGAGACCGTCGTAACTCGAGGACCCCCTGTATTCCCAGAAGTCTTCCACAACGCAAACGTCACTGTGCACGATGAAGCTCATCAAATGTAACTTTATTTATTATTATAACGGAAACAGACAGAGGCGACACCATCACAGTTGTTTTCGAGTCTCCAGATAACAGTAGTTCAGTTTCTTCACATAGACGCAACATCCAACCGCCCAGTTAACAAGTAACTGTGCGATTAACACAGGACCAGCTCACTATAACAAAATGTCAGCTGTCTGTTTTGTCCTTTATTGTGCCATGTTTGACCTCATGAGTCGGTTTCATTGGATTCACAGGCAGAGTCAGTGTAATGAGACGGTAGCGGCTCGTCCTGAGAGAGAGCTGCACGTTCACACAGAAGGCCGCCGTCTCCCTGCTCTGGGCCTGTGCCCCCGAAACGCCGCTCTGTTATTATTCAGCGCCACCTTCATGAATGCGACGGGTTTTTAAAGCAGAATCCGGAAAATTGATGCATTTATTTTGGCTGTCAGGTGTCATGGTAACATTTTGGGAATATCGTGTTTTCCTGGAGTCTGTCAACGTTAGGTGACTCTGATTCTGCTCCAAAACAACGTGCATTATTGATGGCGTTGGAATTTACCTTTTCATGCGCTCGCGCAGCATCGTGTCGGGAGGCGAAAAATATCTGGGAGAAGGAACCACTGGGCTTCCATCGTGGAAACGGCTTAAGGCCAATAGCATGAAAGAAGTTGGTCCTCGAAATATAGAAAGAAATGCTCATATGCATTTTGAGCAGACTGCTTGAGGATCTCCCACTCTCTCCACTCTCTCCTCGCTCTCCTGATGTAACTCTTCTCTTGCTTAAATTGCTGAAAGGCAGCAGAGGTGTTTTATGAATAAGGTCAGAGATGATACCGAACTGTTACCCGGCTGATTGCATCTTACGTTAATGAACCCAATTACCACATGAGGACAGTGACGTCCAGAGTTGACACAGCTCCTGGTCTTATAGTGTTTATCTGATCGAAAGTGCGGCATTCATTGAATAGAGTGAATGCACCTTTATTGCATTTTAAATGTGTTTGGCAAAACTGGCATCAGCTCCACATGCGTCCCTCCCGGCCAAAATGGGAAGTTTAGTTAACAAGTCATCCGCTAATGTTGGCACCGGCCCGGATTAATAGGGAATGAGAGGAAGCGAGGGAAGTGGAGTCAATGGGTGGAGAGGGAGGGAGGGACTGTCTGTCTCCTGTTGTCTCACACAGTGAGACGGTCGTCCTGCATGAAGACGCTCCGTCTCCTCTTCCTTACACCTGCCTGGTTATGACAGGAATAATCAGGCCATGTTCTGCAGTGGCTCTGAGCGGTGCCCGCTCCACCCATGTTTAATTTAACAAACAATCACACACCCACGATTTAATCGCCTCAAATTAGGATCAATAAGATTTTGAAAAAAAAAAAGTTTGTGGAATTTAGATCAAATCAAATTGAGGTCCTGGAAGGTCGTGCCAACAAACAACTATTCCCGTACACACTGAGGTCGTTGACCTCTCTGTGTGTGACAAGGTGTGACTGCGGGCCACTGGAACTGGTTCAGGTACCTGGACGTGTCTTGTTTCTATATGTCTATTAATTTTCACTCTTCAAATAGTTTGTTTGCACAGTCTGGCACATGTTCACAGCAAATAATTTTTTTTCATGCAGGTTCATTTTAATTTGAGCCCATATGAGAAAACATCATAAGACAGCAGATGGGCTGTGACATTTTTCTCATTGTTTGAAACAAAACAAAAAAACTGAATACAGCTGCACGGCTAATCAGCCTAATTATTACTCAACATTACTGCAAAATTCTCCAAACGTCCAACGACTGTATGATGATAAACTAGACTAATTCTAAAATATAAACTAGAATGATGGTTTACCATGTCACTATACTGCCTCCCAGTGACCACGGATGACGATGCCTCAGCAGCCGTGCAGGTGATCAAACTATTTCCCTTGCAGGCATCTATCTGTCTGTCTGTCTGCACTTTAATGCATGTCTCAGTAATGACTCTGAGTTTATGGACACGACTCGAGGCCTTTATTATATTGTGAATCAGAATAGTGTTGTTTAACTCTCAGTCTATTAGCAGTGTTGTTGTCTTGATATAATCCTGTTTAATGTTCTGGATGGTTGGATGGATCACGATTGAAAACATTATGTTTAAGTATGTGTAGTCAAAGTCATTTGTTGTTGTATTCAGCCTATGTTTAGAATCTATTTAAACTCTATCTATCTTTCTGAAATCACAGATTTTTATGGTTGTTGTTGTTAAGGAAGTAAGACCTAAAATAACACTTCTGCATTAATTCTTTATAATAGAAACCCCATCCATGTCAAAAACTGATTTGATATTTATACGATGAATAGGTGCTTTATTAGTTGTGTCTCGTTTCGTTGTTTTTAATTTGGTTTTGTTAATAATGATGTAGAAATTTGAACTCACACCGAGCACATTTGCCTTGATGCTGAATTTTAAACAAATATGAAAAATCCACTCATCTCTTTATGCAGTTTTTTTTTTAAGTTTACTTTTCGATTTTGTCGGAGTGAAGTGACAGCCTGATGTTTACATGAGGGCACGTCATGAGAGTCGCTCTCATCGACATCCAGTGTTTCTTCATTTAGGAGGACAAAAACTTTGTCAGGGACTTAATTTCCCACAGTGAGAAATGTTATTTTAGCTTAAACCCCCCTCTGGTATTTGTCACACGATCAGTTCTGTTTGAGTGTTACGACGTCAGACGTAACACTTAGAGGACCCTGATGAGTCATTAGCCGCTTCGAAACCTTTTGATAAACCTTGCATGCTTCAAAACGGCTGTCTCATTTGGCAGTTTCACCAAAAAAGAAAGAAAGAAAGATATAAGGCTGGAATGAGAAAGGAACAGGAAGTGAGGGAAACGTTGCGGGTCTTTTTGCAAATGATCAAAAGACGCACATTTCCATTAGAAAGATCTAAGGCCTGATGCTGAAGTGAGAACCTAACAGAGGGGAACTGTGACGGGATGTAAAGGACCTGCTGCTTTATACTTTACATACGCACAAATATACGTTACTTTGAAACCCACAAAACACACTCACACACGATGAAACAGCGGCCTTTTGTGACTGAGCACAATAGTGTGTGAGGAGGATCGGTGTCGCCATTTAAACGTTTCTCTTTCTTTCTCTGATGTGTAAATCCTCCTGTGAACCGAGGACTGAAATGTTGTATTTACAAAGTTTTCCCATTTCGCAGGAGCTTTACAAAGTTCTTTTTCTAATATAAATTACAAACAAGCTTTGTGACAGAGGTCATAGGTCAGTTATAAGTTAATAGATTTTTTTTTTTTAAATGATTGTTATTGTTATTTGTCATTGTTAGTTGAGCGCTGACGCAGTTAACCACCCAGGTCAGGTTTGTGTTGTTGCTCAACCTACACGTACAACCTGGATTGCCGGGAGCAGATCCTCGTTAGGCGAGTGATGGAGGGAGACGTCTGGGTAGTTGAGGTGCTGGGGTCAGCAGACAGGCCCCTAGTGGATGATATATGCCTGTGAACGCAACTTGTGAATCCTTTATAGTTGCGTTTGAACATTGATCAGATTGGGGAATTAGCCGGAAGGCTGGTCTCTGCTCTTGGATGCAGCAGAAAATCAGAAGAAGGTGGACGTGATTTGAGGCAAAACAAAAAAAAGGTCCAAAAAATTTTCGATTTCTGTATCTGGCTCCGTTTGACAGCTCTGATATCGCCACTTGGGATCAATCATACGACGACACAAAGGTTGTGTTGTTCAGACTGTGCCGTTATCGCTGTTGCCTGGATATGAGGTGTTTGCCGGTGGAGTGGTAAACACCTACTCCAAGTGACTCATCAGAAAGCTGCAGAGACAATTCAAGTCAGGGCTTCGCCCATCGCCTTTGCAAAACAACGACACAGACTGTGTGCTGCACCGATGAGTGTCTTGACTTTGTGGGATGGGGACTTTATAGCAATGGTTGCCGACTGGATGCGTTGATAATATTGCCGCACTGCGGGTTAACCAGGAATGGGCAGTAATTAGCAGTGGGAGAACAGCAGGGTGATCATGAGCTGGGGCTAATGACGAACTGCTGCTCACTGGCCCTGTGGCAAACTGCAAACATCCACCCACCACAAAACACGGTGCAACAACGTTATTCACCTTTTTCAGGTGCGTTGCAAAAATCAGGTGAACAGTACAATACTATAATGGTGACACAGTCAACACAGCTACACATAGCCAAAGGATCCTATCATATCATTGACCCCTCCTGTTCCATTACCCCGATAGATTTAATATTGCATGAAACAAAAATACACTTTGTCGTGTGGGAGAAACTTAGATTGGAACATTTGACGCCTCCTTCATCGTTGTCCAGTCTGAACAATAATCGACACAGATGAGTTCCAGCAGGCAGAGGACGTATGTCTGTTTCTGCTTCTCCTGATGTGAGGGGGGGAGAGTGTGTCAGTTCCAGGGTCTTCCACAAATCGCCGTGCAGCACTTGGCACCGCCATCGCCACCGGCTCTTTGTTCGCAGATGGATGTAGACGCCGTCACGACTGCTGTCTGTTTGCTGGAAGTGAAAGCTGTTGACACATTCAAGGTTAGGCACAGTGGAGGCTTTTGTCTGAACAGGTGCAATGATTCATTCTGCCGTCCCCTGTCTCTCTGCAGTGAAGACTCTCCCACTGCGACTGTTTAATTAGTCACCGATGTCGGTGTCGGTGTTTCGGCGGCGGGCTGCTCGACTCCCTCTGTGACAAACTGTTGCCAAAGACACACATCCGCAGTGAGGCTCAGATCTGCTGATGCTGAGGGGGCGGGGAGGGGGGCTGGGGGTGGGGGGTGGGGGGGGGGGGGGGGGGGGGGGGGGGGGGGGGGGGGGGGGGGGGGCTCGGAGAGTTCAGGGGGTGATTGAATTGTTTACAGCTCTGCTCCCTTTTTCACTTTTCTGTTGGGAAGCGCGGCATCGTTTATGTCGGCGCGGCTGTTGCGTTGGCATTCGTCTGAGATGACGAATGGCGCACGATGGCGCCCTGCCCTCAGATCTGCTGATGCTGAGGGGGCGGGGAGGGGGGCTGGGGGTGGGGGGTGGGGGCTCGGAGAGTTCAGGGGGTGATTGAATTGTTTACAGCTCTGCTCCCTTTTTCACTTTTCTGTTGGGAAGCGCGGCATCGTTTATGTCGGCGCGGCTGTTGCGTTGGCATTCGTCTGAGATGACGAATGGCGCACGATGGCGCCCTGCCTTCCAAATGACACTTTGAATATCAAAAGAATTGATCAAAGACTTTATTAGCTACATCCAAACTAACGCCCCCTCAGTGCACACTGGCAATGTATGTGTAAGGTGCCTGACATTTCCAGACTTCTTTCTTTCTTTCTTTCTTTTTGCTGTGCTTATTTTTTGCTGACATTATTTTTCCATTCCAGACCACTAAGACTCGGGAGATTCTTTTAGCTCAGCTTATGCCAACTGGCAGACGGTATCTTCACAGAATCCCAAATGTAAAGTTGATGCACAGCCAACGTGTACAGATGATGAAACGCAGATATGGAATTGGTTTTAGAGCTCAGAATTGAAAATAAGTTTTTTTTGGGGTTGTTTTTTTTTTGCTCCCACTCTGGACCAGTTCATAACGTAACGTGATGCTACTGTAATTAAATCCATAATCACGTTATCAGAAACACCATGTGACATCGGCGTGCATATTCTCCATAGCTCAAAGCTTAAAATGAAAATGATACATGATACATGTCCAACACGTAACATGAGCACACTAATTTGTGGGTGACTTTTCACACAGGCTTTAGCTACATTCCATTGCAGATGCTAACAATGGTTGTTAAAGGTCAGCTATCATCATCACTATGGGCCATTCACTGTCCAATAGGACTGGATAATCAATCAGATTTGATTGATTTAAACATTTATATTACTTCTATATTTTGCATAGATTGTTTTCTATTTTGTTGTTCACGCTAATATACAGTTATGCCAATATAATTATGCCAATATACAGCATATAGTTTAAATAATGATATATGTTTCAGAATTAAGTCAACTTTGCATAGACAGAAAAAGATTTAATTTTTTTTTGGGCCATGTGATCCAACCATATACCAGTTTTTATATCCTAGTGATCAGACCTGATCTCCATCAGGTGCCTCCATGCTTCACTTTCCCCCAAAAAACACCATAAAGCTGAAGATGATGTCAGAAATCACTGATCCTGTTAATCTCTAGCTTTCATCTAACTTCTCTCCCTTCTTTTTTTGTCTCCCCCCACCCCCCTTGTCTCGTCTTCTCTCTCCCTCTCAGGTCTACATCCCCTGCAGAACCGCTATTCTCCTGGCCAACGAGGAGATAGATTACTGTTATTAGGGGATGATTGTCTCCACGGAGACGAGGATCGAGAACAGATTCCAACCCCAACTGAGTGTTAACAATCACCTTCATCTTAAAGTGTCAACCTTCATGCCACCCGAACCCACTTTTTGTCTTTGAGTCTTTGTCTAAATGGGGAAGGAGAAAAAAGAAAAAAAAAAAGCATTGTGAGCTTGTGTGCTTTCTAACGCCATCTGCAACATTAGATGCTGTGTAACCCCATTTACCACAGATTGGTCCATTTGGGAAGCGTCCAAAATAACCAGCAGCTAGATGCTAAAACTCAAAACCCTGCCGAGTCCATCCACCACCAGCCAGCAGCCATTTATAGGCTCCGCTGAATTCTGTGTCTCGTCGGAAACGCATGACTGGTAACTGTGGCGCGGGGAGTAAATGCAGGAAAGGCGATAAAAGCTCAGAGTAATAATAATGTTTTAGGGCGCTGCCATGACGCATTTCGCTTGGTTTAATTATTTTGTATTTAAATAATAATAATAATAATTATAATAATGATAATTTAGTGTTAAGACACGGAGTAATTTATAGCATCACCAGCACTTGAATATCAAAACGTCACATTGCTGAGGATCCATCTCTGTTAATTTGTGTTGTGGAACGCTGAACGTATAAAAAAATATCGTCATTTGCACAAAATAATAAGCCACTTTGAATTATTGCACTTTTAATGGCCGTCTGAAATAGCCGAGTCGCGGCGCTTGAATTGAAATGCAGCTGGAGCGTCGGAGTGGTGATTTATGGTCCGTTTATTAAGTCGGTAATTTGCGGTTAAAGCAAGGTGATAAAATCACCTCATTGTTCATCGTTTGTTTCATAACACGCGAGCGGCATTTAAGCTGAATTACACAGTGTCTCTGCTTCCTTTAAGAGCAATGCACCGTTTTTACATCCGGCGCTAGATCTCTTGCTAATGCTAATGCTAATGATGAACACCTCATTCTGTGTGTGAGACAGTTTAACAGGTATCTCACATCCCTGACCAGATAATGTGTTCATCACGTCTCTTGGCATTCCACAAGGATCATTCCAAAATAAATCTAAAAACATAAATACTTTTATGCTAATTTGAAAATTCTTTCAAATTAGCTCTTTCATGGCTTCCGTTTCAACACACAAAGAACCTTGTGGTGCTCAGCCTCCATCCCACAGAGCTATAATGCCAGAGAGTTATTGATTAACAAGTTGAGTTAAATTTATTTATAGATCTCATTTAAAGACAGCAAAGTGCTGCACAATCAAAATAGCCAAAACCGTAAACCAACATAATAAAAATCTTAAAGACCAGTTTATGGGACAATAAATTATTAAGCACTACGACCATAACAATAAAAAGGCAACTCTCCGACAAAAAGCCAAGTTTTAAAAATCGAAATCTAAATATAAGAATCTAAAAACGGGCAGCGTAGGGGCTACAGGCGCGACGCTAACCAGACGGTTCGACTGCAGATTCACTGCGTCCCCGTGGCTTTGGCCTTTATCTCCGCACAGACAAGAGGCTATAACTGGTCAGCAGACCCGAGTGACCTTGAAGGGAGGCTGTGGTTGTAAACGGACAGAGATAGTTCGGAGCCTGTCTAATGATTTGTAGGCAAACAATAAAATCTTAAAATCAATTCCAGAATGAGAAACGTGAGGCCGTTACGCGCCCAACGGAACGTGCTCCCGCTGAAGGACGAGCGGCGGCGGCTGCAATCCGGACCAAGAGCAATGTGTGAGAGGGAAGCCCGGCGAACACGGACGTAAAGGGCATTACAGGCGTCAGGTTAGGACGAGATAAGATCATTAAACAATAAAAAAAAATGAAGACTTGATTTAAGTTGCAGCTGGGAAGAGGAAAAGATTTGATTTGATCGCTCGATTTATCGGTTTGTCCAAAGTAAAGTCGCTGTCCATTATCGGAGGCTGATTTGTGGGGAACACGGTCAAGTGTAAAAACGTTTAAGGCCGTCAATGTTTTCATGTCCTTGAGACGGCGTGACGGCAAACAAAGACCTGAACCAGGCCCCTTAACTAAAACATGTCCGTGCTAAAGAACTCCACCGATGATAAGTGCCTGTTTAGTGACTTTCACTTTAAGCTGTTTTCCATTTTCATCTTACGAGGGTACGTTTTGCAAAAGACTGACACCTGATCCTTGTTTTTGTGTGCTCTTGATTTCCATCATGCCATTAAACCCCCCCATGGTGACTTATGAACGGAAGTTGTTGGTATTCTCTTCTCGTTTTACCCAAGCTGTGCCGCCAGGAGCAAAACAGGAGGCGATTATGGGAATCCCAGCTAAACGCTAACGCTTTGATTTACTACCATGTTCTAGTATACGTCTGTGATCCACACCTGCTGGCATTCCTACATATACGCCATGTCTTGTAGCATGCGGGAGGTTTTGATCTTCCTTCGCGGTAGCCAAAGGAAAAAACATTTATATTCCGTACCATCCCCTTGTTTTGAGCCAAAAGTATCTTGACTGTGTCGTTTCTTATTCTGTAACTGCAACGCGTTCATCCACCTCGTCATCCCTCCTCTGATCATGTCATCACGAGTTTACCACTGCTAAAATAAACATCTGCTCTTACATCTTCTGCAAAGTACAATTGATGTGTGAAACCTGATCGTCCATTACAGCACATTTCTTTCATTATTATTATTATTATTGTTGTTGTTGTTGGGGAAGGCCACAACATGTATTAAACAGAACCTTACATGGATACCAACTAGGTTGGACCAAGGAGGGTCAATTTGGTTATTAGCTAATTATATTAATAATTGTCAGAGACAATCATTAAAATTTAGAAATATTTACTATAAATAGTAAAGACGGGGCACCACCCTGTTGCCAGGGACCAATAACCAAATTGAAGTTACTTTATCAGTCTCAAATATACTTTGGAAGGGGTGAATTCTGACCGGTGTAATCCAGCTTGCATCACACATAAACACACACAATAATCGTAGACAATGATCACAAATACTGCAACAGAATTTATTGATACCAGCAAGATTATTTAACAATAAAATCATTTTCAATCAAATAAACCGTCACAGTTTTGGCCTTTGGCCAATGGTCATTCGGTGTTTTGCCCCCGGGCTCATGGTCGCCACCCTACTGTAAATCAGGGGTGGGGTCCTGGTTTGGCTTTACTGTCCGAAAATCCGGTTCAAACTGGATTTTGGGGTGCTGGGCCTGCTTTCTTTGTTCTTGGTTTCTTAGTCACATGTTCTGTCCTCATGATTAGATCATGAGGTTTTACCTTTGTGTCTCACATGGTGTTTGATCCCAACATTAATATATTCTTGCCTCCACAGGAGTGAAAGGCCTTGCGGTTTAGCGACACACCTTTGTCAACTCTGCCCTCAGCACTTTAACCGAGTTAAATCAACACCTTTCTCAAACAGCCACAGGAAAAAAAATTTAAAAAATAAAGAAAAGTGAACTTGATGCCTGGAGATGTTGGAAGCGTCACCACACGGCTGTGTCCTTTGCAGATTTCCTGATTGCAGTGCAGGTTGTGTTGCACATGAGGGGATTTCATAAGCTACGAGTGTAATGTGTGTTGTTGGAGTTTGTCTTTGTGTGTTTCTTATGCGTATGTAGGGATAGAAATGACCAGAGGGAATAAACCGTCATAAGCAGAGGTGGGGCTGTGGCACAGGAAGCAGTAAAATCACTTCCTGCTGTGATGATATTCTTTTATGTGACTGCGGCGTTTCATAAGACAAACATTAGGGAAATTTAAAAGTGTAAAATTAATTAGGTCATGTGTTATTGGAAACTGATGTCAGTATTAAACGACAAAGTCACAGTGTCACAGCAATAAGATCTGATCATATTGACGAGACTAACATTATCACTTTCTGTTTTTAATCCACATCGTTAACCTGTCGTAAAGCGTAAAGGTCACTTGTTCTTTTCGCTCCTGGACATGCCCACTTTTCATCAGCGTTCTTCCCGAGAGGAGACGGGCGGCCTGTGGAGTTCAGGAATAATCAGCTCCTGCAGCACACAGATCCTTTTAAGACCAACTGTCCCTCACGGATGCAAAGACACTGTCCTCCACTTTAATGCGCTCGCCTCTTCTATGATGCAGTGTCTGATCTAAGGGATGAGTTGGAGGCTGCTCACTGGAGCCATAATGATTTCCTGCTCTGTTACAATGTTACAATGACACGAGATTCACAAGTAGGTGCCAACACCGTTGTACGCTGGATACAACACTTAAAAATTAGGAGGAGCTCGCTCATCATGTATGACTCCTGCAATTGAGCCAAGCAAACCTCTTAAGCCTTTATTCTGGAAATAAATAAATAAATAAATAGAAATACCCAGTGACCTTTGAAAATCTCAGCGTTTTGGATTTAGGATCACTTGTACAAATACAAAGTGAAGCGTCACCTCTCCTCTTACCACCTTTGTTTGGATTTTGGATTTGATATATTTTTTTCATGCTTCAAGTTTTTTTCTATCAGCGGATGATCAAAGGATGATTTTGTGTGTGCGTGTGTGTGTGTGAGGATTTTGTTCTTTAAATATTGATGAGTCAGGAGTTTTTTTTAATGTGGTCGATTTAAGATAATACGTATAATATTTGAATAGCACTTTTCAAAACACGGTTACACAATGCTTTGCAACGTACTGTAAAACCAACAACGGTGCACATAGTTGGTATAAAAACCAAAAAAATTTGAAAACAATAGATACAATCAAGATACAACAGCAAAAGATGATTTGTTTGAGGTGGATTAGATGTGTGTGTGTGTGCAGAGTTAGCCGCTGTCGTTTTTGTCATTACGACACTCACTCCTTCATGTTGTTGCAGAACCCTGTCAGTGCCTGGCTCCAGCGCAGATCCCAAACTACCTATTGTTTTCAATAGTACAATATAATTAACTGCGTTCGCCCGGCGTCTCGTGGCTACTCAGTCCTCGTTAAACAGCGTGAGGCCAGACCTGGCAAACATAACACTCTGGTCATTCAGTTCCCGCGCTGGCAAACCAGCCATCAGAAATGTGTCTGCAATGTGTGGAGGAGGGGAGCGTGCAAGTGTTTCTCCTGAGGTACTTCCTTCTCCAGGTCCCTCAGGAGCTGCATTACTTCACAATCACCTTAGAGCGCTGACTCCCATTTATCAAGGCGGCCCACAATTGGCCCGCAGGGCGAGCGGCAGTCAACCGTAAATCTAGAAATGTCAGATAAGGCAGCGTGCACGCCGCTTCTCTCCACCAATTATGTGTTAGCGAGCTTTGATACATGTGGTAGTTATGGTGGAAGCAAAAGAAGGGCGTGTGTGTGTGTGTGTGTGGGGGGGGGGGGGGGGGGGGTCGTGCCCAGCAGATCATGGCCAGCGTCTGCAGCAAGTTTCAGGAAAAGGCCTCAAAGTTCCCGACCTCACTGGAGGGAATCTCTCCATCCCACCTCCATAAGAGGATCACGGTGTGGTGGGTGGACGGGGATGGGAACAGGGATGGGAATGGGAATGGGAATGGGGGGGGGGGGGGGGGCCAAATGTTCATGTCAAACCAAATTCAAAATGAAGGCATGGCCACAGGGTGTGTTGCTGTGTCTGATCATCACCTCAAAGAGACAGGAGCACGTGGAGAGGGTCATTCGCGTGTGCAGAGCGCCACCTCGAGGTACCAGGTGGTAATGACAGCCTGGGGAACATTTATGTGGAGTCGGAATCGGGTGGAGCCACGAGCAACTGGGCGGAGTTTCACACTGTCTACGAGAGGCTGCGCCTCTGTGTGTGTGTATAAGTGTGTATAAGTGTGTATAAGTGTGTGTCTTCCATAGAAAGCATAGCGCGTGTGTTGCGTCAGTGGTGGAGTCAGACCACTACAGCAGCAGCAGCTCCCTGAGGTCAGCGGCTCCCTTCAGAAGGTAAGAAGTTTGATTCCCCCCCCCCCCCCCCCCCCCCCCCCCCCCCCCCCCTTTTCTTTGGGAATTAAAGCTTTTCCTGAACAAACTTTGTGTGAGTGGGCAAAACGTGTGGGGAGGGGGAGGGGGGGAGGAGGAGAAGGGGCGGGGGGAGAAAACGCGTAATTCGGCCACCGCGCGCAACAAGGAAGCGGTGCACATGGTCAGAGAGGAGCAGCAGATAGGTCAGACAGACAGGTCAGACAGACAGACAGACAGTCCGGCTGATGCAACACCACCTCAGCGCGTCCACTTTCCTTTTCCTGCCCTGTCACGTCAAAACTATGTTGCCAGCCTCCATCACCAAACTGGCAACATGGCTGTGTTTTGTTTTGTTTTGTTTTGTTTTGGTTGTTGTACCTGGAGTTTCACAGGTTGAGTGTGAGCTGAGGAGAAACGTCGCCTTTTATAGCCCTGATCATCCATGAGTCACTGCCACCAGTGATGTGAGTGAACTCACACCAACACACGATGTAAATAAACAAAAGTGGGTTTTTTTTTCTCATGGGGATCTCCTAACTCGGTGGCACACATTCAATTTTATTATTTGTTTATCAGAAGGTGACTGGTGACTACACTGCGTGTGTTTGTGTATACAGGCTCAGTCAACTACAATAACAATAAAACTACAATTAAAACCCTAAGTGTTGATTCTGCCAAACAATAGTCAAATATCTCATGTATGGATCATGTAGGTTACAGAGGTCAACTTTGTTTACATTGTTTACATTGTTACATTAGTTGCCTTGATTTGGATTTTCCCCTGAAAAGACAACAATCCACCTCAAGATACATAAAGGGTTGAGTTAGTGATTTCAAATAGTGGAAATATTTCTTTAATATTTACTTATACAGATATTGAGAAAATGTTTAGCAAAGCTGTGCTCAGGTAGAAGCTAAACATAGAAAACACTGATGGGCCAAAAAAAAAAATAGTCATGTAGTGTAGTGATCGTGTTTCGTTTTTGTTGCTCTGCTCAGCACAGTTCACTTTATAATTGTCTTAAAAGGTTAAAAAGAATAATTAGTATCATGATTCATTATTATAATAACGATTGGCAAACAAGGCACGGCAGTGCTGTTGTGACCTGAAAACGAATACAATTAAAGCATTTGTGCATTTTCAATGAGCAGCGTCATCGCCAACCAAAAGAATGGGGCACACCTGCTGATGCATTTATATTTACATGTGTAAGATATATGCTATTTGGGAAACGCCAGTGTGAAATATTTTGGGCGCTGAGGATAAAGCTGACAGAGGAACACATCAGGATTAAGGGACAGAATGTAAACACTGAAGCAGAGAAGGTCATATCAGCTGAGCTCCAGCAGGGGCCACTTTCTGTCATGGCACCTGACATTAAGCCAAGGTGACAACATTTCCAGGCTACTCATTATACTATTATTGGCTGCAGTGTGCGTGTGTGTGTGCGAGCTTTCACACGTGTGTGTGTTAATATTTTTGTTCATGTCACATAAACGATGAAGCACAAGATTTATAGATTCCTAATCACCCATTGCGGTTTTGATTCGATCATATCGTT
The DNA here is from genome assembly GCA_016785345.1 of Trinectes maculatus. Lineage (NCBI taxonomy): Eukaryota > Metazoa > Chordata > Actinopteri > Pleuronectiformes > Achiridae > Trinectes > Trinectes maculatus. Next base: position 258,038 of record JAFBJQ010000164.1, read on the forward strand.
TAGATTTGTTAACGTTCAATGACACTGATGTTGAGCAAAAGTTTGAAATGACAAAAAAGATGCAAAAGACGAGATGATAATAAGTAAAATCATTTTACACATGTATATGTATTCCTTTTCACAAGTGAAGCTAGAAACATTCCAGTAACAACAACAACAGCAGAAGCTGTTTTCCCCGTTCGCTATAAATTGTTGTGTTTATTTTAGCTTTGTCCTTTGTAGCTTGAACGCTACAAGGTCGATGTGGCCCCCGAGGGGTCACTGAGGCCCAAATCCCTGGAAAGGAAAGTTTGTTTGGCTCATGTGAGCTGTCTGTTTTATGATTGCCCTCACATGGCACTTTGTATGCTCAATCCCCGCTTACGCCACAAGGGCAGGTGGGCTTTTTTTTGTGTTGATGCTAAATGTCCTTAGCATGCCGAGTGGGAACGCAGCGGGCTCCAAATTGCCTCTCCGCTGTCGTCGTCTTTTAAATTCATGCAGAGGGAAATTGTAATCAAAGACGCTCTGCGGTATTTCTCAAATTGTGGTGAGAAAAATTGTCATGTCGCACACCGAAATATATACATATAGATAGATAGATAGATAGATAGATAGATAGATAGATAGATAGATACATAGATAGATAGATAGATAGATATCGAGCCAGTATCTTGTGGGGGCGTCATACTCATTTGCAATTTGACCTCAGATGTATTTTTGATGTATTATACCTGAGGTCTCGTGGTGACTTTGCTCACTGGAGTATAAACAATGTCATAAACGACCCCAGAGACATTGGAAAGAGCAAAAGTGTTTTTGCCTGCAGCAAAATAGTGAATGGCATGTGACCATGTGCTTTTCCAATTTATCCCCGTGCCCCCAGTGTGTCCGATGGCGAGAGCTGTGATTGGCTGAGAAGAGGGCAGGGACGTGCCCAGCCTCCTTTTTTTTTATTTAGCACAATCTCTGTGCGTCACATCATGTGCACGCTTCAGTGTGTGTGAATGAGTCCTGAAACACTGGCCTGTCTCACCCCACCCCTCCCACCCCCATCGACTGTGATGGAACAAATGTTCTTGTCCAACCGATAAGGACATTTTTCTCAGGTCCTACTTCTGTTTATGTTTCTGGCATCCACAAGTTGCACTAATATAAAATGTCTGGCGGAAGCTTGTTTGGAAATTAATTTTCCTTGGAAGAATGATAAACATGCTGAATATGTCGTAACGCCTCATATCCACAAACCGCCTCCTTTAATTATAATAGGTGAATTATCTGCTGTAAAACGAGCCACTCGTGATGTATTGTTGTTGCAGCCCTGTCGTATTTCTGACTTGTCAGAGTGAGTCAGCTGGACGTATGTGAGTCTGGGGCCACGTGGTGCATCACCGTTCTGTTTGGGAACCTGAGTGGTTTATGCAGTGAGAGGCGCCTGAGGCGTCACGTGTCACAGCGGCGTTCCCAGCTGTAGTCAGTGTGAGGAACAGGAGCTCCGCAGAAAGTGTTGGGAGTGGATTTATAAACCAAGGGAAGAGTTGACTGAGCTCATCGGTGAAGACAGACGGTGTTGTGTTGTCACAGTGAGTGTCTGTGTATATGTGTGCGTTTGTGAGTCTGTGACTATTATAAAGTATGAGGAGTCAGAGTTAGTTCAAATTACAGTATGTGGAGAATGGATGCTAATTGGCTTTTTGATCTGTCTGTCTGTCTATCTATCTAACCTGTCTGTCTGTCTGTATATCTGTCTATCTATCTAACCTGTCTGTCTGTCTGTATATCTGTCTATCTATCTAACCTGTCTGTCTTTCTGTATATCTGTCTGTCTGTAGCTATTCTCTCACTGATCCTGATGAGTCCTTACTCATGTCAATGTAAATCTTTTGTACGCAGGAAAACACACACACACACACACACGTGTATTCTGATCTTCCTTACTCCCTGTACAAATGCGTTGTTATCTTAATGCTCTGCCTTGTTTCCTGTTTCCTGTGTCAGTAGGTGAATTCCCTCCCGTGGCAGTCAGGATGATTCTGGCCACGCTGAAAGGCATCGGGAAGCAGCTCCTGCGGGTGAAGGTCGTGGACTGTAACGCTGAGGATTCCCGCCTGTGTCGATGCCTCAACACGTTTGACCTGGTGGCCCTGGGTGTGGGCAGCACACTGGGGGCCGGCGTCTATGTGCTCGCCGGCGCCGTGGCCCGAAACAGTTCAGGACCCGCCATTGTGCTCTCCTTCTTAATCGCCGCTATGGCGTCCGTCCTGGCCGGACTGTGCTACGCCGAGTTCGGAGCCCGTGTCCCCAAAACCGGCTCGGCTTACCTCTACAGCTATGTGACGGTGGGAGAACTGTGGGCCTTCATCACGGGCTGGAACCTCATCCTCTCTTACATCATCGGTGAGACACGTCACATCAGGAGGGGAAGGAGTTGGCTGCTGCTGAATCAGCTGGTCTTTTCGGGTTTGTGTAAATTCTTTCCAATGTGCAGGAACGTCGAGCGTGGCCAGGGCGTGGAGCGCCACCTTCGATGAGCTGATCGGAGGGCACATCGAGCAGTTCTGCAGACGACACATGACCATCAACGCCCCGGGCGTCCTGGCAGAATATCCAGACATGTTTTCCGTTTTCATCATAGTCGTTCTGACCGGTCAGGAAAAGACCACACACACACACCTCTCTCATGTTTTCATTATTTTTTTTCTTTTGAACGCACACATAGTGTATTCATCTTTGTGGTTCTGGACTGCGTGCAGGGCTGCTGGTGTTTGGTGTGAAGGAGTCGGCCTTGGTAAATAAAGTGTTCACCTGCATCAACGTGCTGGTGCTGCTGTTTGTCGTCATATCTGGCATGGTGAAGGGAAACTTAGACAACTGGAAGTTGAACCCTGAAGAAATCCTCAACGGCACCAACTTCTCAAGGCTCAAGTGGGTGAAATGGAGAACTCTAATAATAATATGTCAATGTGTGTGTGTCTGTGTGTGTTTCAAACAGTTTTATGTTTTCCCTTTCATTCCCAGTGGGTCCGATTTGATACTATCCGAGAAAACTCTTGGGAAAGGTGGATTCATGCCTTTCGGCATTTCTGGAGTCCTCTCCGGTGCGGCCACCTGCTTTTATGCCTTTATAGGCTTTGACTGCATTGCCACTACAGGTGAGAGGAAATCTCATCAAAGGGATGTGATCAGCACTCACAGGCCTCATCCTCTGACATCTCCTGTTATTTGTCCTCCGCAGGAGAGGAGGTGAAGAATCCCCAGAGGGCCATTCCTGTCGGGATCGTGGCTTCTCTCCTCATCTGTTTCGTGGCGTACTTCGGCGTGTCAGCGGCTCTCACCGCGATGATGCCGTACTACATGCTCGACAAAAACAGCCCTCTGCCGGTGGCTTTTCATTATGTGGGCTGGGAGGGAGCCACTTACGCAGTGGCCGTTGGCTCTTTGTGCGCCTTGTCGACCAGGTAAGAGGCTCTTCTGTTGTGCGACATCGGAGCACACAGGTTTCGCATGCACTTTTAAATACAGTTTGCATCAGCAAACAAAAGTTTTTGTTTGCACTCACCAAAAAGCGTTGTGCATGTACGTCATTGACATCTAACCTGTCGGGTTGCAGAGAAAGCAGATTTGTTTTTGAACGCGTGAAACGTGCACTGATTATATTCACGTTTACGTGCTTTGCATTTGTGGGCACATTGCTGCTGCTTTTATTTTCTGCATCAACAGATGTAGTTTAGTGAAAGTGAAGTGTGCATCATGTCACATGCATGTGCATCATGGCAATCACATAATTAGGCTTCACATTCTTTTTGTGTTTTTTTTAAATATAATGTTAGTAGTAGTAGTAGTAGTAGTAGTAGTAGTAGAATTAGTATGTATATATTGCTTTATATCAGATGAATAGGTGCAGAATATTTACTGATTATTATTATAGCCTGCTTCTGACTGCAGGTAACATGAAAGTACAGTCAAGTTTTTAATATGCATATGCAAAGAAGTGAACACAAATGTAACATCTCCATATCTCACATAACCAGCCTCGCGTTCCCGGTTCTAACTGTGTGCTTTTTCCTCGCACGGCATGTGTCGTTCTCTTTCCTCCACACTAGTTTGCTCGGTTCCATGTTCCCAATGCCCAGGGTGATCTGGGCCATGGCAGAAGATGGCCTGCTCTTCAGATGTTTGGCTCAGATCAGCCAAAGAACCAAAACCCCTGTAACAGCCACAGTAACATCAGGTGTCGTGGCAGGTGAGCTAAAACGGGCTAAAACCACTAACCGGTGCCGGGTACTGTCAGAACCCTGCGAGGCTCTTGGTGCACATGGCTTCAACACAAGCAATTAGTATGCCCCTCCCACCCCCCTTGTAAAACGCTGACATTGTGACATCCTGAGTGCAGCATGCAGTTGTTTATCAGGATGTAGATGCCTGTAGTTGAGGCCCTGTGTGAGAGACCGGGGTTCAAACTTTTCTTTTTTTGTTTTTGTTTTTTTTTTTCCGTTATAATCCTCTGCCTCCTCCTCCTTTGTGCTTCACTCTTGGCTTAGTCTCCTTGGCTCCCTGTTTCCGCTCCCGCGCATTATCTTTGCTATGGCTCGCGATGGCCTGCTCTTCTCGTTTCTGGCACGTGTCGGAGAGAGGAAGACGCCCATCATCTCCACCTTGGTGGCAGGGCTTTTGTCTGGTAGGTGGCTGAGATTAGGCCAGAGGCGAGAGTGCCCCCTTGTGTGGGGAACGTGGTGGTAGATCGCACTGGGTGGCACACAAATGGAGCTGCTTAAAAAAATACAGAGAATTCTTATTTTAATGTAACCATTATATTTGTTAAGAGTTTGCTTTTTCCTTCGCATTTCTAACCTGTTAGATTGAATGAAATGGAGCATGTCATCATCTTGCTGAATTGCGTTTTTCTCTCTGTTTCCTGCAGCTGTCATGGCGTTCCTGTTTGACTTGAAGGACCTGGTTGACCTCATGTCCATTGGCACCCTGCTGGCCTACACTCTGGTTGCTGCCTGTGTGCTGGTCCTCAGGTAGCCCTCCTCCTCTCTGCCTCCATTAAACTGTATGTCTGCACACAGTGAAGGAAATCCCCATCAGAAAACTAATCAGACCAGTCGGTCCAATCGTGAGTGCATCAGTTTCAGTTTTATGAGCCAACTGATATGGAAAGTATGTCTTCAGAGACAAAGCAACATTATGTAACAATTTTACCTGAAAAAAAAATCTTGAAAACCATTTTGTGCCCCTGAAAACAGCAAAACAGCAGAATCAGTTACCCCTTTTGGGCTGCAGAGGGCGCTGCTGCTGAACTAAAGTTACATAGTGTTACTTTTTAAAATCATAGTAAAATAAACGTTTAAAAATAAACGTTTTAAAACCTAACTCAGCCTCCTGCGTGACAGTAGATTAATGGCGAGTCATCAGAATAATTCCTGATTGATTGTTTCCGTGTCCGTCGTCTCCAGGTACCAGCCGGAGCAGCTCCGTGCAGCCTATGAGATGGCCAACACTCAGGACGAATCCGAAATCCCGGAGTCCAGTAACGAGGGGATGGCTGACATGTTACCCCAACCAGACGACCGCTTCACCGTCAAGAATCTCCTCCTCCCTTCAAACACGGAGCCGTCGCCGCTCTCTGGAACCACTGTGAACGTTTGTACGAGCATTCTCGGTGAGAGGGACACACACACAGACTCACACACACACACACACACATAGAGTAAGACGGAATAATCTGTCATTTTGCTGATACAGTTCATCACTGCTGTTTGTTTTTTTTTCCCCATCAGGCATCTTGGTGTTTGTCTTCAGCGTTGTAGCCGTTCATGGAGGACTGGCGCCCTGGTCTCTGACCATCCTCACTGTCGTCATGGCCGCCTGTCTGATTCTCTGCGTCATTGTGTGCAGGCAGCCGCAGAGCAAAGCCAAACTGGCCTTCAAGGTGGAGTCTGTTTGTTGTTTAAGACGAGCACTGTAAAATATCGTGAACAGTGGAAAAGGTTAACGATAAACGTGAAAAGACTTTAATGTTGCTGCTAAACTAGAACCAATGACTGGATGGAAATTTGATGGTCAAGCTTGTTACTTAAAACAGACTTTTTTGATGTTGCTATATTATTTCTATATATATAGTATATGTATGTGTGTGTATATGTAACATATACTATATGAATATGTTACTATATCTATATATCTATCTATCTATATCTATATCTATATCTATATATCTATATCTATATCTATCTATATCTATCTATATATATGTGTGTGTGTGTGTGTAAAAAAGCCTCGTCTCCTGGCTCATATTCAAAATAGGTCATGTTCTTCTCCGACTCTCTTTCCCTGCCCTGATTTCAACAACACAAACAATGGATGCTAAGTTACCAGCTACCCCCCCCCCCTGCTCACCCCCCCCCCCCCCCACCCCCCCCTACGTATATGTAACATATACTATATGAATATGTCACTATATATATATACACACCTGTATATGATGATGTATTATTATGATGAAGTCCATCAGTTTGTGTATTAATGTCTATCCTAAGTTGTCTAAGTCATTAATACACACTCTCTCCTCACAGGTTCCCCTGCTGCCCTTTGTCCCCATCATTAGTATGTTCATCAACGTGTACCTGATGATGCAGCTCGACAGGGGAACCTGGCTGCGCTTTGCCATCTGGATGGCTTTGGGTACTTTCTGGGGTTTTTTTTGTCTGTTTGTTTGTTTGACTGTTGCTGCACTGAAGCTGTCAAAAAAAAATTAATTGTTGCATTAATGCTTCTCCGATATTTCTCTTGCAGGTTTCATTATCTACTTCGGCTACGGCATTCGTAACAGCACAGAGGCAGCACTGAGCAAGTCTGACCCCTACAGGCCAGTCTGCACAATAAAAGGAGAGCCCATAGCCACAGAGGAGGAAGCCTTCCTCCAGCACAAGCAGAGCGCCGTTGCAGACGACGAAGATGACGAAGAGTCCTGAGGGACCAGGAGCTTCACTCTTCTGGTTCTGTTCCGCATATCAAACATTGGTATTTGATTCAACCTTAGAAATAGCTGCTTCAACTTGAACGTGTCTCTCCATGCAGAGTGTTGCCAGACATATTGTCCAATTTGGCTGTTTGGCAGATAAATAAAAATTAAAAATTAGAAAATCGGGCGAGATGAATGTCTAAGATTTTAGTATCAAAACGTATGTTTTGTTTTGTTTTTTTTGCTTTCTTAATCCACAAGATGAGACCCATTATTTTTTTTTGTAGCTCGAACCTAGTTGAGAGTATTTTAGGGACGGTAAACACTGGTGAAGAACCATAGTGAAGGGCCAATGCACAACCCGCCACAGCATCAGGTGCTATTCGGTTGTCATCGCCGTGTCAGATGGTTAACTTTGATCTGAATTCATACACGTTGGCTACTTACAAAACTGTTTCCGCTAACTTTTTCATTCTTATTTTGCTGCATTAATAGCTAATAACTGCGCCAGCTCAGAATCTCACTGCATCTTTGTCGATTTTGTGTCAGGTTTGCTGCAATGTTACAACTTTGTTTGTGCACGACGTGCATTTAACTACTGAGGAAATGGATGGAAAATGCACCACTGCATTTTTATTCATTGACTGTGTAGCTCAGAGTATCACAGCCTGGTCTTATAAATAAACTGGGTGCAGTACTTTGTGGTTTAAAGGGTTGATGTTACGTGGATTTACCCTCTGGTTACACTACGTCCCATGCATCAGTGTTGTCTCAGTGGGGGACCTGCAGGTTTTAACTGGTCAATGTTTATTTTTTTAAAAAAGCTGCTAATGTGAATGAATCGATTGGATGGGATATAATAAGGGATATGATTTTAGTGCCTTTTTTCCCAAATGAATGTTAATCTTTAGAGTTATGATCCACTATGATTGTGAAACATATATATCATGAAATGTCTGCATATGAAGCAGAATCTTCATTTTTAAAGTCACATATTTTGCCATTTTCACTTTGTAATTTATATCTTTATAGGCTGCAGTGCAACCAGGTGTTGATAAAATAACAAACAACAAAATTACAGAAAACACACAATGGCAAAACTGTTTTTAAATTAGCTATGATGAACCGTTTGTTGTTATTTATCTTCTATTTAGAGAGGTTACGTCAAAACAATGTGGATATTTATTGACAGAGGTGGAGTTTTCTGTGCACTAAATTTACATTTATAATGTAAAAAAGTTTTAGTCGTTTAAAAAAAGTATTATTCCTTGAAATAGTTGAATGCATTATTCCCTGAAACACCTGTTTGTTAACACTTGTTTTTGTATTTGTAAATACCGTTTTTTTTTCACCACAGTTACATCAGAGGTCATTTTAGGTTTCATTTAAGCTGCTGAAACCTAAAACAGACAGAACACCGCCTCTTCTGTTTTTATGTTGCATGCAATAGTAAAACAATAATGGTACAGTTATAAATGTACCCACTATAGGAGCAGTGCAGATCAGCTGTACAGCATGTCTTCTCCTTATTGGTTGCAGTTTGTATTGTTACCGCTGTAAATAAAAGAAATGCTGAATGTTCTTTGAGTTTTTTTTACCTACATAAATGTTTCCACAATGTAACAGCGTCACTGTTAATACAAGATTTTTCCTATGATAAATAGATGATGATTTTATTTTTACAAATTATGAATTCATGAAAATTTGTTCATTTAAAATATGGTTAAATTTGTTCATTTTAAAAAGTTGCCATGTTATGTGTGTTCGAGGAAATTAAAAATAAAACTACAGGTATTACAAATTAAAACTGTAATAATCGTTTCTCCTGCAGGGGGCGACAGGAGCGCATGTTGTCATGGGCGTTGAGTCTCTCCTCCCTGTTTTCCCAGTGATGCTGCGGACTGTATCTTCTCCATCACGGCTCCTGGGCTGGACGCATCTCCCCATCGAGCTCCCCTCCAGCAGATTATCTCCATCTAACCGGTAAGGACTGATTCACACCGGGGAAGGCAGATGTGTGTGTGTGTGTGTGTGTGTGTTTCATCTGAGATCAGCAGCGGTGATAATTGGATTATTGGCGCAGCTGCATCCGCTGGAGACTGCGGATCATCCTGTCATCTCAGGTGTTTGTATTAACGCTGTTATTTGCTTACACCGGTTGTAAATTGTGTTGCAGCTGTTGCACATAGTGAAAAGTGAAATAGTCTCATGTGTGTGTGTGTCTGTCTGTGTGTGTGTGTGTGTGTGTGTGTGTGTGTGTTAACATGTGCGTAGGTGGGAGGGTCCGACCCTGAATTGGCTGTTTTCTTCTGTCACATGTGTGTTTAGCTGCAACTAAACCTGTGTGTCTGTGTGTATGTGTGTACACACACGCACTGTAAAAAGGAGAAACAAGGCAGCGTGAGTTGAATTAGTCATAATGAAGTATCAGTCTGCTGCTGTTTTGGGTGATCACACTGTTCCTCTGTTATGTAAGGTGGTACAGTTGGGAGCAACCAAAGCCGCCAGTTTTCCAAAGATGGAAGCTCGGTGATAAAAATAATTTATCACCAGCTATTTCATATTTGTGCTTTTACGTTTGCATGTGGAAATAATACTTTCCTCATGTTGCTCCTGCACACAGTTTGCCTTTGAATGTGGCCCTCTGCATGTCCCATTGACATGTGATCCTCTGCGAGCTCCGGTGGTCGCACAAAGATGTGACGGCCACCCAGGCATTAAATTGGGAGGCAGACTGGAGCCTCCATTTTCATTCATCCTTAATATTTCATGGCGATTCCAGCTGAAGCATCAAGTGATGCTTGGTGGACAAACGAAGGCCTTGATCTGTCCACTGCCTCGAGTGAAGCGTGTGACAAACACCGAAAGAGCTTCTGTTTCAAAACAAGGTGTCTCCTGCGCTCACGGTGCACAGGTTTCATAAGAGGCCCTGATGGAGGTTGTGCCGTCGGCCTGCGTATCAGGAGGCAGGTGGCAGGGGGAGCTGCTCGACAGTGGGGGGATGGGGGAACATGCTCAGGGAAGCATGCTGCTGGGGTAAACATAAATTTCCTCTGGTGCCGTGATGGTGTCAAAGCAGGCGACATAATCAGCTGCTGCAGGCGGAAGGAAAAAAAAACATGAAAACAAAAGAGACAGGGATGTAAATTACAAAGATTTTTTTAAAAAAAACAACAAAGGGATGGAAGTGACGCGCATCGACGTGTACAGAAGAACTGAATGTGCTGTGATGATAGAAACTGTAGACGGGGCAGCAAAAGGATGTAGTAGTTTCACTTCAGTCAGGTTGTTTGTGTTGCACTTTTTCCGTCAGTTTAATACAAGCAGCTTAACAAGTTTTTGTTTTCAGGTTAGATTGAGAATTTCCATACTGGATGTTATTTTAATTATCTATGATGAATTATTAACTGAATAAACTTGATACTATCATTATTTATATGTAAATCATGTATAAACAAAACCTTTTTTACTGTTAATAATATGTTAACTATATCTGTAATTTTATCCCTACGCTAAGGAATGTCATTTTTACGCAGATGCTATGTTTGATGCACTTTAATGGTTGTGAGTTAGTGATTAGTTTAAGGGATGGATCAGTGAATCATTTCTCTTGTTGTGGTACAGCGGCATGGTGACTGCACCGCGAGACCTGATCGGGTGTAGACCGCACAGAGGCAGGTGTAAAGGGATCTGATTCATTGGTCTCCACTCTGCAGTGCAGGTGCTGAGACAGCAAACAGTCTGCTGTAGTGCTGCAGTTCTAAGTGGACTCTCAGAAACTCCAAGGCAGTTAGTTAGGCAGATGCATACAATGTAACAACAAGCACTAATCATACATTCATGGATAGGTTAGGGGTTAGGGGTTAGGGGTTAGGGGTAGGGTTGTGGTTGGGGTTAGATTGGTAGGAAGCCATTTATTAAGCCGTTATTATTAATTGAGTTCAAAAAGGCAGCACATGACTGAATAGAAAAAGCTTTTGAAACGGCTGCTGCTCTGTGTTTTACTTCAAATTTCTTATTGTCAGTTTATCAAGCTTTTTCTTTGTTGTCTGTTTTCATGCAGCGTACGGACCTCGGATGTCGTGAAGATCCATCTTCTGAATTAGTCATGGTATTCAGCGATCTGGTTACCAGCATACTGCGTAGAACGGTGAAAATCACTTCTTCTTGGCTCCGGTTGTGCCACCGAGACACATTGATGGGACGGTGGGACAGACCTTCCTGTAACTGATGCCATGGACAATTGATTTTTAAAGTGCTCTGGAGGGCTCTGTAAGACCCAGACCTGGTTCCAACATGTGTGAACGTGAAGAGTCCTTTAAGGGGGGAGAGTTGAGGAATAATAACCAGCAGGGTGGTGTGCTGGCCGACGGTGATGCCAACGCTAATGATATCCAGGCAGAGGACGGTGGGACGACGGGCGACGCCGGCACTCTGTCAGGGCTGATGACTGAAACAGCGGAACAAGATAAAGTCATTATCTGGGGTACAGACTCCCAGTGTGAGGACCTTGAGCTGGCGGAGTTTGAGATGCTGGAGTGTCAGGAGCTGGAGGCGTACCTCGTTGAGGAGGGCGAGGACTTTGTCGGTCTCACAGAACGAAAGACGCTCGTTGAAGAGTCTTCATCAGGCAGCAAAGCCACAGAGGGACAGGCAGCAGATAATAAAAACATGGTGGGGATTAGGTCCTTTCTCCATTGTGCCAGTGAGCAGGAATCCACCGCCTCTTGTGTCCCAGAGAGCAGAGAGGAAGCCAGGACTGAGAATAATGTCTTTGTGTCCTGCCCGTCCACCATTTCAAGCAAGGCCACTGTTACAGACCCTGTTGAACGGTCCAAGACGACAGACTCCCGGCACTTAGCCTCTGGTCCTTACACAACCACCTCAGAAGACCTGATTTCCAAGTCTTGTATCACTGTCTCTGAGAGGGATAAGGTCGATCATCCTCACCTCTCTTCTACAAAAAGCACAAAACGTCAGGAAGATGTGGACATTAATTTGAATTCTACACCCGGATCAGAAGTTGTCAAGAAGAACCATAACCAGAGAAATAAGCCTGGCAACCCCATTTCTGGGGTAGACTGTGATGAAGGGAGACGTAAGCACAGGGCTTTGCCCACCGCACAAATAACACATGAAGAAAACAACACCAAAATGGATAAAAGCACACAATCCCCTGATAGGAATTCCAGCCCATCAAAAACAGCTACAAAAGAGACTCAGTCATCCATTCAGTCCAAAGCCATAAAGAAACAAGGATCATTTGACAAGACGTTGAAAAAACAGCCCTCTTTTGAGAATTCCTTCAAGAAGCAGCTCTCCTTTGATAACTCTTTAAAAAAGCAGGGCTCGTTTGAAAACATGGCGACTTCCAGCTCCTCAAGTCTGGAGAGGAGGAAGCCATGGGGAAGCCCCAGTCGGCCCGCAACTCCTCCATCTTCAAAAACTACCTCCTGTTCGCCCAAACGCCGACCTCCTGGTTCTCCAGCCAAGGTCCAGGGTGTCAGGGCACTGAGCTTAGAGCGTAGCGACTCTCCTCAGAGAGGTTTAAGTCAAACAGTCAAGCCATCAGGTAAGATGTTGCTGGCAAGTGGCATCCCCAAACCTGTCACGAGTCAGCACAAAGAACCTGAACCCAGGAGGTCCTCATCTCCCCAGAAGCCCAAAAACGTGCGACCAAAAATCATCACCTATGTTCGGGCCAATCCTCAAACAAAACCACAAGTCACAGACGCATCATATGAAGCGTCAACACCCCCGCTGAGATTATCTTCTTACTCCAGCCCACCAGCTCATAAAGATCCAAAGGTTGCTCCTCAAACTAAATCCACCCCAGTGCTGTGTTCCTCCAACCTGCTGTTTGACAAATATCGCCAGGAGATGCAGAAGGCAGGGTGCTATCCCCCAGTGGCTGCGAGTGGGATGAAGCCGCCAAGCAGCACCGGCACTCAACGGCTGAGTGGGAAGTCGAGCAGCTTTCACGAGGAGCTGCCAGAGAAATGTCTCCAAGAGGTGAGAGACCAACTTTTCATCTGACACGTTCGTATGACACAACTGAGTATCATTAGCTGTTGAAACTGCACACGGATAGTAGCTGTACATGCTGGTGGATTCATACGCCAGCAGGTTAGAAAGATGCCTTCAGAATACAGAAGATTTAACTGCTTAGTGTCGATGGTTCAAATCTTAAGGTAGTACCATGGTTACATTAAGACCTATTGCTTGAGAGCATATGTCGTATTATTGCTTTCTGCTTCAAAGTAATGTGATGCCACCTTAATGCCGAACAACCGTTGTGACAGCGACTGAGTTTATCGATCGTGTCCCTCACCAGCCTGTTTCTCAAGAGGGTGGCAACGTCTACCGCTCGCCCAGAGCGCTGCGGCCTCAGCTGGGGTTAGGGGCGGTCACCAGGCAGCCCGCGGGCAAGACAAGACTTCAGCAAACAGTTCAAAAGCCGACCCCGGTTTCGAGCCAGGCTGCTCAGGCAGCTGGTTTATCAGCAGAGGACCCTGCAGGTGAGATGTTGTGAATGTAAATCAGAGTCAGGGCATGCTGTGTATGATTAGTCATCCGACCTGGAGAGAGGAGGAATATACAGTTTCTCAGGAAATGACTATGGATGAGTCGCAGCACCTTTGAAGTGCAAAGCATTTGACTTCAATATTGCCCACACGTCATAGCAACTTGCACTGCATATTTCTATTCACACATAAACTCTGGTCTTTTACTATATTTCTGTCCGGTTTCATCACTGAATGAAGGTGGACAGTGTCTGGTTATTGGTAATAGGGAGATTAGCGATCGGTGAGATTAGTGGAAGTGGCACAAATGCATTCCTGTTGGCCTCTGTGGCATCAGGGGTATCATCATAACCTCTCCTCCTATAACATTTACTTAATCATATTGTCATATTCTATATTTTCCCATCGACCTCCAGGAGAGCAAAAGAAATCAAGCCAAGAAACCGGCCCCAAGAGTCTCCTGCTCAAACCGGGCCAGTCTGGTCTCCGTCCACCGGGCTTCTCTGGCCTGCCAGCTGCCCGTCTGGTCGCCTTCGGCTTCGTCCGGAGCTCCAGTATCTCGTCTGTGTCCAGCAGCCAGTCCTACGACAGCAGTCACGGCGATCCCTGTCGACCCTCTCAGCGTGAGTCCCACATTCATACGTTTTATGCGACACCTGCCTCTTTGGCTCCAACCGTGACCAGACTCCGCCTGACAGCCGTAAGTCTGATTCCGAGGATAAAATGACACTCGTATTTATTTACATCTTCACGTCCTTATTTGTTCGACAGCAGTTCTGGCCGCCCCACGACTGCTATCCTCAGTTACTACAGTAACAGCCAGTCGCCTCGTTTTTATTTTTCATTCATTTATCACAAGTGGGCGCTGAGAGATGCTGCAGAGTGCATTGAGGAAGCAGCCTTACAGCCTCTCTGCTCTCTGAGTCTCCAGAGTCTGCAAACTGCAGCGTTTTCTCTGGATCACATCCCGGTACTCAGTCCTACACCCGCACTCAGGAACTCCCAGCAGGCCTAATTTAAAGGACTCGGTGGCAGTGAGTTGATAAGCTGGTTGGGTCGGTGGAGAGGAGATATAAAAAACACAGAATAAGGATTTGCTAGCTTTACTGGTCCCGGGCTGTGCTGATTCGGAGACGTGATGATGGGTCGCCGCTCAAGTGTCACCACATTTGTCCCCGTCTTTGACAGCTGACTGCTGCTCTTCCCCCGCTCACTCCTTTCACTGTCTCATTCCGACCTGCTGGATTCATAGGATTCCTCGGCTGCTGGTGCAGACAGCGTCCTGAGACTGGGGGAGGGGGGACAAAGTAAACAGCTGTTGTCTCATGTAAGGGTCCCCCCCCCCCCCCCCCCTGCCTTAACAGCAGTAACCCCACACCCCCAGCCTTAACAGCAGTAACTGCGTCATGTCTGTAGCAGTCCTCCCCATACCTATTTATAATCCTTGAAATGGAAAAGTGGTGCCGGCGGCTGTAGTATATAGGCCGACAAACAGAGTCAGAGAGTCAGGGTTTGGAATGATGGGATAATAATCCGTCTTCTGCTTCAGCATCGCGCCTGAACGAAGGATCCAATGTACACGTTACCAGGTTACTTTGTACCATTGTTGTCAGTGATTCTTCAGAAAACGGTTCAGGATGAGAACCTGCTGTCATGTAAGTATGGCTTACATTGGCCCGCCATAGATGAGAATAGACGTCGACACAAACGGATGAATTCTGCTTGAGCTAAAGTGAGTAGCTGTGTCGCTACATGATAGTAAAACAGGGTGGGATTAGCTCAGGCAGCTTATACATGAGTGGCGGCTTCAGCCTCTTGGCTCAGACAGGGATGCTAGTGAGTTAGCGTGTCGCTACGTTTGGGGATGAGCTCCAGTACAACATCATGACTCAGAGCGAGTGTGTCCAAGTAAACGTCAGGCGGCTGGTGACATATGGAATATACCGTGTTTGCCCAGCAGGCTCAGTGGGCGCACACAGTATGTTAGTGAGTCTGTAGTCCTGTGGCGTTAGTTGTGTTTGGTTTCTATTTGACAGATGCTATTTATTTGTGGTAAAATATTTAGTTTACATTTTTACTAATTTATCATGCAAAAAAAAACAATAATACACCATGATAGCTTTTATGAATTTGTCCTTTACTCTACAAAAATGTATTCTAATATGGACTAATATTATTACATGATGGGTTATTGCAGTTAGGGTAATTAGTCTAATTGGTGCTGGGATCTGAGAGATGAGTAGAGAAAAAATGGATTTTTCTCTACGCTTGAAGGGAAATATTTTTTCGGGGTTTAGTTTTATTGTGGGACGACTCCCTGGCTTAGTCTCAGTGTGCCTATGAATCAAGGCTTTTTCTATCCACTAAAAGCTAGAGGGGGAATAACAGCTGTTATGAATAATTAAGATGTTTTTTTTCTCCCAAGTCTTTGGATTTCTGCTGTTTGGAGAAAAACATACCCTGGAAGGAACGATAGCGATCTCCTAATAGTTCATCCAGAAACACAAAAGGAATGCAAAATGATCTCTCCTCAACTTTACACGGCACGTTTCACATATATCTATATTTTCACCGACACATTTCCGCTCCTGTTTTCTGTCCTGCTCAGATCCCAGCAGCGTCAGCGAAGAAACATCTCTACACAAAGTTACATCAACCCCCAGTGACCTTTCCCTCGGTCAGACCAGGACTCAGCCTCCAAGCGCCCCCAGCCTCCAGCGTCGCACTCTGCCCCCTCAGCGCTGCTCTCCAGTGGGTACGTCTCCACAACACATGGCCAAAGATCAAGATCCAGTTACCTTTAAATGAAAGGATAATATCGCAGTAACACGTGCCCTACCAGGACATGATTGGTATGTCCTGCAGGTACTCGTGTAAGGTTTGTTTATTTACGTAGGTATTATTTTAGTATTTTAATAAGGGTAAATTACTGAACTGACCAAACAGGAATCATCTGTTTATTAAATGAAATGAACCAGGGGAAGTGTTATGGGTGATGCTATAGCACTGAAACAAAACACAACAAATCCACTTCCTATTTCCACTGACTTCCCTCTGACTCACTGCAGCAGATAAACAGAAGAAAATAACACACTCCCCTCGGTCACATGCTATACACATGTGGGAAAATGTAATAACAAGATACAGACAATTAAATGTCAGAATGAAAAATGATTAACTTAAAAACCGAGCCCCTCTGTGCTGCGTCCTAACCGTTACTTAGGATTGCATCACACCAGCGGTATAGTACCCTGCAGTACACTTCCTGTATGCTTTGTCGTTAGTGGCTACCTTTTTTGCCCATGCTGGCGTTCCTGCAGTTAATGTGAAATGCTATCGCCATCCAGTGGTCAAACAGTGTATCTTCTGTGTAACAGCCTCTGTATTATAATAATTGGTGCATTAATGTGTAATGTAGGCAATATGACGGCAGTCCTAAATCTATTTTACATATTATATGACATAATTTATAAATGCATTGTTTATTTATTTTATTTAAATTTCTTCATATATTAATTTATTTTGCTTGACCACACAGCTTCTAAGAGAGAGACGCCAAAGGATGCAGAGCCACTGATGGCGCCAAAGTCGTCCCCTAAAAGATTTGCAGTGGTTTCACCCAAACCTCAGTCCCCTGGTGAGTCTTACGTACATCACACTGCTCTCTGTGTGTGTGTGTGTGTGTGTGTGTGTGTGTGTGTGTGACATGTGAGTCATGCATTTCTAGATGTTTGAAGTCTCACCCAACAGGTTTGTCCTGCTCTAACGAAGCACCTGTCCAGGTGTAATGTAATGTTATGTAAAACATGCATCACTGGCTCATCATGAGAGACTGTGTGAAGCAAAAGTGAAAGAAGTCATCTGTGTCAACATGCAGAAACAATCACTCAACCGAGGAGGTGACAGAGACAGTCGAGTCCTGACCTGTGACCTCTCAGCTGACCCCCGTTGACCCTCATTCACACCCTTAACTTAGGTGGAGGGTCAACAACCTGCATGTTTTACGTAACACCCCCCAGGTTAGTAGTCATAGGAAGTTAGTTACCAGTAGTGAAGAATCTCAACATGCTACTGTCGCTTTAAAAATTGTCGTCACGGTCTCACTCCCCCTCCCTCGACACACTTTACTGGAGACCTATGGCAACCTGCTGTTGTCATAGCAACAGGCTGCAGTAGCTGTAATGCTAGCATGGCTCCCTCAGTGGAAATCCTGCTGGGTCAGATTACCACAGCTCATCAGCTTTATGTCCTTTACATAAGAAACTAGACAGACTTGTCTAGGTTCTTATGTGTGTGTGTGTGTGTGTGTGTGTGTGTGTTGATTATTAAATTATTGATTATTAAGTGTTTATTCGGTTTTGTTTTCCACACATTATTCAGACTTATTATTCAGTTACAGCAGTGTAATTGTTTGAGGGTAATGTGTATACACTTGGGTATAATAGCTTTTACATTTAAACATAATTCATAAAGACTAATAATACTACTACTACAACTACTAATACCACAACTACCACTACTACTACTACTACTACTAACAACAATAATAATAATAATAATGACAGCAATAATAATAATAGTATCAATAATAATAATAATAATAATAATAATAATAATGAAAATAAGTATATTTTGTTCATCCCCCTGTTTTAGTTCGGGGGCGCTCAGCTGCAGTCCATGGTTCTGTGCGGTCGGACAGGGCCCAGGAGCTGGACCGGGCTCTGATCCAGCAGCTGCGGGAGCGATGTGAGCAGCAGGCTCTGCAGCTTCAGAGCCTTCAGGCCCACTTGAAGAAGGCCTCCCTGTGCCTGGACGTCTTCAGCATCACCACCCAGCACTTCTGTGTGAAGGTAGGCCACGCCGGGACCTCAGATAGGTTGACTTTTTTAGTTCCTGCAACCTACATTTCTTGCTTTTCTTTCCGCTTCCCTTTAATTTATTTCAGTTCTGACAAGTGAATTATGATAAATGTCATCATGATCATATCAGACAAGATTCTTATCTCTGCAGGTTGATTTATATCTCACACAATACACACGGCTTCAGAACACAACTACAACGTGCAATGTCTTCACAAGCACAAATGACACTTGTAGCATGAGGCTTATGATGGCAGTGTTACTTTGTGTACAAAGGCGATCACTTGTTTTGAAGCCAGACTCTTTGTTTCTGTTTGAGTCTATTGGGAACAACTCCAAACTTTAAACAAAGGGAAGTGGTGTGTGGATGCATTATGGTCTTTCCATATATTAAGTTGTATGCACGTATTATAATGTGACTGATCTGGATGGATGCATTCACACTATGGTGTCCACCTGTTGTGTAACATGTCAGCGCCACTGACGCTGACGTGTGTGTGTGAGTTGTAGCTTTCCCTTTCTTTACATTTCATCCATTTCCTGGCCCCACCCACGGGTTCTGCTGGACAGTGGGAGATGATTGATGAGATTAGAGCTTCCTGCCTGGGCCTGGCTGTGCTTTCACTAAGATAGTGATTGGTGGAAGGACTGGAAGTAAATGCATTATGGATATATCTGCAAATAAAAATCATGTCTCGTGACTTGCAGTAAAATAGCAGTGGGCTTGACAGCTAACCTTAAATATTTGTTTGGTTTACTGTTGTATTGCTGTACTGTTTGTTTTTCAAGAAACACAAGTTGTCAGTTTGTGACAAGATGTATTAAATATCAACCATATCTGTTTAACGATTCATATAACCATTCATAATATATAGTAATGATGTTTCCAAAAGTATGATTTGTTTATAAGATTGAAGAAATGAGGAAATAGGGAAACAGGTTTCATTCCATGAGCGTCACCAAATTTAAAATGCTTTGTATATTTATTTTTAAGTTATGTTGTTGTTGTTGTTGTGCAGTTGACAGTCAGATCTATGCAGAATAGATAGTTTGTGTGTTCGATATGACGTGATGAAGTGTAATGCCTGCTGCATGCAGCAGTTTTCCCTGCATCTGAAAAAAAAGCAGAGCCGATAATTGCTACACTTATTGATAACGTCCCTCCCCCCGTCTTCTTCTCCTCCACCCTTTCTGTCAAAGATGCAACAGACAACACACATGCATGTGTGTGTGTGTGTGTGTGTGTGTTCGGTGTGTGCTGCTCCCTGCCATGCGTGTGGGAGATACAGGGCGGGGGTTGAAGGGGGGGCAGGCAGTGCTGCACCGGGGGCTGGCAGTCTTTGTTCTAGCAGGGATAAACGTTAGTCGCAAACCAGGGAAAAAGGTGAGGTTTTGGTCTTTCCCCATCTTCCCTCCCCTCTCCTCCCTTCGCCTGCATCCCTCCCTCCCTCCCTCCCTCCCTCCTTTGGCTCTGTATATTCCTGGCATTGCATCTGTCACTGCTGCCTCTCCGGCCGGCTCAGGGATGCTGCTGTCCGCTAGCCTAGTATGGGCCATTGCTGCTGTAGGCTCCATTTCCTCCCTCGGCGCTGTCTGGACCAAACGGTAAAGACAGCATGTTATTCTGCAGGCAGCAGACTTTTAGCTCCGAGGATTCCCACATGGATGCGTGGTTGTGCGTTTGTGTGTGTGTGTGTGTGGGGGGTCTCAATGTGTGGATCTATATATGTGCAGTATTGGTTTCCGGCAGGATTGTGCTGAGTCAAAGCAGGATCATCAGCTATGTTCTCTGAGAGTTTGCAGGGACGTTACATAACAGCCTGTCTTTTTATTTCGGTGTTTGCATTGTGCGTTCTGAAGTGTGATTCTGGGTGATTACGTTGCGTTGACTGTACAGGAGAACCTTCACTCTGGATGCATGTTAGTGAATTTCCCAGCAACAAGAAATCACGTGTTCTGTTTTGATTTGAAGCATTGGTGTCGTGGAGTTGCAGCTTCCTGTGCGCTCAGTCTGAATCTCTGCAACAAAAAAAAAACAAACAGCTGATTTATAGTCCCACTGAAACTGGACTAATTACGTTGGTGCAGAAATGATTGCGGGTAATGAACTCATGATATTCTATATCAAGAATGAGCTCCCTTTTCTTGTCCTTCTATCCATTAACTGCCCAGATGTGGGTTTTTTGTTTGTTTGTTTTATTTATCATTAATTGACTAGTAATAATGGAGATAATTGAACAGTGGCACGTGCTCAGCATTATAAACATTCCACTATTCAGTTACTGATAATAATAACAGATTTAAACATTGATTTAGAGAATCACAGAAATCACGGTGCAATCGATTAAGTTGAAAAGGGAAATTAGGATTCGTGTCACACACACAAACTCCCTGGAGATCGGTACATGGGGGATGTGTGGGCAGGATGGGGAAGGATTGGTTGGAGCTCAGGAGCAATAAATGAAATGGTAAACCAGCTGATCATCCGTCATTCCCTGTGAGGTCACTGCTGTCTTTCCCCAATGACTGCATGTTCCAAGGAGACGCCCTCAGAGGGTGACATCATCATGACTGCCGCTACAACTGCATACTGTCTCATACATATTTCACCTGTTCTCACATCACGTCACATCGTGAAGGTCTCCGGTGGATAATGGAGAAACCTTTAAAGCTCTTTTTTCAGAATAAACTGTTTCAAAATAAAGGTCATGATGAGACATAAGAATGAACCATAATCACCAGAAATGATACCGTCTGATTCTCCGTAATCCGAGAGGCCCAGACACCACACAGTTGTATAAATACCATGCTCAATGCATCTTCTGACCTTCACTCCAGCAAACTGTTGTCACAGTTTCATTTGTTGCGTCTATCAGTGAAACTGTGGCTCCAGACGACCTCACAGAGAAACAGCCGGAGTAGATAATGGAAAGTGCTGGTTTGTGAAAAAAAGTGGGGTTTGGTTTGCGGATACTGAAGAATGCACCATCTGACTGGTTCACTACCAATTTGTAAGTGAGCTGTCATTAGGTAAATAGAAAATATAAGCATGTTCATATAAAATAGGGGTAAATTGAGCAAGGACGTCCATTTGGTCGCCTTAAGTATAGAGGCGCTTCTCTTATTTATATGTTGATCACCATGCAGTACCACTATTAGTGTTTACTTCTGTGTGCCTTACAACACAAGTTATAGTGTGTTATAGTCAACATCAAAATTATGTCAGTGTCGGTATCATGTTATAAACTTCTGTCCTTCCATGTCCTTGTTACTCCTCTGTCAGATTAATCTCAAAGGCTGACGGTGCTACTGTGTGATGTGGAAAAAATCCATTTGCGCAGTTGGGAAGTGTTCACGGTTGTATGTGTTTGCGTTTCAGAGCGAGAGTGCGATTGTGAAAGAGAGGGAACTGTCCCGGGAGCTTGCCAGAATCAGGGATGAAGTGGGTAAGTGGGATGCAGCGCTGCAGACATGGCACTCACAGGATATCGAAGTACTTGACAGTGTAGTGCTGTAAGGGACGGGAAGACCTTCGAGCACGCAGAGGAATCCACTCTGGATCTGGATTTAGTCAAAGAAACAAACAAACACCATGTACTAGACACCACGTAAATGTGGTTGTATTGCTATGGCTCCATTTCACAATTTACAACTGATGAATCCACTTTGCCGCAACGTCTTGAAACAAAGTTCTTCTGTACTTTACTGTTTGTGTGACATAAATTTGGATCCAGCGTAACGATCCAGATCTGTGCTCCAGCTTTCAGTGTTGCACACTGGGAGCAACTGCAGCGGGAGAAGGAGGAACTGGAGCGTCGGTTTGAGGCTGAGCTGCAGGGGTTGCGGGCTCGGCAGCAGAGGGAGCTGGGAGCGCTGGAGGAGCGGCTGAAGGCCAGGCACAAGGCCGAGACCGAGAGCCTGAAGGTCCAACAGCGCACCGAGATGGAGGAGCTACGGGTCCAACAGCAAGAGCAGGTGTTGCAATGCAAACACTGTTTCATGATCCAATGCTACACCTCGATACACCCCTAGTGGTTATGCATATATAGATGAGGGTGTTTGTGTAGTGTATGTGTAACAGTTAAAAAGTCCAACTCTTGAATCCAGATCGAGTTCGTGACTGAGAACCACACAACGTCCTTGATGGAGGCGGAGAAGGCTCACAGCGACACACTGGCCACTCTGCAGGAGGAGCATGCCAGGACTGTGAAGAGTAAGAACCACACTGAGAACCTGTTGCCGTGTTCTAATGACTCACCAAAATAACTTTATTGTTTGTGTTAGATCTGAAAATGGCCCATGAGCAGCAGAGGAAGTCTCTGGAAGAAGATTTTAAAAAGATCAGACTGTCGCTGCAGGTTAATAGACCTCACTCGACATGTGTTTACGTTCAGTTACATTGTATAATTTATTCTTTGGGTTGTGACGACTTTTGTGTGGTCAACAGGACCAGGTGGACACGCTGACGTTTCAGAATCGCAGCCTCCGAGACCGAGCCAAGCGATTCGAGGAAGCTCTGCGCAAGAGCACGGACGAGCAGATAGTGGTAACAGCTACGAGACACATTACAGGGCAATGTTTTGACTCCTCGACAGAAAGAAACGGGATGAAACTTAAGCAAAGTGTTGTAAAGACTAACTGTGGCTCTTGTGAATGTGTAGGATGCTCTGGCACCATATAAACACATTGAGGAGGACCTGAAGAGTCTGAAAGAAGTTCTGGAGATGAAGAATCAACAAATTCATCAGCAGGAGCTGAAGATCTCGGAACTGGAGAAAATAGTAGGCTTCAAATTTCTGCTTATGCAGATGATACAAGTGTGGACGAACCCACATCGTCCAGAGTATTTTCCCTCTCCACTGGCCTTTATAGATTTTATTGAGGAATTTAATGTTGTGCACTATCCGCTCTGTGTTTTTTGAGCAGGCTGAAAAGAATGTATACCTGGAGGAGAGGCTGCAGGTGTTACAGCAGCAGAACGAAGACTTGAAGGAACGAATAGACAAGAACCTTGCTGTGTCCAGGTCGGTTTAAGAGCTCACTCAACTTTTATCCTCTTGTTATAAAAATGTGTTTGACAGAATTTTTATGGTATGTCCTTGCGATGCTCTGGATATATTAGTTAGAAGCATAACCTGAAGGTCAAGGACTGTACTGTCTGTGACAACATCTTTCTCAGACAACTCTCGGAAGAGAACGCCAACCTGCAAGTCCATGTGGAGAAGGAGAGCAACGAGAAGAAGCGTCTGAGTCGCACCAACGAGGAGCTGCTGTGGCGTCTTCAGACGGGCGAACTCAGCCCTCACATGTCCCCCAGCTCCTCCCCCATCCATCGACCCTCCTCTGGACCAGGCGTCCCTGCCCGTCCACACTCCTACCATCAATGACACTGTGTGCGGAATCTCACCTGACGAACACTTTTTTAATCTGGTATCAGAAGCATTGGTTTTTTAACACTTTGTTGAATGTTTATCTTGTGCAGATGGAAATCACCACACTCCCATGTGAAGCATTTTCCATCAAACAAACCCCAGAAATTTTAACCTCCCACCAAGAGAATAGTATTAATGATTCCGCCTCTTATTCTATGGAAGGGACTTCGATAGCCCTGCTCTTTTTCTATTCCATCCAAACCACCCCCCCACCCCCAACCCACCCAAATCTCACTCACTGCAATAGTCCGCCTCTATCAGCATCTCTGCCTTCTTCATCCAGCGCTGAGGACGATGGATGTTCGAGACACATCAGGCATCGAAAGATCAACAGTGAACACATGAAGCGCCTTTGTTGTCCAGTCTCTCCCACCAGCAACGGCACAGGCAACACTTTAAGTAAGACCTTAAAAACTACATACAGTTACTCTCTTAGTGTGGATTCCTCCACCGGGCATGTTAGCAGCTGCTTATATCAGCATGGTATGAATGACCACCCAGCCTCGTTCCTCGACCAGACGTTAATCACTGACTTGAATTGAACATGACGACTCGTCGTTTCGTCAAACTGCCAAAACAGTTTAGCTGTGTCATCGATTATAAGTTGTGAAAACGGTATCGCTCTCTTTTTAAAGCATGTTCTGTCTTCCAGTTATAGTCAACTTTATTTTCAGATTGTATTCAGGTGTGATGGAGTGCAGCGAAAGGGTGGGGGGGGGCAAACGAGTTACCTCTAATAAAGCAGGGAAGGATTAATGAAAATGAGACCAAGAAGAAAATAACAGTATGATGCATTTTAGATTTAACTTACGTTGTTCCATGTGATTTGATGTGTATCACGTTTAGTGGAAACGTTTTTTAAAAATTACAGTTTTCTACAAAACAAAAAGTGCAGGTTTTGTTGATGCCACCAAAGAGGAAATCACGAAACACAATAGTTCATCGTTTCCCACTGTCAAACCATCATATGCCTGAAGTCCTACGAAATCAGCCTTTAATGGTGCAGAAATCGTCAAAGCATTTGCTTGAACACCTGCAAATCCAACATCTGTTCAGTATTATGTTGTTAATATAGTCCAACTCATTTCTCTTGTTCTTCTCTTAGGTCTTGCAGCCAAACAAAACGTGTTAGTTTTCTTAGTTTTCTCATCATCGGTCGAACACAGCTTTCAGGCTTTTATCCTCTGTGTGTACCTCCAGTTGACTTGGCAAATTCGTGTAGAGATTTAAAAAAAAAAAAAAAACTAAGATGTGCTCCAGCTGTTACCTCATTTTTCATTGTACAGAATACTCTCAGGTGTTGGGAATTCTAATATGAATAATATGAATCTGTCATAAATCAAAGTGAAACAATTGTTACTACTTTTTTAGGGTTAGGACTAGGTTTAGGGTTAGAGTTGGAGTTAGGGACAGGTTCAGGGTTAGGTTTAGGGATGGGGTTAGGTTTAGGGTTAGATCTTGGTTTAGGACTTGGTTTAGGGTTAGAGTTGGAGTTAGGGACAGGTTCAGGGTTGGGGTCAGGGATGGGGTTAGGTCTTGGTTTAGGAATAGGTTTAGGGTTACAGTTGGGGTTAGGGACAGGTTCAGGGGTAGGGTCAGGGATGGGGTTAGGTTTAGGTTATGTTTAGGTCTAGGTTTAGGACTAGGTTTAGGGTTACAGTTGGAGTTAGAGACAGGTTCGGGGTTAGGGTCAGGGATGGGTTTAGGGTTAGGTCTAGATTTAGGACTAGGTGTAGGGATAGGGGTTAGGTTTAAGGCTAGGTTTAGGATTAGGGATAGAGTTAGGGTCAGGGTTAGGGTCAGAAATAAAGGTTAGGGTTAGGTCTAGGGTTAGGTCTAGATTTAGGGTTAGGACTAGGTTTAGGGTTAGGTCTAGGTTTAGGGCTAGGTTTAGGATTAGGGATAGGGTTAGGATCAGGGATAAAGGTTAGGGTTAGGGTTAGGGTTAGGTTTAGAGGTAGGGACAGGTTCAGGTGCAGGGATGGGTTACGTTTAGGGTTAGGTCTAGGTTTTGGGTTAGGGGTTTAGGGTAAGTTTCAACTTATACTCAAGTTTACACACTTTTCGCGGTTGAACACTTTTGCAGCATTTGGATGTACAGAATATGTAAAAAAAAAAACAATATTTTAATGACCATTACTCAGTCACCAAATAGATAAAATTAGTTGCTGTATTATATTAACATGATCATAATCAGCTCCCCGGTCATGAAATATGGAAATCTACACAAACATGAATTTGGTTGTGTGTCAGTTTAACAAGTCGCTGGCGGGTGTTTGTTTTCATTGAGGAAGTGGAAGTTATATTTCTCTCTGTCACGTACTCCTTATGCACTGAATGCCTCTGTGTCCTATGGACATAACAATGTACTCATTCGCTGAATGTTTGTCCCACACTAAAATAAGAGGTTTTGTTTACGGTTTACGTCTGAGTGTCAGGGAAGGCTAGCATCTCACGTGGATGTCGGTACTTCTGGACTTTTGTTGTCAAGATTGTATTCGGTATTTCAGAAATCCATGCTCTGCATAGGTTTATATCATATCATGTTTTTGTACATTTCTTGTGCATTTCATGTATTTATTTACTTATTTATTTATTTATTTATTTTGTTGTCCTCCTCCAATACTGCAAATGTAGCTTGTAGCCGGTTAAAATATTGTGGTCAGTGCTGAGACCCTAACATCTACACTGTATGTTGCAATTTGTATTAAAGTATTAAATCACAATAAGGAAATAAGACGACTGCAGTGTTATGGAGTGGATATACCTTTAAAATATAATTTTGATACAGGGCTCTTTTTCGTCATAGTAAAAATAGAAAAAAAAAAGAAGACAAAAAGAAGTGATAGTTAAATTCAGGCTTTAGCAGCAAACCTATGGACAATATGTAAAATAGATACCACTGACGACTATAGGTGTAATCACAATAATATTATCAGTGCAAATAGCTGGTATAGGATTTTGGGGCGTCTGAGATTCATCACTTGCTCTGCATAAAGTTCTGCAGTACATCAATAGGCAGGGGGAAGATGATTGTGGAGTTCTTCTCGGCTGCGATGCTGTTGAGCGTCTGCAGGTATCGCAGCTGGAGAGCAGAGGGTGACTCTGCAATCACCAGAGATGCTTCTTTCAGAGCTCTGGACGCCTTCATCTCGCCCTCTGCAGCGATGATCTGAAACACACAAACACCCGTTGTCTCCAAGCGCTTTCTCTTTTTCCGAATGAGGAGGAAAATTCAAAATCTTCCGATGCCCTCTTCACCTTTGCTCGGGCCTCCCGGCTGGCCTCTGCCTCTGCCGCCATGGCTCTCTGCAGCTGCTGAGGCAACTTCACGTCTTTGATCTCCACACGCTCCACCTTAATGCCCCACTGATCCGTGGCTTCGTCCAGAGATTCCTTACATAACAAATATAAGAAAACCGTTATTAGCGCTATTTCCAGCCTTTCATTATCTAGTTGAAGCTGAAGCTCTTATTGGTCAGAAAAATATTTACCATCAACCATACAATGATGATGAAATTGTGTTATGCAATGTTATGAAAAGGTAATAACAAGTATCCAAATAGTCTTCTCTTTAGACCAAAACAAATGTTTACTTCTCACCTGCATGCTCATAGAGATGCCCTCTCGGTCTGACAACAGTTCTGCAAGGTTCTTGGTGCCGAGGACATTCCTCAGGGTGGTTTGAGCGAGCAGGCGTGTGGACGAGTGCGCGTTGGACACATTGGCCACAGCCGAGATTGGGCAGTTTATGCGAAAATACACCACACCGTCCACAGACACCGTTACTGAGTCTTTGGTCAGGATCTGCCAAAGGGACAAAGTCGCAGTTATGACACATCCCTGCATTTGATGATATTAAAGCCAATCCAACAAAATATCTACATACAGGGGGTACTCGAGTTACGACGGAGATCCGTTCCCAAACCTGGCCCTCGAGGCTTCCTGTCTGTGATGCGGCCCAGTCTAAATATGACGGCTCGCTCGTACTCCTTCACTATCTGGATGTCGGAAAAACCACCAGTCATACAAATGATATGCGGTATAATAAATGCAAAATGAGTTACGTTCAAGATTAGACCCGAGATTCACGAACCAACTTCTGAGTTCAATTGATTGATGATAAAATTCTTATATTGGTCTGTGCATGATAAAAACCTGCACACATTTGTATTGAAGAGTTATTAACCTATAAAAACAGTCATTAATAACAGGTATGTAACGACTGCGTGATTTCCCAATTTCAAAAACACGCTTGTGTGCTAAAATGACACTTCTGTCGGACTATTTACAGAAACACTGGTCTGATCTTGAGCAGCAGTTTCCACCAGTGAGAAAACTCCAACCTTAACACACATAAATATAGTGAGCGGGAACAGGGGGATTATGAAGAGGAGGGATACGATGACCAACAGCCAGCCGAAACATCCCAGTCCCCTTGAGTTTTTATCTGTGGAGAGAGCGGAGAACACTGTGAGCGATTGTACTTGAGTACAATTGTGTGACCATACGGATTCTGATGTCAGTTTTGTCAACAAACATCCATAAATCCATTGTTTCATCTTATGTCCATATCACAGGGGGCGCTGGAGCCATTTGGGTGATTAGAGTAATATGGTCCAGTGGGACTGTGCCTTTTATTGAAGGTGACACAAAACATTCACGCAATCAGGCAGCAAGGTTGAATGTATAATTAATCGCTGAGGGAAGTCACACCACTGCAGAGTTGTGTAAGACTACTGAACCACTGACAGAGGTATCATACAAAAACAACAACTATAACCTTAGTGTGGATGTTGTTTGTTTTGGGTCTGAAACTATTTTCACTGACTTTATTTTGTCCAAAACCTGAAACTATTTATACATTTATAGTTTCCAGTCAAATTACACAGACAATAGGAGATAATAGTCGCACTTCAGAAGATGTATTTGTTAGTGAAAAGTGAAAGTTTTATTCTGTCGATGTATCAAAACTTCCAAGAAAAGGGCTGTCTTAGTAAATTTTTTAGATTTTGTTGATTTAGTTTTAAAAAAAAGCTCAAATGGAGCTTAACAGATATTAATATAAAATTTGAAAAAATATTTTATATTGTACTACTGTATCTGAGTAATACTATCATCAAAAAAAAACCCCACTTCAAATACTGTGTGTAGTTCCTTCCATATTTACAATGCATCATGTTCCCCGTCTCCATGGTGATGGAGTCGACTCGAGTAACAGATGGTAAGAAGCGTTTCTTTACCTTCGATATTCTCCATGGCGCTGATCTGAAGTTTACCCTGCGTGACCATCTCTGCCGTGCTGGACGTGGTTGAGATCATTAGTGACTGTGTTGTCTGTGTGATGGAGAGAGTGAACAAGAGCTGCACCTGTTTACCTGTCACTACTCCCTGCTAGGTGTGGTCTGCCCCCCTCCCACCCCCCCTCCCGCTGCTTTCTTTCCATGGACACACACACACACACATTCTCCCACTCAGTGTGTGAATTTCAGACTCATCCTATTGGATGCCAACAGGTAACCTGAGCCGTGGAGACTGACATAACCAAGCCTCGTGTGTAGTTCAGCTCCTTCGCTTTCCCATTATGCTCCTACATTCCCATCCGGGTGACACCTGCTGAGTCATGGTTATGAATAAACAATAGGTGGCATCCGTGTCGTGAAACACGAGTGCAGGTGCAGGAACAAGCAGATGTGCGATCATCCGTCGTATCTCCCTTTATAATCTGTTTCCCTCTATTTAAACTGTATAATGACTGGAAATAATTGTACTCATTAATTAATGACGTGATTATTAATAAGATGATTGACAAACAATGGGAAGGGGGAAATGAACACACAGAGAGAAACAGGACAGAGAGAGAAGAAGGAAAAAAATGTTGTATGTTGTGTAACACAGCAAGTTACACACAGATTCTTGGTCACATGAAACATTAACATTAAATGTTCATATGAAAATAATTGTTGGTGAATAATTACGCAGACTTTAGATACACAGTATCTACACAGTATGATCACAGTGCTCATGTATTTAAAATATATATATATTTTCCCATACAATCACACCACAACACCATAACACTGTATCCTCACGCTTGACCAGACCATAAAAGTTCTAGTCATGCCGTTTTTTAAAAACACTAAAAGGACCAGTTCGTGTTTCGGGCCGAGCGTTGGCTGCAGGTGGGAGAGATAGAACCTCCACGTCAGGCGCCGGCTGTCTCCATCAGAAACTTGCGACTGAACTCATAAGCCAGGAAGAGGGCCCCGTTGGCAGGGAAGGTGCGTATCATGGTAGGAGTCAGACCCGAGTACAGAGCAGTGAACCCTGCAGGACAAGAGAGACAAGATTATTCCCTGCAGAGGAGATATTTGCACATCATGTTTCTGCTCCCGTTGCTCTGGTTTTATATCATTATATAAATCATTATATTAAGTAAATGTTTCTTTATTTTATTATTTGGCTATTTTTTAATACAATTTAAATTCTGCTGTTTGGTTTCTGGTTTGGACTCTGCAGAGTTGTTTTTTTTTTTGGTTCTTTTCCCTGGTTTGTCACATACTGCGCTCTCCTGGTGTATTTTGCATTAGTCATTGTATAGCGTGTCTTTATTTACCTCCTGTTTTATGTTAAAGTTCAGCTGTTTAGGCGTCTACCTGTGTTTGATTGTTTGATTAGTTTCACCTGTCTGCCTTGCGCTCACCTGCGCCTTATCATCGTTTACCCTCCCTCCTGGTCTATTTAGTCTCGGTGCTCCTCTGTGTCTGTTTGGTTTGTTGGGTTGTGTTTGTGTGTGTGTTGTGTGCATGTTGCAGGGCTAATGGTAGAGATGCGGGGGGGCAAACTGGGGAGCTTAGAATGGGTTTCAGAGTTTGTTTTAAGTTACTGACAAACAGCCACTACAACTACACAACTGCTTCCACCAATAGGATTTTGTTTGCATCTCAAGTGTTTTCGGTATTACAACTGTTATCAATGCCACATCTTAACAGGTGGCACTCAGAAATGTTCTTTTTTGGATTTTGGCACATATACACAATGTGAAAATCATTTTTGCTTTACCCTCAGACATCAGTCTCTGTATATTCTGTCAGTACAGACAGGATGTTAGAAAAAAAGACCCGTGGCTGTAACGTTATAATGTCTCAAAAAGACTATTAAATGTAAAAGAGTTCAACTATGTTTATGTGTCTCTGCAGTGATGGTTTCTGAATGTTGCCAGCATTGTTTTCACTGAGCCACAGTTGTGTACAAAGAGCCAAATAATACACTTGCTGACCGTCGCACTATGATTATACGATCATGTGATATAAACTGCTCGGCTGAAAAGAAAAATACACAGAAACTTCGGAGCCGTTGCTAAAATATGATTATTTGTGAGAAATATTACCCTCAGCGCGTACGACACCCAGGAAGGTTTTCATGAAGCCTTCTTGCCTCCCAGCTAAGGAGTACACCTGGATCCTGGACTTGACACAGTCTATAGGATAAACCACCAACCAAAGACAGGCTCCCCCAAATCCACCGCTGAACATGAGCGGAAGAATACCTAAAAAATAACAACATTTTTATGGGATATTAAAAAAAAAGTTTTATATATCATAATCTGAATGACGCCTCATTAAATATAAGGGGAGAATATTAAAGCCATACCTATACCATCCTTCTCTGTGCCCATGTACTGTGCAAACGTGGACCGACTCAGTTCATAGCCCCCGAAGAAGCAGAAGTAGCCCGGTATCTCCCTGGCGATGGTGGACGACAGTCCCTCGTAGAAACCCAGGGGACCGTTTGCCTTCAGGACCGTCCTCACCACCGTCCACGCTGTGCTGGAGTCACGCCACAAAAACACAACATGGTCAAAACGCGCATGGGTGCAAATGTAAACACGGCCTGCTCATACTGGTGTCTCTGTCCGCTCACACCGACCTCCTCTGCCCGCTCGCGATCTTTCCCGAAGCTTCCATTTCGTGCATGGCCTGCAGGCGACATTTCACCAGCTCGGTGGGACATAAGGCCATGGCAGAGAAGATGGAGGCCAGAGACCCCGCTGATGCCTTCTGTATGTCACTGAGGCACAATTAGTCAGTTGAATAACAAGACGTGAGCAGGGAATATGAATTTTTAAACAGGAAGAAAAGTTTCTTTTGATTGTGACATCAAATAAGATGGAATTTAGCAACACAAGAACAACACTGAAAACTATTAAAAGTCCTCTAGATGTTTTCTCTGTGAGGATTTACTCATCCTGATAAAACATATATCTCATATAGGTCAAACAACATATAGGTCAAACAACAGGTCTTCAGTACATAAAGTCACCTTCACATTAAAGGTCAGGGGAATCACTCCTACATAGAGACATTCAGTATTTACAGCCTGACAGTGTGTGCACTTATTTAGACAGACACATTTCTGGGAGGAAACTGGCGTGGCCATCTCGTTTTGCAGGTCTTGCTTCTTAGTCAACAAACATGCAGCTGTCTGACTGAAAAATGGACGGACCTGCTTTTACATCCTATTTCTTTAATTACAGATAATAATAATTAAAAAAAAAAAAAAACAAGCCAGAATTAGACACCAGTCCAAGATAATGCAGTAAAACGGGAGGTTAATTCATAAATACAATAATAATAATAATTACTGTTTTATTATCAGTGATATGACATATTGTATTAATACGTCAGACTGTTGCTTATTTCTGCAGTCTGTTACTATGGAGACGTGAAAGCACAGAAAGCCAGTGTCATACCTGAGTTCCGAGCCTTTGTCCATCCTGGACAGGAAGCGCACAGCGTCCTGGCAGAGGCCGTAACTCAGGAAGAGCACAGCGTTCTCGCTGATGTTGGCAACAAGCGCCGGGGTGGTGCCTTTGTAGAGGCCACGGAGTCCCACCTGCCTGTAGGTGGATATGAAGCAGTGGATGAAGCCGCGGTACATGGTGGGGAACGTCTGCATCTTCACCTTGGCCGTGTCAAACGGCTGACCGCTCAGCACGCAGGCCGTCCCACCTGAGGACACATTTCCATCATATGAGGACCACATATGTCACTTCCCTGTGAACACTTTATTGTTATATGATGGATATGGATATGACTCAAACCATTTGTTAGTATGTTTCAGTGGTTGTTTTTATTGTACATAATGTAAATGGGATTTCAGTGCTACCATAATATGAATTGCTCTACATAAAACCAGGAGTAATGTACTTAAATCTGTTATTGTAAAATACAAACATATAAAACAGGAATATAACATAAATCATGTCGACTCATCACATGCTAACCCTGAATAAAAAAAAGACTTAAAGTAACTTCTGAAGTTTTATTTATTTATTCTTTTATGTGTGGAGATAACCCACCCATTGCTCCAGCTGTGAAGTCAATAATTGCCTGGACCACAGGGTGTGGAGCCATAGTCCCATAAGATAATGAGAAACTGCAACATATGGAACATAGAAGCTATTGAACTTCTTCTAAACTCATCACGCACACAAACACACACAGACACACACGTACACATAGAAAACATACATTCATTCTAAAATGAGTCATGGTCCGCAGTGTAATAAAGTGGTAGTAGGGATACAGTATTAATGCTTACAGGTCACAGGGCTGTGGTATAGAATATTTCTATAGAAATATGATTATAGATATTATAGATATGGTTGATGCTTACCTGTGATAAGTCTGCGTCTGCCTCCGCTCGAGCTTTGAAAGCCACCCCGGAAAACATGTATCGTTCCACCTTTTATCAGTCGACCGCTTTTCACGCGGACACCAACAAGGCGATGACAACTTGTCACTACTTCCGTTTTCCTAGCGACGTCTCGTGAAGTCTGTTGAGGACACACCCACAGACCTGCTCCTGTCGCGCGCACCGGTGAGCACATACCAGTTCAGCCAGAGTAGGCTACAAGGACACAGGAAGTAGTTATATAAAAATAAAAATAATTTAAATGACATTATTAATTAACAACACCCAAACCCATTCATGTGTAACCCTATAGATTTCTATTGTCCCTGTTTGTAGATCAAAGATATAACTTGGACACATATTTATACACAAGCTTTGATGTATACGCCGCTTTAAAACGTGCTTCAGTTAAACAGGCGTAGTTTTATTTTGAAATCAATAAGAATTGCTGTGATATTTTAATCGACACTGTCTTGACACTATCTTATTGGATTTAACGCACAACGCTGTGTTTATTTCAGCACAGAGGAGATAAAGAGTCATCAGAAAACTGTGTGTGGGGAAAAAACATTAACCGTGTGTTGTTAATCTTTGTTACGCTGATTAAAAATGAAAGAAATGTGAAACGCGGAAGAGATGCACGAGTCTGGTTGTAATGTCTAAAAATGGCCACAAGAGGCCAGTATAAAACAATTAGCTAATCACACTGGACTGGTCCAAGTATAAAGTGTAAAAAAACACAACACAATGAGGACAGGAACATCTTTTCTGCATGAGCCTCCCCCCTGTCTGTTATGATTTTATTATTTTTCTTTTTTTTAAACGTACAAATTCACTAAACTATGAAACATAGTTAGTATAGTGAATTACAAAATATGTAATTATGTTTTAAAGAATCTTAACTGGTTTGTGCTATTAGGATTTATAAACTTCTGAAAGTCTAATGATAACCACTAATAATAAGTATTACAACAATAATAATAATAAAGTGGTTGTTTCGACTGGAGAAGTAGATTATTATTTCATATTATTATTTCATATTAATTGTATTTTAGAAAAAAACAGTTTGCTGTAACAAACATTATAAAAGCTGTTACAAAACAGAATGACACGTTCTCTAGACGTGAAGCGTAAAAATCACAATAAACTTTGCGCACAGAAAGAATGAAAACAATGATTTTCTTTTTCTTTTTCTTTTTTCTTTTTGAACGACGCGTTTCGAGGCCGTTCATTGGCTCCCCTCCGCTGTCAGTCCAAAGTGGGCGGCGTCACGTGGGGACTGATACTTCCAGTAAAGCGCTCCCATGCTGTAAAAGCACAGAGTCAACAGGGTGGACAGGGCGCAACGCAGCGCAACACAACATCACCGCCGCCGGACAACAACGCGTCAACACACCGCGGACTTCAACACAACTCTTCCCCCATGAGACACACGTTCACGCGGCGTTCACCGTGGTGTCTGCCGGCTCGCTCTGGGATGTGACAGTCGGAGTTGCCGGACTTGATTGATCTCGCGCGCGCCCTCACTTCAGAGACGAAGTTGCGACTTTCTTTTCTTTTCTTTTCTTCCTCTCTTTTCTTTCATGACATTGTAACACCGGTCCCCGTCACCTCGCGACCATGGCGGAAGCGGCCCAGCAGCCACACCTGGTGGAAATCGACCCGGATTTCGAGCCCCTGTCGCGGCCCCGCTCCTGCACTTGGCCCCTGCCCCGACCGGAGTTCATCAACCCGGGCGACTCCAACACGTCGTCGCCGGTGCCGTCCGTGAAGCAGGAGCCCGCCGCCGGCACCGCCGACTTCATCAGCAGCCTGAGCCTCCTGGAGGAGAGCGAGGACTTCGCGGAGCAGAAGCCCGTCGTCCTGTGCGCCGATTTCCAGTGTCAGGAAAACTGCGTCCACCAGCAGGGTCTCCAGCAGCAGCAACAGCAACAGCAACAACAGCAACAACAGCAACAGCAACAACACCAGAACCCGCAACTCCCGCATCAGCAGCATCAGCACCAGCAGCATCAGCACCAGCAGCAGCAGCAGGTGCCTCTGCTCTCCTCCCCCGCCGGGTCGTCGCCCTCCGCGGCCGCGGCCGCAGCCGCCGCCGCCGCCGCGCAGAGGAAGAGCAGCTCCTCGCGGCGCAACGCGTGGGGGAATATGTCATACGCAGACCTGATCACCAAGGCGATCGAGAGCTCCCCGGAGAGCCGCCTCACGCTGTCCCAGATCTATGACTGGATGGTAAAGAGTGTCCCCTATTTCAAGGACAAGGGGGACAGTAACAGCTCCGCGGGCTGGAAGGTATGTGCGCGTGCGTCTGTGTGTGTGTCTGTGTGTGTGTGTGTGTTTTCTCTCTCTCTCTCTCTTGGTCATTTTATCCAAGAACTGCTGTGCGCGTGTCCACACACTCACACGCACGAGCCAGTGCTTTATGCCTGATAAAAGTTTTCCAGTGGGGAGTTTTGGTTGTTGTTGTTGTTGTTGTTGTTGTTGTTGTTGTGTGTGTGTGTGTGTGTGTGGACACGACACAGGAACTTCACTGTGCTTCATGCTATATTTTGATGATCTCCTGTGGTCACATCCCTGCAGGCCTGTGATCAGTGGGTTTATTATGACTGCATCATACGTGTGGGTCAGGTTTGTTTATTTATCTCTATCATCTGATATTCAGTGTAACATCTCCTGCACACACTCCTGCTGTGTGTGTGCGTGTGTGTGTGTGTGTGTGTGTGATCTGCATCCTTACCTTCTTGTCAGAGAAAAAAACAAATCACTGAAATAAGTGCATGAATAAGTGAAGTGTTTCTCACTCACTCTCCCTCATTCATGCCCCCGTGACTCTATCCCTTCATTGTCATCCACCCAGCTCAGGCCATTAAAAGAAACTGACCAATTGACCTTAGACAGTCATCTGACTCGTCCCTGCAGTGTGTCATTTACACGAGTCTGCTGACTCAACAGCCTCAATGCGCCATTCAGCAGACGGCGCTTTCAACTGATTTTAAGTTTTTTAGTTGTTTTGTTTTGGAGTTTTTTTTTTTGGGGGGTCCCATATATGTGGGAGCGTTCACTGGAGCTCCGTGTGGATGGCGTAAGGGGGAAGCCAGGAGCGTTCACACGCCCTGGAAACTGTCCAAAACGTTACACAAGAGGGGGGGACTTAAA
Organism: Trinectes maculatus; assembly: GCA_016785345.1. Taxonomy (NCBI): domain Eukaryota; kingdom Metazoa; phylum Chordata; class Actinopteri; order Pleuronectiformes; family Achiridae; genus Trinectes; species Trinectes maculatus. Next base: position 294,651 of record JAFBJQ010000164.1, read on the forward strand.
GTGTGTGATGTGGTGTGACAGGCCCTCCCGCTGAACGTCTATTGAAGGGCGTAAACCTCCCTCTGGAGACACACAGTTCCACTGGTGTCTGACAATAAATGGATGAGCGTCTACTCAGCCAGTGGGAAATCATACTGAGCCTGTAGTCGCACTGCCAGAGATTTATTATAGCTGCCCTCTGTTATGTGCTGTCTGGGTTAGTGAAGAAATTAAAAGCAGTTGTGATGAGGGTTTTTTTTTTTTTGCCCCCCCCTCCCCCTTGTCTGAGAACACTCACTTACTCATACATGTTTGAGTCATGATGCACTGATGTCAGTCACTGACGCCACAGAGAGTTTCCATATTAAAAATAATAATAACAAGAATAATAATAATAAAAGTTCGGCTCACACATGCGGTCCAATCCGCCCGGCTCCATATTCATGCACGTGTTTACCAAAAAGTGTTTAATCACGGAATATGGTGCTGATAAGTGAAGTATATGAGACTGGAAAACCCCCACCAGTGCAAACAAAGGTGTTTGGCACATCATGTCCAAACAGATTTAGCCATTCAATGGCAAAGCAGCATCGTTACATACATCAGTGCTTTTGAATTGAACCCTCCTGACCTGAGTGTAACCCAGACATCAGGTTTTGCTGGAAAAGAGCAACCGTTTGTGTGTCGTCCCCATACAAGCCTGGTTAATTCCCAAAATATAACCAAGAGGGGTGCATTTTCCTGTCTGGGTAATTAACTGTCAGAAAAGCCTTTGCTATTATTTTTGCTTCAGGTGATGCAGGACACATTTTTGTGGCCATCATAAAGTTTTCATTTGGCCACATGATTGTCAGCGCTCGTCAGCAGCGTCTGAGAGATGCTCCGTGCTTACAGCGTAATTAGCAGGTTATTATATAGCTGAGTGTAGTCGAGACAAACGCTTGTGAGTTAAGTGTCTGCAGCGTCATTAACCACAACATTGGATCATTTACATTCTGTTAAACAGTCTGCAAACAGCAACAGTTGCATTAAGACACATACATTTGGTGGATTTCTTTTTTGTTGTTGTTGTTGTTTATATTCCATCTGTTTCACAGTTTTTGTGTGATTGTCTGCTTGGGTGGGTGGGTGGTTGTGGGGGGGGCTCAGGCACCGCCCGGGCTCGCTGCTTATCCTGCCATGTTGGGGGTGTGGGCTGAGGAATACTGTGGGAAAGAAAAGTGCCATTCACGGCTGCAAAGGGGAGTTATTCATAGAGCTCCCCTCGGCTCCACACAGGGGGGCTATCACACATTGTCTCCCCCGACTGAGCTTACTTATGTGCCGGGGCAAGTTGAGGACAAAATGCCTCTGTGAACCTGACAATGTGATTGGCTAATTTTCCCCTTCAAGGCCCCTTAATGTAAATTAAACTTAATCAGTCACTATTGACTGTCTTTTTTAAAATCTGACAAAACATTCTTTGTGGTGAATCAGATTTGTTGTCGCGTAGCACCATTGTTGTTATATTGTGTGTCATGACAGACTGACAACGTGAATAGACGTAAACGAGGCGACACGATTGATTCCAACCACTCCAGCGAATAGGAAAACGCTCGCCACCAAATATCAATCCTTTATTTACACAGAAGAGAACAGGTTGTGCGGTTTGTGTAGACATCTGACTCCCAACCGGTTGAGTTTTTAGTCACACACAGGCCCAGTCGGTGGCTGATGTCACTGAGCGGCCGCGTTTCTCCTGACGTGCACCACCTAAACCACGTTCACTAACCCACGCCTGAGGCTCGTTTCAGAGCGCCGCTGATCCTCCGCAGTCGGTGGCGTCTGCGCTGAGTCATGACGGCCTCCACACTTCTCGGGCCGTCTGCAACAGTGTGAATTTGGAGGACAGTTGTGCCAGGTGGGACCAGCTTGGACAGGCTCTCCGAGTGGACTGGACACTGGCCCTGGCATGAGACGCTCTCCAACGCAGAGCAGAGCAGAGCAGATGGCCCAAATGATGTATCACCAAACTTCTTCTCCTGCAGAGCTGCTTATTTATCTCTCATGTGATCCGCTTCTCTCCCCAAAACATTTTTAATGCAAATAAATGCATCACATGTGAGCGTATGTGTGTGTGTGTGTGTGTATAAAAACACTCATCCTGGCACATCTGCTAAAATCCGTTCCTTCCTGTACTTCTCTACTACTCGTACGTCAGTGCGGGATAAATATTTGGTTTCAGCCAGCGGAGCTGAATGGCTCAGGCTCCCTTTGATGTCAGCATCCGGATCAATTCGGTCATAGGTTCTCTCTGTACACGCTGCTCTCTTGACCTGAAATTCCGCAGCCCACGCCGGTAAACACTCCCACGGCTCTCAAAACAAACTGTGCCGGAGCAGACAAACACGTAAGTCGGAGCAGATTGTACAGCGAGTGACACCTGGGTCATTACCACGTAAGTGCACCCGGTGACTCCAGTCCCACTTGGCCTTACAGTAAACACGGGGAGGTATCGCGGTATCAGAGATGCTCAGATAGACCGGTGGAGTAGGTCAGGGTGTGACTGTGGAACCCGTCTCTCTGAATATAGCACAGACCTTTTCTCTCTTTTTTTTTTCTTAATGGGTCGTAATGGATGCAGGGGAGCTGACGGGTGATGAATATGAACGCTATTCATAAAACAGCGTGTTGTTTTTAACGGGACAGGACGAGGTCATCTGAATGATGCAAACCTCCTGTTTGCTGTGGCCAGTGGAATAAGTTACATCACGGACATGTTACTCTGAACGAGTTCAAACAAGCCAAGCCTCACCTAACGTATATGCAATTAGCATATATATATATATATATATATATATATACTGTATATATATATACTGTATATATATATACTGTATATATATATATATATATATATATACTGTA
>JAFBJQ010000165.1:0-5000 GCA_016785345.1 Trinectes maculatus
CTCATCCCGCTGTGATCCACACGTGCGGCGGCTCGTGTGCCCCGCATTCCTGCCATTCCCGTTCTTCCCGTGACGTCGTTAGAGCCGGGTCGTCATTTCCTTGTGTTTGAGTTTCAGACCACGTTCAGATGTCCTCGTGACCACCACTGGTTCTGATGTGTCCTCTGACGTCAACCTGAACAACCACTCCCCCTCTCATCTGAAGACGACGTTTAGCGCTTTTCGGCGATGCCACGTGTGAAGGGGCGGGGCTTTGATGCCTTTCTCTATAAAAACTAAAAAAAAACTTTTATAAAACTGTGATGGGAGATTTTTTTTTTTTCCCTGGAAGTGAAGAGGGTGTTGAAAACAAAATAACAAACAGTACAGTTCTGTACAGGGAATCAGCTGACTCAGCAGGATAAACATGTGCAGACTCCATGTGTAAAAACAATAACAAACAACAAGGCTTTTCTTCAGGACCGTGACCCTGCTCACCTCACCTAACAGGAGGTCCAGTGACCTTTACAAGTTTTTTTTTTCAACAGGCTTTTTTTTTAACTTCTCTCTGATAACGACAGAGTAAAGCTCAGACATCAGGGGTCAAACGCGTCCACTTCCCAGTGTCCAACATGTGAATAACAGCCGAGGGGAAAATGTCGGCATGATGATGTTATCACTCCAACCAAGTGCCAAGACGCTCAGGATTTAGAGCCACTACTGGTGTCCATCTGCACACCGGATTTAAAAACGTGGCGTCGCTGTGACCCGTCTGTTGCCCGAGGCCTCTGGAGACAGAGAGAGCGGCGAGCGCGGCGAGCGCAGTGCCAGAGAACAGCCTCCATCCACAAACACCTGCAGCTCTGCTGTGGAGGCATCATGAGCTGAGAGACACAGACAAACACGTCGGCATTCAAGAGAAAGACACTGTCAAAGTGGGTCAAAGGCTTTGGTTTGATCGTGTGTGTCTGTGTGTGTGTCTGTGTGTGTCTGTGTGTGTGTCTGTGTGTGTCTGTGTGTGTGTCTGTGTGTGTTAAACAATGAGGATATACTGTACATGAGAGGCCTTGTGCTGTGGATGATGCCACCTGCTGGATAAAGACATCTGTTTCAGCCATGGATTAAAGGACTAGTTGGCAAAGATTCCCTCGTGCTACCAGAACCAGTGAGGGGCCATGTGGGTTGATGCTCAGCAGACGGTGACAGGCTGAGACTCCGAGCATCCTATAGAGGGCGCTGACACACTGTGATGGGAGCAGCTGGCCTGGACACGGTGGGGGACGGGGGGTGGAGGGGTTGAGGACACACTTCTCAGCCACCGCATGTGTGTGAAATGTCAAGGCAGGTGCTAACAAGTGGTGCTCGCCTGCAGAGAGCGCCCTCACCTGAGTGATAACAGAAAAGACAACACATCTCAAATCTCACCATCATCCGGTGGAGTGACTGTTTGTGATTGTTACACTGGAGGTTCTCTTTCAAATTCATTTCATTCATGTTGAACATGTTGTGGCTGTAAGACACAGATACATCAGCTCATAGAAACATGACACTGCCTGAGCAACAGACGGCTAAATAACAATACAACAGACCTTTATTTACTGTTTTTATTTTTATCATCAACATGTGGAAGCAAAAAGTGAAAAATCATCACCGGGAGATTCGATGTGTTGACGTACATTGACTCGTCGTACGTTGACTCGTCGTACGTTGACTCGTCGTACGTCGACTCGTCGTACGTTGACTCAGACGTCCATCAGGCAGCAGGCCTCAGTTTGGCAGCAGCTCCCACACATGCGTGTTGTTGTGACAGCTCGCGTCCAGGCTCAGTTCATAACGCTGCTGGATGCTGGACAGAAGAAACGCCTCAGGACGCCAGGATGCTCAGCATTCAGCTCGCCACGCCTGCCGAGGCCACTTCACACACCATCTGATTACAAAACAAGAAAGCCAAAAGAAAACCCCAAAAATTATTTTAATAAATGTATTTTTACTTACTATACTATAGTTTATTTACTTTAGTAAATAAACTATATCAAGAATTTTAATATTTACACTTTTTAGACTGCATTTTTTTAAGGTCACCTCGCGTTTGTTTTCTAATATTAAAGCAGGTATTAAACGCCACGCTGTGATCGATGCACCTGCTGGAAGAAACTCCACTGCAGATTCATCATCAATCGACGTGTGTGAGAGCTGGATTTATTCCAGGAGTCCGAGTCAGGGGGACGGAGCAGGGAAAGCTGCTCAGGGTTTCAGGGTGTAAGCTGAGATTCCTCTGGTCAGTGCTCAGAGATGGAGGAGGATGAATCCAGCTCCCTCCTGGGATCTGCCACAGCCAAGTTTTGGCCTTTGACCTTTTATGCCAGCTGAGGTGACGTTCAGCTGCTGCTGGTCCCTGACACGTGTCACTTCCTCCGCCTGCTCAGACACAGCCACAGAGTTGACGGTGAACACCGGTCTGAGACCAGTTTGTCTCCTGAAGGATCGGGATCACATACCGATGGAGGAAAGCTGTTGATCACAAGCACGGGATTAGTGCGTGGAGATTTGTGATTGTGCGGCGATCGATCGGGGCGATGCCGCTCAACCTCCGTCACCAGCCAGAGGGAAACAAACACAGGTCTGTGGGTGCAGTGGCGACAGGCCTGTCGCCTGGAAAACCCTCTGACGTCCTCCAGCCTCAGAGAGAAGATCCTGACTTTACTACAGGATCAAAAAATACACATTAAGATTAACGGCTGTGAAGCCGAAACTGGTGCTGGAATAACTTCAGGGGGAGAGATGAGTCTGTCCAGAGGAGCAGAGGGACACCGTCTGAAAAACCACAACAACATCACAGACACACAAGAATCAACAACCGACAAATACACAGCCAAAGGCCAATCAATGTCGTCCAAGGTTAAAGGGAGGTTGTGTTTCTCTGTGCAGGAAGGAAACGAGAAGACGATGGACAGTCGATATTAAAGAAGAGAAACAAAGATGTAAAAGGACAAATCAAAACGACGCATCACTCCTACTGTAACGAGTCTCCACGTCATTCTGTTGGTGAATGTTAGAGTCACACTTTCAGAATCACGATCTGAACTGTTCCACTTTTTAAGAATCGTCTGTCAACACTGAATTTGGCCTTTACTGAGCAACATGTTCCACAGCTGTGAAAAGAAAATCAACATTAAACGATGTTCTGACATTTTTCCTTCCGACCATTTGGGAAAACTCTTTTGTGCACACAAACGTAGGTGGAAATACAGGGTGCGTTACTTCACACAGTGCAGTGCACAAACACTGTACCTACAGTTGTGTATATATTGTGTGTGCGCGGCTGAATTCCAGGTCACACTGGGAAGGAAAAACAGTCGCCTGACTCCGTTTGTCCCAGAGAACATTTCAAGGACAAACCTGTTGATGCATGATGCAGCAGGAACGACGGACAAGAGACGCAACAAAAAGGACAAATCCAAAAAAAAAAAAAAAAACATCAGAAGAGGATGAGCTGACAAATGAACAGGTCTCCGAGAGGAGATGATGTATTACACAGTGATGCTGACAGGAGGCTGCGTTAGGCTGAGCGTCGCCGGGCGTCCGGCGCTCCGGCAGCAGAGGGAGGGGAGGGACAGGGAGAGGCGGAGGGAGAAGGAGAGGATAAATCCTTACTACAGAATGATCCCGGCTCACAAGCTCCGCCTGTGACACGGAGCGTAGGAGTCAGGATTACAGCTGGTCAGTGCAGGCAGGCGAGGGAGGGAGGGGGCACAGGTAGGGAAAAAAAGGACAGACGGGACAAGGTGCAGGTCAGTGAAGACGAGAAGACACAAACCAGGTGTGTGTCTCCGGGAGGGAGGTGGAGGAGCGAGAGACAGATCCAAACAAGACGAGAGGAGGTTTTTATGAAGATCTTTCCAAACTCCGGCAGCTGACTGACATCTGTCAGTCCCCGCTCTGAACGTCTGTCCCCGCTCCCCCCTGAAAACCTCGTCCCCGGATCGAGTCCTGTTGAGACGGCGCAGGTAGAAGAAGGAGAAGAAGGGGGAGGAGAAGGAGGAGGAGAAAGAGGAGGCAGTGAAATGTGGACGAGGGTCACCCTGCAGGATCTGTGATCTGATCTGTGATCTGATCTGTGATCTGATCTGTGATCGATGTGGAGACACGGTGAGGACAGGTGTCTCAGGAAAAGATGGAGTATGTCTTTGCGAAGTGGACATGACTGAGGACACGACTGAGCAGCTGAATGTGGAGGACTCGTCCCGCGCTGATACAAACAGTCTGCTGTAAGTTCCCAGCAGCTTGTGGAGCGTCTCCGAGGTCTGGACTTGTCCCTACACCAGCTGAATATGTCCCCTCACACGTCTCTGCTGTGGGACGTCTGACCTCAGGACATCTGCTGTCTCTCACTCTCACCTGGAACGTTTGGCCACGAGCAGAAACACAAGCGTGGACACAGACGATCCGTTAACTTGCTTTTTTTTTTCTTTTTCTCCTTCTGCTCCTCTCTTCCATCTCCCTCCATCACTCTGTCTTCTCCTCCTCCCCTCCCCCCACCTCACCCTCCTCACCAGCGAGTGATAATGTGACCTTCTGCCAAAGTGCTGGAAACCATGCCACCGTCGCAGCGGGCTCCTCTGGTGCTGCTACTGAAATAGACTCAAACAAGTGCAGGGAGAGGAGGAGGGAGGGAGGAGAGAAGAAGAGGGCAAAAGGGGAGAGAGAGGAGAGGTGGGAGAAGAAGAGGAGAAGGAGGAAGAGGACAACGCGGGATGAGTGGGGACGCAGCAGGGCTGGATGTGGACAGACACAGGTAAGACATCACCTTCGTCATGTGTCATCAGCTGGTTTATCACCTGTCTGCTCGCTCAGCACGTTCCTCTCTCTCCTCACTTTCACAAACCAGCCACAGCCTGTGTGTGCGTGTGTGTGTGTGTGTGTGTGTGTGTGTGCGTGTGCGCGTGTGTGCGCGCGTGTGTGTGTGTGTGTGTGTGTGGTGGCTGTAAGTGTTGCTGCTGGGGGGATTAAACAGAGCCGAT
>JAFBJQ010000165.1:10000-43739 GCA_016785345.1 Trinectes maculatus
TCCTCTCAGCCAGATGTTTTTACTGCTGCAGCCTCACATGAATCAGCCGCGTCAGAAATCAGCTGGAGCCGCCGACGCCTCCGCCACAACTCATCACGCCACTTTTTTAATGTGCTGCTGCATCACTCACTGTGAGGAGAGGAAGCGGTGGAGACCCTGAGCTCACACGCCGCACCACGATGAGACCTGATTCTGCATCCTGATCATTAACATTCAAATTGTGTGTTTTTAAGTTTGATCATTACTGCGAGCAAATGGGACAAAAATACTGAGCAGGAAGTGTCGATGTGCGCAGGTAATTCCGTTTCGCCTTATCGCCAGGATTCAATTTACAGGAACAGGAACCATATGTTCACGCCGGACATGCAGATGTGCATATTTGCATTTTTCCAGCTATCCAGATGTCTGCAGTCTGGAGGCACCACAGGCCAAAGCACAAGAAAACAAACAGTGTGCTAATGTGATAATAATAAAAAAAAGTTATTGTCGTTTCTTTCTCCACCTCTTTAATGGTAGCTGCTTCTATACAGAGACGGTTTCCACCAAACAGATGAGCTCATCTTAAAAAGGAACATAAACACTGACCTGAGACCTGTTTTTATCTTAAGGTCTCACAGACTTGATTCTCTAATCCGATGATCTTCACGTCATCATCAGCCCAACAGACTCCTGACCCCGGGGGTCAAAGGCCAATCAATCTTCAATTATTCTAACATTATGAAAAGGTACAAACGCTCCTGTTAGCACCAGCTGCCCCCTCCCCACCCCCACCCCCACCCCCCGTCACTTGATACAGTGTTAGACCCATGTTGGCGGCACAAAGCCCTGTCACATGGTTATTGATGACTCATTCCCTGTTGGGTTTAATTCTATATCCACCACCCCGGATTCGTCCTTCATGAATCTTCTTCAGCTGTTTTGCTGTCTTGGTTTAACACATGGAAGGTCAGGGCTTTTTCAAGCATTTTGACCACGTACGCCCCCCCCCTCCCCATCCTGCTCCTCCCCACCACCACCATCAAACACATTAACCCGAAAGGATTTGACTGCTGTCGCAGCTGAAACACGGCGGGTGTCATTGAAGCGAACGTGGCACACGACCCTCTCACGCTGGCGAGTAATCAGTTTATGAAATGATTTACGATGCAGCATCCACCTGGAGAATCAGATGTAGGACGTAGCAGCAACAGCTTCCAGCGCACGTCGGAAAACCTTCGATTTGACTTCAGCGTGCGAGACGACGGGAAAACAGTCTAATTCGAGTAACGTACCCACTGGGTCCCAGACCTACTTTTGTTTTCTAAGAACAGGAAGTAGAACATAGAGACCTGGGCCACGCTGCCACAGTGAACCTCAGGCAGGAGCTACATCTCCTGATAGGTTTCTACTCTACAATAAAGCCACGGGCCGTGAGGCCAGGCAGGGATTAGCAGGGGATTACTACATATTCACCCCACTGGGATCACATCACCATCACCATCCCATGGTGGATCAGATCTGTGTGATGGGGAACCAGTGTGCACCACAGACACTGTGACACATACCACAAAAAGCCTGAGTGTGTGTAACAGATCAACACAAACATCTGTGAACATTAAACGAATGCTACATCGCACAGCTGTGCCACATGTTTCTCCTCCGTTAGCTTCGCCCGGGCAGAAAGCAAAACTAATTAGCTGTTTGGCCACGAGAGTTCATGGCTGGAATTCAGTGAGATACCGATGCCGTGTTGCACGAAAAAGCTTGGATCAGTTCAAAGGTCGGTTTCAGTCGCTTGGTCAACATCGACTTTGCTGTCAGTTTTAAAACCAGAGACGCACAACTTTCCCCAGTAACGAGACGATGGGTGAGAAACGTCAGCGTGCAGATTGAGGTCCAAAGCTTCAAACGGCTGAAACATTCAGCCACAGCTTCACCAGTAGAGTCACGAGAGAAAACGACAAATCCGCTTGTTTTCCATTTGTTGCATTAAACACTGGACACCATCTGTTGGACTGCACCACAGAGTCCAGCAGCTGCCACCTTCAGACACAACAGCCTGCTGCCGCCTGTGGACACACTCACACTCACACTCACACTCACACTCACAGTGTTTCTCTGGGCTTCGTTAACGGGCTCTTACGCTGTCTGAGTTATGGCCGACAGACCGGCACACTGAGATCAGAGCGTTAACACAACATTTCAGAAAAAAGACAACAATTCATCCTGTGTATCTAATGTTTCAACCCACTCCTCCTCCTCCCTCCCTCCCTCCACTCTGACCCCCCCTACAGGCAGTAGGTGACTGAGATGGGCATTCGTCTAGGCCGCTGGAGCGACTCCCCGTGGTGGCCGCCTCCGCTGCTGCTGCTGCTGTTTTGCACTGCCCCCTGCTGTTTGGGCCGGCCCTTTGGGATACCAACGCCCTCTGTGAATGTGGCGGTGGTGTTCAGCGGCTCATCTTACCAGACGGAGATAAAGGGGCGGCTGAGCCGAGAAAACTTCATGGACCTGCCTCTGGAGGTGAACCCCATCACTGTACTGGTCAACAACACCAACCCCCGGGCGCTGCTAACCCGCATCTGTGACACCCTCTCCACCAACCGCGTCCATGGCGTGGTGTTTGAGGACAACGTTGGCTCAGAGGCCGTGGCACAGATCTTGGACTTTATCTCCACGCAGACAGCCGTGCCCATCGTGGGCATCAGTGGAGGTTCTGCCGTCGTCCTGCCATATAAGGTCAGTGTTGGGGCGGGGTCAGGGATGGGGAGTAGTCGGTAAATAACTGGTTGTGCCTTTAGCCACACCCACTGACAAGTCAATGACTTTTGAAAAGTTGTGAACATGAATGGTCCAAGAATTGACCCCTGCGTAACACCACAGATAATTAAAAACAAAAAAAAACACATAACATTTACATTCACTCATTCACTACATGCTTTCTTGCATTCTCGTGACCTTTGACCAGGGAGCTCTGACAGTGGATGTTATATGTCTTTTAAAAAGATGTTTACGTAGGAAAAGGATGTAAATTGTTCAGAGTGTTGTCTCGCTTTCTCACCAAACACGATGTCACGCCTTTCAGTCAGCGATAACCTCAGAGAGCTTTCATGGACAAATCCTAACGCTCGGAGACACATTCCTTAACGCACTCGGGTTTGTGGGCTGCTCCCCTGTCGGCTGCATCTCACCATCAGCACGACTTCATGAGGGTAATAAAGAGAAATGTCACCCAGCAGCCAGCGCCTCCTGCTGCTCATTTACATCCAAACTATTCCAACTTAAAGACAGAGACAGAAAGTCGATCATAATAAATTACATAATAAACACATGTAATAAGAAATAAGCACAACGACAAAGGCCGACGGCTGCCGAAATGAATGACGGCTTTTTGCCAGCAATTAGTCAGTGAAATAAGTTTTATATGTATGTCCCATTTAATGAAAGCATTAAAAAGCCTTACACCAGAGTGAGAGCCATGAATTATTCATGAGGACGTCCTAAAGAAGAGTAATCTCCTCTCCTCTCCTCCTCTCCTTTCCTCTCCTCTCCTCCCCTCCTCTCCTCTCCTCTCTCCTCCTCTCCTCTCCTCTCCCCTCGCCTCCTCTCCTCTCCTCTCCTCTCCTCTCCTCTCGCCTCCTCTCCTCTCCTCTCCTCTCCTCTCCTCTCCTCTCCTCTCCTCTCCTCTCCCCTCCTCTCCTCTCCTCTCACCCACTGAGGAACTGAGTAGAAATAAAAGGCCATGGAAATTTCATCTCCTAATTAAAGTGATCTTAACTATCGTGGTTATTGATCTGGAAATGTTCAGGAAGTAACGACACCCACACTGAAACTGTGTCAGAATTAAATCATCATTATTCTTCATATACTGGCACAGCCTTGTAAACAACTTTCACTACTTTGTTAACTATGTTAAAATTGCTCTAAAATAAACGTGACGAGTTATTCCTGTTACTCGTGGTCAATGTGACGACTCATCTGTTCTTGTTGAAACAGTATAACAATCAGCAGCTGAGGAGGATTGTGGTCCAGGCCTGTGTGAGTCTTCTCAATAATCAGGTTCTGCTGCCTGTCGATTGATTTATGGGACGCTGTCGACGGCAGTCAACAAGGCAGAGGAGCTCATTCATTTTCCATAGGTGGCGCTGAGAGCATCGAGTTTGATCTCTCTGAAAAGTGACAGGACAAATTAAGGTGATAAATTGATCCTGATGCTTGGGATGTTTCAGTTTGTTGATTGGAAGCATCAGAGCAAACGAAGCATCCGTCTTATCGGCCTCTAATTCCAGAGGGAGAAAACAGAGCCAGCGACGAGCGGTTCAGCCACAGGAGGCGCTAGCGTTAGGATGACGACTGAAAGCCGAATTTATCGTGTTATCGTCTGTTATCGATGGAGCCAGGTCCACTTCAGAGAGACAACAAATCAAAGCTACATGCTTCACTAATGCAGCCGATCAATCAGCTCACACAGGCCTGATTAGTGCGGATCAATCAATAGCTGTGATTATACCTGACCTCGAATGACCCCGAAACCACAACCTGCTCCTGCCGCAAAGTTTAAACACGAACATAGATGGCTGTTTTGTTTCTGAACTGTCACCTCCGACACTGGCAGGACTGTTCAGGAACGTCAGAGAGATCAATATGCCGACCTGAAATTCCCAGCGTCCTTTAAAGCCAGTGGAGCGTCACAGGTCACAGGTCACAGGTCACAAGTTACATGGTCAGAACCTCTCTTATCGCTCTCGCACCAATATCATCGTATTCTGGAGACGTTCCCTCCTCCGCTCGACCATTTTTATTTATTTATTATTTATTATTTCTCGTTGGTTCATCGTGCGTCACGGCGTCTGAACAGTGTCGGCGGTTCAGGTTTGCGAGAGATGGCAGCTGATCATGGAGTCGTGTGTCTGGTCGCCGTGCAGGATGTGTGTGACGTCAGCGGGACAGGAAGGCGGTGCCAGGTCACTTCCTGCTGCGAGGTGGAGGCAGACATATGTCGCAGCAAAGGACCGGGGCCAGAAAGGGAGTTGGGCGGGTTGGGGGGAGTGGGGGGGGGACTACAGATCAGTCATGTGACCAGAGTAACACTATTCACAGTGGCACCAGCTGACTTGTTTCCCTCAGGTTTATGGAAGTGGAACAGGTCTATCAATAGATCTCACCTGCCTGAGTCATTCAGACGACCTTCAGCTATCAGCACCGTGGATTCAAGTCAAGCCCTGTTGTTTTTGCATTAGTCCTTTAAAAGGGCTTTTCAGTGCTGTTCCCGCTGCAGCTCATGCAAACAGCTGCACTTTGGAGATAATCCTCGTCGGTTTCTCCTCCACGCCGGTCAAACCGTCGAGGGGCGAAACAGTGGCAGCTGAACGTGAAGAAGAAGCGAGCTTCATCCGGCGCCGTGAACGTTGTGGGTGTATTTTACAAAGTGTGGATTTAACCTCAGCCTGGAGACGCTGAGCGTCCTGCGCAGTGGCTGTAATCTGCTTTGGGACGAGAGACCATTACTGTGACTGTTGTGCGAACGCCCCGCTGAGCGCCTGCAGCTTACTGACCACTTCATCACGCCGTTTCCTCCGCGGCGTCAGAAATGACAGTGTTTTTAAAAGCTTCAAGGCCTCAGTGACATAAAACACACTTTGTGTTTTTACTCCTCAAAACTGATATTTATTTCACATCAACGAGCACAGGGCTGTTTACTTACACTACATCCAATAATAATCCTTTCTCATATTTTATACTTCGTCTCCAAGGCTGTGAATTCTTTAACTTTACAGTCTGACATCCGGATCACAGCCTCCGTCAGTCTGTTACTGTTACGTCGCCCTCCACAGGTTAACGTGTGGGGGGGAACGGATTCGCTGTGGGACGCTCAGGTGGGCAGGAGAAGACCAGATGATATATAAGATCATCTCAAACGCCTCCGTGAGGAACCTGCATAAGATCCCAGAGACCTGTGTGTGCAGCCGAATCCATCTTACTCCGCCGCAGGTCTCCCATGACCTGAAGACATGAAGAGGAGGACAACATTCCCATAAGAATCCATGAGTCACGTATGAACAACTGCGCTGAAGCACAGGTGTGTGAGTGGATTCAGCGGCGACGTCTGAGATCATAAACGTCCTCATACGTCACATGACGTCTGAACGTCTCTCAAGGACAAAGAGGAGACAGGATGAATAAGACAGCTGGCCTGTCTCACAGCCGCGCTATGCTCGACCTGTCTGTCTTCCGCGCTCTGAGAGCTCAGCGCTGAGGCGGGAGGGGGGTCTCCAGAGAGGGGGCAAAGGTCAGAGGGCGCCTCCTGCCTGTCATACTTTTCACAACATGATCGCACCAGAGTAGAAACACAGGTCTATTTCCCGATTGGTTAATCATTCATTCATTAATTCATTAATAATCCATTCACGAATCCAGAAACGATTCATCGGTTTAATCCTCAAACAGATAAATAAAGGAAAAAAAGATCGATCTACTTCATTTACTCACACTAACGTCACACTACAGCAAATCTAATGGCTCCACATGCAGAGCAGCTTCAATCCATCAGTGTCCCATTAATTATGACCCCTTGGTATAATTAGTGTGAAGAGATGAGACCAACGCTGGTATCCACCTAATGATGCAGAAGTTTTCATAAAGAGTTTCAGATCGATTCATTATCAATCAATTAACTCATTAACATTTACCACTGCAGATTTAATTTGACGAAAAAATGACCTGTGACCTTTTATATTAGCAGAGATGTTTGCTAACAGCTTATTAACACGTTAGAAATCGATACGCAAAGCAGCCAGAAGAGAACGCACCTTTAGAAAAAATCAATGTTACGTCACCCAGGTCAACAAATGACAACGCTTCAGATCACTGGAATCATTTGGCCACACCCACAATCAGTTATGTCACACACAGACAGACATGTATATATACACACACACACACACACACACACACACACACACACAGTTAACGGTTCATGTGTTAACTGAAAAGTCTCGGTCAAGGTCAGTGCGTCTGCAAAGGAGAGGGACAGAACCATCCCTCTGAATTTACATGTGTGTGTGTGTGTGTGTGTGTGTGCACAGGTGTGTGTGTGTGTGTGTGTATGTGTGTGTGTGTGTGTGTGTGTGTGTGAGAGAGAGAGAGAGAGAGAGAGAGAGAGAGAGAGAGAGAGTGATGAATGAGTGTACAGCTCCTGGAAGAGCAAAATAAACCAGAACCACTTACAGCTCCTGTCAAAGCTGCTCTACTGTCCCTAGTGGCAGAGCGACTCACTACTTCTTATAGTTATAAATCATGTGTGTGTGTGTGTGTGTGTGTGTGTGTGTGTGTAGGCCTGGTCCACAGGAGAGTCTCACTGCTCACTGACACAAACCGGGTTCAGATCTGTGTGTTTAGCTCGCGTAGCGGCTGAACTGATCCTGATGCAGCTTCCTGTTCCCTCAGGGCGAAGGCTCCAACTTCCTCCAGCTGGGCTCCTCCATCGAGCAGCAGATCCATGGCATGTTCAAGGTGATGGAGGAGTACAACTGGGACAGCTTCGTGGTCATAACCAGCCTCTACCCGGGCTACGAGGCCTACGTGGATTACATCAAGTCCTTCACCGACACCAGCTACTTCATATGGGACCTGCAGGACGTCCTGACCTTCGACATGTCCACCGACGGCATCAATGACATCCGGGCACGACGGCTGCTGCAGCAGATCGATGCCCAGGTGTTGTTGGTCTACTGCTCGCACGAGGAGGCCCAGCACCTGTTCTCCATGGCGGCCGAGGCCGGACTGGTGGGTCCCGGGTACATCTGGATTGTTCCCAGCCTGGCGGTGGGAAACCCAGACATCCTCCCGCCGGACAGCTTCCCCGTGGGGCTCATCAGCATCATCACCGACCGCTGGAGGATGAGCCTGAGGAAGCGGGTGCGGGACGGCGTGGCCATCGTGGTGAAAGGCGTGCAGAGCTTTCGCAAACAGAGGGGCTTTATTCCCGAGGGCCACAGTGACTGTCACGGCCCCGTGAGGCCGTCGGCCGCCAACGAAACTCTGTTCAGGTGAGATCCGACGCAGGCGTCTATTTCTGACAACAATCTATTTCAG
Organism: Trinectes maculatus; assembly: GCA_016785345.1. NCBI lineage: Eukaryota > Metazoa > Chordata > Actinopteri > Pleuronectiformes > Achiridae > Trinectes > Trinectes maculatus. Next base: position 18,074 of record JAFBJQ010000165.1, read on the forward strand.
AGTGTAGATGATGCTGAATCGACAACGTCAGTCTATCAGTCGCACAACATCAGGGGTTATGATGATTATCAGGGGTCACACTGATAAATATATCCTGTCCTCGCTCTCCGGAGCATCAGGTCACATGGTCGTCGTCATACCGTCTGAGGGACCTGGTGAAAATAGGTCAGCGGTTGTTTATTTATTCATGACTTCATATCTGAGCACATTGTGCGCCGACTGTCTTTTCTCCAGTCTGCGTCCTCCGTCCCGCTGCTGTCTGTCTCCGACCGAGTGTCCGTCTATGTCTCTCGGACACTGAGGGACGAGGCCTGGAGGAGCGATCTGACGCCATCTGTGCCACGGGACGCAGAGCAAATCTTAATTTATACGCTAAAAAAAAAACATTGTTTCAATCAGACGCCGCCGGAAAAAACTACTCCACATAGCCACCTGGGCCTATATGGACCCCCCCCCCTCTCCCCCGACCCTGTTAATAACAGGTGAGTTCACCTGTTAACGGTCATTATCTGGGATTAGCAGCTAAACCACGGCTTCTCACACAGACCTGGCTGGACACTGTTCTTCTCCCTGCAGGTTCTCAACACCTCTGCAGGTACTGAGGCCTGAGGCGAGAGAGCACAGCGCTCACACACAATGACACTGTTTCACAGTGCGCGCACACAAACACACAACGACACCGATCACAACAACACGCACCAATCAATCGATTAACCAGAAATCAGATTTAACCCAAATCTAATGATCAGTATTATTAATTAACTAATTAATGTTTGAGAACGTCACCTAAATCTCTGCTGTTCAGTTTCCCTTCATTAGCTTTTCTGATAATTAGCTAACTAATAATGGTTTAATAATAATCAGCTGTTGACAGTGTTAATAAAGTGACTGGTCTCTGATGGTCTGTGTCTCTGATGGTCTGTGTCTCTGTGTCTGTGTCTCTGTGTCTCTGATGGTCTGTGTCTCTGATGGTCTGTGTCTCTGTGTCTCTGTGTCTCTGATGGTCTGTGTCTCTGTGTCTCTGATGGTCTGTGTCTCTGTGTCTCTGATGGTCTGTGTCTCTGTGTCTCTGATGGTCTGTGTCTCTGTGTCTCTGTGTCTTTGATGGTCTGTGTCTCTGTGTCTCTGTGTCTCTGTGTCTCTGATGGTCTGTGTCTCTGTGTCGCTGTGTCCCTGATGGTCTGTGTCTCTGTGTCTCTGTGTCCCTGATGGTCTGTGTCTCTGTGTCTCTGATGGTCTGTGTCTCTGTGTCTCTGATGGTCTGTGTCTCTGTGTCTCTGTGTCTCTGCAGGCACATGCTGAACGTCACCTGGGAACATAACGACTTCTCCTTCAACAGTAACGGGTACCTGGTCAACCCGGCCATGATCATCATCACCCTGGACAGAGAGAGACAGTGGGACAAGGTAAGACGCAGCGCGTCTCTCGCTGATGTCACCTCACAGGTTGTATCGTCACAGGGTGACACACTACTGCGATAAAAACAAAACAAAACAGGAGCACTCACTCTGCAGCTTTTTCTGGGGACCAAAACAAACTCAAATCCCTTTTGATTTATTCAGGAGGCAGCTGCACTAGTTACACACACACACACACACACACACACGCACACACACACGCACACATACACACACACACCTCTGTTCTCAATCTCCTCCAAAGCCATAAAGAGAAAATCCACCCACACACTGTTTGTCAGGGTTCTTTTCTACATGGTGCCGCCTCATTGACTGGTTTGGAGATTGAAACATTAATTTAACCTGGTGGGGGGAGGGGGAGGGAGGGATGGGGGGGTGGGGGGCGAGTTCACTTTCTTTACTGGCTGAGGAGAAAAGTGTTTTGTTCAGCGTCACACTCAGAGGAAACAGCCAGCAGCAGTTTCAAAGCTAATTATGTTTTACTGATGTTTACAGGTGCTACTTGGATTAAATTCCAACATGTTATCAAGGCTCTGAGCTAATTAGACGCTGTGATGGTAAATGAGCCAAACAGACACAAACAAACAAACAGTCTCCGGGAGTCAGAAGGGAAACAGACGCTGGGTTTTTGATTCTGAGTCAGAACCTGGTCCCAGAAACCCAGAATCATTTATCAGGAAACAAATGACTGAACGCTGTTGTCGGTGTTTATCAGTGAAATGTATGGAATGTAACTGTAATTAGTGTGAATAAGGGCCTGAGAGTGAAACGTCCAGTTCAACTGTCATAAACAGAACTGACTCACTCACTCATTCAAACAGAAAAGACTGTAGACGTCTTTTTCCCCACCTGTGAACCATCACATGAACCAACTTCTCCCTCCCTCACACCACAGCACTGTGCTCACCTACAATAAAACACATCCATAAATAAATAAATAAATAAATAAATAAATAAATCGGCGATGAAGTGAAAAGCAATACATTTTCTGTTTAACTCTCTGTTGCCTCTGGCGTCTTCTCTGCCAGAGCTGAAAATCAATCCTCTTTCTGAATACATTCTCTTATTGTACACACACACACACACACGCACGCACACACACACACACACACACACACAGCAGGGCAGCCGGTGTGTTACGCTCATACATCACCTCTGTGTTACCAGCCTCCATCTCCACCCCCGCACACACACACATATATATAGCGTATACACTGATATACACTCATCTCACGCCGCCGCTGCGGTTTGCTCCTTTCTGAGGATCATTAAAGGTGAATGGCAAAACTGATGAATATGACTGACAGCAGCGGGGAATAACAGGCACACACACACACACACACACACACACACACACACACACACACACACACACACACAGCGCAGTGGGATACGTGCTGTGAGCACATTGTCCCTCTCCTGCATAAACAGCAGAGATTATGAGATGAGGAGAAACATTCTGTCCACTGTACAGATGTATGTACAGATGTATGTACAGATGTATGTACAGATGTATGTACAGATGTATGTACAGATGTATGTACGTCATGAGAACGTCCTGGCTTCTTTTCATAAGCCGGCTGGAAATGTTTCACTCCAGATCTTGATTAAGGACAAACGCGGCCTGAAAGTCGTTTCTCTACAACATCCAATTAAAGTTAGCTGATGGCTTCTGTGCGGCCGCCCGGTGGAATTGCTCGTATTGCATTAGAAGTGTAATTCTGCTCTCTGCCTCTCCAGTCACCCAAAAATCAATGTCCTCTAAACTGTGTATGAACTGAGAGTGTCGTCGCTGCGACACATCTGGATGCACAAATCAAACCTGCACGGTCACAGTAGTGTTGCTACAGTGGTTGATACCTGTCTCCTCCAGGTGGGGACGTACGAGATGGGGATCCTACAGATGAGATACCCCGTGTGGCCACGCTATGGCTCCTACATGGAACCAGTGTCGGACTACAGGCATCTGACCGTGGCCACGCTGGAGGAGCGGCCCTTTGTCATCGTGGAGGCCGTGGACCCCACAACCGGCACATGTGTCAGCAACACCGTCCCCTGCAGGCGACAGTCCAACAAGACGGAGGCGTAAGTGACGCTGCCACTCAACACATGACATGAACGATCAGCTCATCCTCATGTTTCACATTCACTAATGGAAACGTTCACTTTGAGGGGGGCGGGGTTACAGTTTGATGTTGTCGGGCAGTTTATCGAAGAGACCGTCTTCAGACCACGTCCCAGTCCTGCATGGTCTCTCAACACGCTGAGCCTAATTGATTCTCTATGCGACTGAAGAGTGCCATTAGGTGGGAGATTAAGAGGCTCTTCCTGTGCCATTAGCCCAGGCATGGCTCCTTATCACTCAGCGAGGTGAGCTAGGCATTAGGCCGATATCCCAGAGATCAACCTGTGACCCGATCGGGAAAATATATGTGCTGCATGGTCGGGTATCAATTAGACGGGGTGATTAGGCCATGTCATCAATCCTGAACACCTGCGTTGGATACTGGCGTTCATTAGTGACGGAGAGCGGCTCCAGCTATTATCCGTTACTGACGGCGGCGTTAACAGGATAAAGGGAGCAGAAGATGAAGATCACGTCCCTTCGGCGTTATGGAGCTTTATCACTCATGTCTATAATTCTCCCTTTGTCGCACAATGGAGCATTTACACAGAGCTGCCTAACAATTAACGGCAGAAGCCAATTAAGTCGGGTTCAATTAAGCAATGTTGCACTTTGTCAGCAGAAAAAGAAACCGACTGCTACATCGACGCTCCAGACGACCACATCTGTTTCGCTTCTATTTACAAACACTGTTTCTTTACGTTATTGGTAAAACAGCGTATGACACACACACACACACACACACACACACACACACACGCACACACACACACGCACAGCAATCAAGAGTCTGTTCCTTCTAGTGTTAAAGCAGTTACTGTGTGAAAGAAATGGAACGTGGTCTTTTGACAAACAGTCGCTGTATCGCTTCCAGCAGCAAACATCAATCTACCACAATTAGCTGCCATTAACGAGCCGCCAATCAGACAAACGCAGAGACGAGTAGACGTTATTATTTCCAAAAAGCCACTTTACATTCATCTGGAAAAACAATGAGGTAACGACATTTGCTCTGTTTGTATTCGACCATCTTAATTACTGTGAATTACCCTGTCAGAGAAAAAAAGAGACGCGCTCCTGCCTGCCTGTGTTTGTCTGTGTTTAATTGATGTCAGATTTGTTTTGTGTCGTCCAGCTGTCCGTCCATCTGTCCAGGCCGTGACACAATGCACGAGCCAGTGGGGGCGCTCCAACTCTCCCAGCTGCAGCATCCTACCACACTAACACCTTCTGTACATTCTGTAGCATCCAAACCATTCGTCAGCTACAATCACTGATTTTTTCTTCCATAGATTTAAAATGATGAGGATTTAAAAGCATCATCTGTAACAATGACAACCGCGCCCTTTAATGTGTAGTTTATAATGAAGCCACTTGTTAAAGAGACACAAGTGAAAGAACCATCACCTCCTCTGTGTTTTCTGCTCTTCTCAGTATTGTAGGTCACACGGAGCCATATACAAAACTGTGCTGTAAGGGCTTCTGCATAGACATCCTGAAGAAGCTCTCCCGCACCATCAAGTTCTCCTACGACCTCTACCTGGTCACCAACGGCAAGCACGGCAAACTGGTGCGAGGCATCTGGAACGGCATGATCGGAGAGGTGAGAGCAGCTGGTCCCACTCAGTGACATCACCAAGGTCACGAATGAGGTCAAACATCCATTAGCTGGTTCTCATGGTGGTCGAGGGTCCAGAGTGAAATACGTTTACTCTGCTCTCGTACGTGAAAAGTTAAATATGCTAAACTACGAGCACACACAGAACGTCCTGATCAGCAAACCAAGGAAAATATTCTTTAAAGTGCATTCATGGCAGCGCGTTACAGTAGAAGAAGAAAACAGAAACAAGCGATTTCACAGAGCTGAGGGAAAAAGAAAAAAAAACTGATCTGAAGTGAAGATGAACGAGCGCATGATCAAGCACCAAGGTCAATGTGGTGGGTGTGAGAGGAGCTGTACAAGAAGGAGGAGAAGGTGTCAGTGTGAATAATCTCCACAGTCAGACTTCACACACACACACACACACACACACAAACACACACACAAACACAAAGTGACGCATCGACCCCCCCATACACACACACACACACACACAAACACAAAGTGACGCATCGACCCCCCATACACACACACACACACACACAAACACAAAGTGACGCATCCCCCATACATACACACACACAAACACAAAGTGACGCATCAACGCCCCCCCCCCACACACAAACACAAAGTGACGCAGAAACAGCCGTGGACAGTTTAAACGGGTATCACTTCCTGTACTCAGACTCATCAGTGACCTTAAGCGCATAGCGGTGAGTTCCACTTCCTGCCTTGTGTAACCTGCATCACACCACAGGATGTAGATATGGGATATAACAACATTCCTTAAAGGGGATTAGATGTTGAATGTGCGGGAAAAAAAGGCAATATAACCTATGGATCAACTTTTGACAGTATATCAACCTCAGGGCCACGGGCCGAGTGTCAAAGGTCAGCGGTGGATGTCAAAGGTCAGCAGTGAATGTCAAGCATCATGTCCTTCCTCCGACACAGGTGTTCTACAAGCGGGCCGACATGGCCATCGGCTCGCTGACTATAAACGAAGAGCGCTCGGAGATCATTGACTTCTCGGTGCCGTTTGTGGAGACGGGCATTAGTGTGATGGTGGCCAGAAGTAATGGGACGGTCTCACCGTCTGCCTTTTTAGGTGAGAAACTGTTGTGAATGAAAACCTGTTTTTTCATCTCATTTGATTTCAGTCGTTTTGTGTTTTTGTTTTGTTTTTTTTTCGGGTTGAATGAATTTGTTTGAGTGACTTACCGTCTCCGTCCAATCACCGTGTCCTCTGTCCCTGTAGAACCCTACAGTCCGGCGGTTTGGGTGATGATGTTCGTCATGTGTCTGACGGTTGTGGCCATCACAGTCTTTGTGTTTGAGTACTGCAGTCCGGTCGGCTACAACCGCAGCCTGGTCACCGCCAAAGGTGAGTGTCGCCTCCCCCCTCCTCACTCCCCCCTCACAGATCCACCCGCATCATCGACAGGACACTGCACCAGAGAAGAAGAGGCTGTTTACTCCACAGACACAAAAATAAAAAAGACCAACACCAACGTTAAAATATAAGAAAAGCAAACATTATGTATCACTTTGGCAATTTACCTGACAATGATTCTTATTGAGACAAATAGAAACAAATCATATCATCATGTGACATAATTCATCCACTCACAGTACTGACAATCCTGGACTCTCCCACTGTGTGAGAAACACGTGTGGAATGAGCCCGTTTACAGCGACCACACATCGGATCAATGCCTGGAAAATTGCGACGCTACAATCTCATCTCTCAGCCATGAGATCTATAAAGCATCGCGGATTAACGGGAAGCCGAGGGGGCTTCGCTCGTGACTCATCTCTGATGTGTGTGAGCTGCTCAGTCCAAAAGTCAGACACTCAAACGAAAAACTGATGAAATGAGAAAACAGACAGATCTGCAGAAGCTACGTTTAGGATTTTCTGACACAGGTTCACTGATGAAAACCCAGATGCTTCGTCACACACAGTATGTAGGTTTACACACTGAGGGAGAACATCTGAAGAACATTCTACAAGGTGATGGTCATCTGCTCATCGTGTTACTTAGGCCACTTTATTTCCTCCACCGTTCACCATTCATCATTCTCAGATCCCGGAGGTCCCACCTTCACCATTGGGAAGTCTGTGTGGCTGCTGTGGGGAATCGTCTTCAACAACTCAGTGCCCATCGAGAATCCGAAGGGAACAACCAGTAAGATCATGGTCCTGGTCTGGGCTTTCTTTGCCGTCATCTTCCTGGCGTCCTACACGGCCAACCTGGCCGCCTTCATGATCCAGGAGCAGTACATCGACACAGTCTCAGGACTGAGCGACAAAAAGGTACAGAGCTCCACCACCACCGCTGCCACTCCTCTGTGTGTGTGTGTGTGTGTTAGTATTAATATATACTTATACTGCATTATGAGTAGTAAGACCGCTCACACTCCCATGAACAGTCATGTGTTGAACTTTAATGCGATTTACACTGTTGATGTATCTGGACACCAGAAGCTGTCGGTTCTAACAGACACAGAACCAGCGGCTGGTTCAGGCCGTCGGGCTGATAGACCATGAGACCATCAGTTACAGGTCGGAGTCCGGTCTCACCACACAAAATGAATGAGCTCATAGACTGAGTGGTGAAACTGAATTACAGCCGCAGAGTCTTTAGACGCAGGCGACTGTGAGAACCTGATGATACGTAATTCACCGGTGGGTTTTCCGGTGAGACAGTGACATCATTCCTGGTGTTATGCGTATTCGTCCAGACCCGGGGGGGACGTATTTTAAATACGAGTACTGACAAGGAAATCCGTATTAAACCATCAACGCGAGAACTGATTTGTGGAATGTGAAAGGGTGATGGAGGCGTCGGAGGAAAAAGGCCGAGCTGCTCGTTATGATCTTGGCAGAGTCATTTACAGCTGTCAGCTCGTTACACATTCGTTCAGCGACACAGAGGCAGAAACACTGAAACCGAGAGTCCATTGATTATTGAACAGAATAACGACATGGCAGCATGGTGGCGACGGAGAGCTGGTTTCTATTTGCCCAGCTGTGCTGACGGCCTCAGGTTAAGTACGTGTAAATGAGGAAGACGATGACGTCACAGAGTGTGTGACCTTGTGAGAGACGGGAGAGGACGATGATTATTAACTAGACAACAATAACAGCAGAAGTCATTTGGTCAAACTCTTGACGAACTGACGTTTCTCTCATGAGAAATCTCTGTCAGACACCAAGGTCAGAGTAGCCATGTGTCTTCACGCACGTTCCTCATCCTCAGGTCTCATGACACAACAGAGCTGCATCCAATCAGCATCTTCACTGCTTTAGCTGCAGTCTGTCTGCACGTAAATCATCTGATTTCACTGAAGCAAGATCCCCCTTTCAAAAACCAAACTGTTTCTCTCTGTTTTCGTCTGTGCTGAGGACAGAGGACACCGTCTGCTCCACAGAATGTGGAAGTTCTTTGATTTCTGTGCTACAACATAAAAACCTGACCTCGATTGGTTTGATAACCGATTCCCTTCACTAACGTACTGTGAACATATCTGCCTGAGGTTAATGGAAAAGTGCGATCCTGTCGACTGTACTTCCCGCCCCGTCCCACTTCCTGTCCCCACAGCTCATTAAATGCACACAGTGCTGCCAAAAGCAAAAGGATAAAAGAGGAAGTCCATTTCCGACTGCAGACGAGAAACGGAGGAAGGAAACTCGAATCCCTGTGGACACGGAGTTCATTTGTGATTGTCGAGTCTTTGAATAGTAGTCGAGTTAGATGTGGAAATGAACAGAGCAAGAAGCCAAAAGCACAGCGAGCAAGAAAAGCTCTGGAGAGATGAGGCCAAACTGAAAAAAAAACACAATGTGTTAAGTGTCGTGTCGGTGTACTGGCAGGTCAGAGCCTTACAGCTAGAATGACGGCAGGAAATCACAAAACATGTCTCTGCACCGGCAACAAGATAGTTCCTATGTTTTTATAGAATAATTAGAACTCAGAACCTCGACAGTGTGTATATCACAGCTCATCCTGTATTTCATCACTCCTTCCCCTGCTTCTCTCGGCAGTTTCAAAAGCCACAGGAGCAGTACCCTCCATTCCGCTTTGGTACGGTCCCAAATGGCAGCACAGAGCGCAACATACGGAGTAACTACCCCGAGATGCACTCCCACATGGTCAAATACAACCAGAAGGGCGTGGAGGATGCCCTCAACAGCCTCAAAACAGGGTGGGCGTCAGCCCAACGTAACATCTATACATATACACACACACACACACATACGTATACACAAAGCAAAGTGAGCCAAACGGCTGTTTGAGTAAAAGACCCTCTCTTCACTGCACTAGGAAACTGGACGCCTTTATCTATGATGCTGCTGTTCTGAATTACATGGCTGGCAAAGATGAGGGCTGCAAGCTGGTGACCATTGGCAGCGGCAAAGTGTTTGCTACCACTGGGTACGGCATCGCCCTGCAAAAGGATTCCCGCTGGAAACGCCCCATCGACCTGGCTCTGCTCCAGTTCCTGGCCGACGGTAATTTCTCACATGTTTGTACAAACAGGATGTTGTGTTATTACAATAAAACGTGTTATTAAAAGAAAAAACAACAGGCTTGTTATAAAAGTGATGGTTTAAAACGTGGCAGTAATTCTGCAAACCTAAGCTCCTCGGGCAAGTTATTGTGACGCCTCGGGTTAAAAACCCTGGTTAGCTTTGGGACTGATACGCAATAAGTGGCAAGAGGGATAATACAGAATATTGCATCATATGTCAAAGTGACAGGTCAAACACAAAGTGCTGTGAAAACCGCACTTAGTTCAAAGACTGTCGACTTATTTCTATCCAAACTGCCACGGTTGTCATTAGCAAATGAAACCTATCTCACAGGGTTCGGTGAAGAGCTATCTGATCAGACTGTCAGAGGTCTGAGACTGTTCGCTCTTACAGAGCTGCTGGTTCTTATCGTCACTCACAGGCGACACGCAGAAGCTCCAGACCGTCTGGCTCACGGGCATCTGCCGCAACGAGAAGAAAGAGGTGATGAGCAGTAAGCTGGACATTGACAACATGGCGGGCGTCTTCTACATGCTGCTTGTGGCCATGGGCTTGAGTCTGCTGGTTTTTGCATGGGAACATCTGCTGTACTGGAAACTACGTCATTCAGTCCACAAATCAGAGCGCCTGGACTTCCTGCTCGCTATCAGCAGAGTAAGTGTATGAAAACTAAAGACACCATATACATATATACTTTTTATATATATGCATAAGCAGTCTACTAGACTCTGGTGGTCCGTTCTGGCACCTGACGAGGTTTTAAAATAGTCATTAGTACCTGTCTGCTTCTCTGCAGGGCATCTACAGCTGCTTCAATGGAGTGGAGCAAAGTGAGCACAACGGGAGCCTGCAGAGTCCAGACGTCACATCCAACTACACACAAGCCAATATGCTAAAGATGCTGAAGACAGCCAAGGACATGGTGTCCTCGGCCCGAGTGGAGAACTCTCTCGACAACGCCACCAAAACGATAGAGAACTGGAGCAGGCGGGGGGGCGACAGTGTGCGGGCCGGCCTCCCACCCAGAGTGACGGCCACAGACGTGGCCCATGGCCGTGTACCATACATCTCCAGCATCACTGACAACCACTCGCCGTACCCTCAAAGGGCCCTCACGCCCACATTCCCAGGTCATTATGGAGACACCTCCGCCCAGCCGCTCCTCGAAAAGCCCTGTGTGGTGACCCGGCCCACACCGCTCCGCTACACGCTGCCGGCCCGCAGCGGTCAGCACGTCTTAGAGAGGACTCTGCCCATCTCCAGCCTCAGCAGCCCTCACATTGCAATGAGGGACCCTGCTCCCTCTACTACACCTAACCCCCACCACAGCAGCAGGCTGTATGCGGAGAACCAGGCCCGGCACCCCACTTCACCTTTTGTACCTTACCGAGAGTTCCAGGTGCCCGATATCTACGTGGAGCACAAAGGGCCACTGAGGAGGAAGTTCAGCTACCCCCCTGACTGCGGGAGCCGGAGGAGGAGGTCCCACACCTACGTGTTGGATGCTGCAAACCCCAGAGCGAGAGGTGACTACGATGAGCCTCGATCCTGCCTGGCTGAGTTACGGGCCAATCACCTCCTGAACAACCACGCCCCTGACGCTGCTGCCATATCCTGCACTGCGAGGCACTACCCCGGCAGCAGCGCAAGCTGCAACTCCTGTATGAAGTCTTATCTGGAGCCCGAGATGGATGATATCCCACTACTGGGGAAGGACAAAGTCAACCGCCGCGCCTCATTTCTCAGAGCCACATGGGGCAACGACAGGATCCATCAGGTCGACGAGACAAAACCGTCCACATCCACAACTCCTAAAAGCAGAGACGTGCCTGACTTGTTTCCACGGGTGGTTGTAGCCGACCCAAAGCCCCACAAGCTGTACGGCAGTCTGGGACACAACCTCTCCTGCTACCCCTTGGCGGCGGAGCCTGCATACTTAGACCCGGCCCACATGGGCTCCTACCCCTACAAGCAAAAGCTCAAGTACTCCGAGTCCACGCAGCTGCCCTCGTACAGGGAAGCCATCCTGCAGAACGCCGCTGCCCTGCGGCGCTCCTCCTCCACAGTGGTTCACAGACACTACTCCACCTACCTGAACTCGTACACAGACTTACCTGTGTATGTGGGGCCAGTGGCCCCGGGGCGGTCCCACTTGTATGACGGATCCAGAGACGTGTGCCACCTGTTTCCCTGCACAAGCCACTGCCCACATAACGCAGCGATGCCGCCTCGTGCCAGTGACAGGCCGGTGCTTTACCACAACAACATGCTGGGGGCCTACGACGGCAGAGGAAAAAGGGAGGATCCGAGCCTCGGGGGCAGAGAGCGGAGGCAGGTGTTGGTGGCTCGGCGAGTAAACAGTCCCTATGTGCCAAAGCCCTGGGGCAGGGTCTCCAGCCTGGAGTCTGAGGTGTGAGCCACCATCTTTACTCCATCTCCACCGGGCAGCAACACTGAGCCCCTGTGAGGCGGGGGTACGCCTGGGGGGCGGAGCTTCACCCAGCCTCTGGTTTAAGCAAAAATCGAACTCTACACCAACAGTGTATTTGAGAGTGACTCTCAGTTCTGAGTGCAATAAATAATATAGAAGGCAGAGGGATGACGTAAACATGCTGGGACTGTGTGAGGCGAACTTAGTGAATATTTAGAAAAATAGAAAAGGTAATGGTGGAACGTATTTATCACGTAAGAATTTAATGTCGATTGTCGTTTAAAGGGTTTTTAAATGCTGTGTTGCTATGTAAACGAATTCTGGGAGACAATATACTGTAGCCTCTCGATCTGAGCTTCACTTGACACATTTCATTTTCTCTCTTTTCCCCCAAACCATTTCAGAAGCAGTCGTTTAATTTCAGAGCTGAATTACTCATTTCACTCGTTCATTCTGTCATGAACCACTGAACCAGTGTCGTGAGCGCCATCGCTCACTCACTCATGTCATTTGCCTGGGAATTTGAAAAAAAGGGAAAACCATTTTAAAAAAGGATCACGTGTGTTTCCATTGATACACTACCCTTTAATAATAAAGACCAGGGTCGTTTTGCAATCGCCTGTCATCTCCATGTGTCTCGAATGTGACTCTGTTTTCACTTTTCACTGGTCAACACAGAGTTAGAGTCTGATAAACCACTGATGATGTCACCGCAACGTTTTCCATATATTTAGCACTTTTATTTCCTCTACATGAAGTCGTCTAACAACTATGTGTGATTTATATATGAAGAAATAATTATCATATAAAACTTGACCTATATAAATAATAATAATAATAATAATAATATAAAACCTATAAAAGCTGACACTCACCTTCCTGCCATGTGGTGTAGGTATCATCAGGTGAGCCGACTGACCCCAGTTCTAACCTGCGTCTACAGGGAAATATTACAGAGAAACAACAATGTGAATAAGATGCCTGCAAAAAAAAAAACACTGTTTATTAAAACCAACACACACAGATTAAAGAAAGAAAAAAATGGTGTAAACTTAACTTTTCCTTACCTGCACTTTAAAACGTTGGTTTAGTTTCGTCGTGCAGCAGCTGCAGCGTCTCACTGACTGATGACTGATGTTTCACTGAAGCTCGCCATCATGGAGAAACGTGACTCCTGATTGGACAGAGAGAGATTCATGCCACCAGCTGTTAATACGCGTGAGAAACCAATTTCTCCAACCCTAAAAACAAAATGTGTGCAGATGAATAAGTGAAGTGTGTCACAGCGATCGGGCTTCAGTCATGTTGCACAGTGATTAATGAGTAATTGTGTGATCAGTGATAAATCTGTTCGCCCCCCCTCCTCCATGAATTCATGGACGTAGCCAGGCGAGACGTTTCCTTTCACTGCTTTACCACAGACACACTGGACATGAGTGTTGACATGAGGTCAAGAGGGCACTGGATCAGGCCAATGGAAATATAAAATATAAAAGAATGCAGTGATGAAAGAGTGATGGATGAAAACAACAGCTGCGACCTCTAGATGGTACCAATTATCAGATGAAGACGGGGGCAGATCAATATTCCAATCAATACATGTATATATCAGGAAGTGTTTCAGCTCTCCAATGAGGCCTTTTCATTTCATCACATAATAAAAATGACAACTGCATTTATCTTTCTGTCCCTTATACATGATACGTCATATACGTCTTATACGTCATATATGTTATATACATCATATACGTCATATATGTCTTATACGTCATATACGTCATATATGTCTTATACGTCATATATGTCATATACGTCATATACGTCATATATGTCTTATACGTCATATACGTCATATATGTCTTATACGTCATATATGTCATATATGTCATATATGTCTTATACGTCATATACGTCATATATGTCATATACGTCATATACGTCATATACGTCATATATGTCTTATACGTCATATACGTCATATATGTCATATATGTCATATACGTTTTATACGTCATATACGTCATATATGTCTTATACGTCATATAATATACGTCATATACGTCATATATGTCAATGCACGTGCTCTGTGCGTTTATCTGTGTTTTACTTCATATTACGATTCAGTCATTCGTATAAATGTTGAACTTTTTTTAGTATTTTGTTTCTGTTTATATTCTGAGAAGCTCCTGAGTGGATCAGACGCACAGTGTTGCCAAGTGAAATCAGGATTAACTGACCTTATTTGTTTGAGTGGCAGGAAGTGGCCACAGCCCAGAGGTGATTCTGAGCCAAGTGTCACAACTCAAGTCCACAAAGCCTCTAACGACGCCTGTAAATCACCTGTAATTAAAGCCGCTCGCACGCCGTCAGGAGGGAACTCTGGCTTCACTTCATCATCCACGTCTGTCACTTCCTCATTCTACAAGTTCATCTAGTTGTTTTTTTTTATAGGACAGATCTGTAACCCTGGGAGACAGACTGGGGACCGGCCCCTGGTGATTCCAGTCTCTGGGCATCCGGCCAGTTCTCCGGCCCTCAGGGCATCAGCATTCCTCTGTACCCGTGGCCAGACGGCGTGGCAGCTGTGCTCGGGGTTCGTGAGTAAGCATCAGCGTGTCTCAAGGCGAAGCTGCGACTGTGCACGGAGCCAGGAGCCCTGAGTGGAGCAGATTGGAGGCCACGATGGAGCCCAACCTCCATCATCCATTATCCAAAGCCCTGCCCCCAGGGGGCGTCCTCCGAACCGCGCTCTAAGGAGAGGACGGTGGGACACTGTCTGTGGCGCCAGGAGAGCAGCTGTTAAATAAGGTTCTGCTCGGACACTGACTCTGTGCTGGTGGTGCTGATCGTTCCGCCCTGACGTGTCGTCAGGTGACCCGCTCAGAGGACAGAGGAGGAGAGAGACAGATGAATGTTTCATGTCTGTGGATCCTCTCCGCCAGGTCGACGGTTAAAGGATCACATGGTCCTGAATGTGTCTGTCTCTCGGAGACTATTCTCCGTTCACTCACATGTGGACATGTTGAGCACACGGGTCTCAGTGTGATCGTTAATAAACTTTACTAAAAGTCTCGTCTTTGTGGGAATCAATAGGTCGGAGTGAGCAGCACCGCTCACCTTGGAATGTGTCTGAGGACGATAAAGACCTGCTGCTGTTCCACCATGTTCTCTCAGCCTGTAATCATAAGAGGAAATGTCACAGGTAAAACTGCTTCTGTTGGATTTGTCGTTCTCTTAAATCTCCGACAAAACATTTCACTCACAAATCATCAAAACAACTCCGGAACGTCCTCTGGGGAAGTTTTATCCCTCCCCTGCCTGGACCTAACCTCCACCCGGACCTGAGCCCCGCACCTGATGTAACACGCTAAGGTCCAACTGCCGAGGGGTCAAAGTTCAGTCACTGCAGTACAGTTGTTATGTACAGCTGTTATGCAGCATACAGATGTGCGTCTGATGTGCGGATGGATTCCCTCTGTGCTCAGTCACAGTCGTCTCTGACTTCTGATTCGTCTCATCCAGGTGTCGACCTTCAAAATCCCACATCGGGTCACATGACTCTGCTCATCAGGAGTTTAATCCGTTAGCGCTGCTTGTCTTTGCTGAGGCCTGAGCAAGGGCAATGGAGCACTTTAATGCCCCCCCGCCCCCCCCCCCATCTCCATCTCCATCTCCATCTCATTCCCACGTCTGTGAGACACAGGGATGGAGGAGCGAGCGGATCATTATGAAGAGCTGTTCACTCTCTGGTAAATGAGACGGCGCCGGAGCCAAGGTCACGTTTTAAATAAATAAATAAATAAATAAATCTGGCCACTTCTGTCTCCGTCTCGTCAGAGTTCATTTGGATGAATATTGCGGAGGCTGTGTTTGAGTTCACGCTGCGACGTCTGTGAGGGATGGAGGTCACATTAGCAGGCGGTGAACCGGACGCCGTTATCGCTGCCTCATCTTGATTCGCCCCCCCCCCCCCCACTTTAATGCCCCCCCGCCCCCCCCCCCATCTCCATCTCCATCTCCATCTCATTCCCATGTCTGTGAGACACAGGGATGGAGGAGCGAGCGGATCATTATGAAGAGCTGTTCACTCTCTGGTAAATGAGACGGCGCCGGAGCCAAGGTCACGTTTTAAATAAATAAATAAATAAATAAATCTGGCCACTTCTGTCTCCGTCTCGTCAGAGTTCATTTGGATGAATATTGCGGAGGCTGTGTTTGAGTTCACGCTGCGACGTCTGTGAGGGATGGAGGTCACATCAGCAGAAGCTGTCTCACTCTCACATGGTTTTATAAACTGAATCCATCAGGCGGTGAACCGGACGCCGTTATCGCTGCCTCATCTTGATTCGCCGCAGTGCAGATCTCGAGGACCGTTTGTCCAGCTGCTGCGAGGACGTCTCTGTCTCTGTCTCTGTCCTTTCCGGGACTTTTCATTTAAACCGACCGTGTCGACGCTTTCGAGGAAAATTCCACTGTGGTGTTTCCCTGAAGGCATCATCATCACCGCGACGCCCTAATGGCCTCCAAGTCGCTCGAAATGGCTTTTTGTTTCGCCCTGACGCTCGTCCACTCCGTCCACATGTCCAGCTGCACCCCTCAGGACAGAGGACATTACCAGGTCAGGGATCACGACGCTCAACGCTTCAATCACAGGAGCCAGAGTTTGGCCCCAAGAGACGAGTTTTCAGCGCCCCTCGTGTTTACGCTCACTCCAGCGTCCCTCTGCTTATGTCCAGAGGGAAACTGAAACAAAGTCTGAGGTCACGGAGGTCAACACAGTTGTGCAGGATGCAGCTTGATGCATGAACAGTTTCCTGCTCGTTCAGTCTGGCAACACGGCGTCGACTCCTCCTCACGCTCTCCTGTGGATTTCACCGTCACAGACATTACAGATGGTCGACTCCTGATCGTTTCTGTTATTGATTTTCTCTCACAAGGCCGAATGTGACACGCAGGAGAAATGACCACATAAATCTGCTGTGATACATGGAACAGGCAGGAGGCGCCACTCTGCAAACCCATACCGGGGCTGTCTGAGCCTTTTCTGCGTCGATGAAAACAAACGAGGGATTTGACTTTGACGAGGGATATGAAACTTCACTTGTTTCAGTCAACCGGCGCCACCTGGAGTGTCAAGGGAAAAACGCAAACCGACAACACGAACGCCGAGTGAAGAACGCAAACTGACGCCAGACGACAACGAAAAACAAACCAATCACTTCTGCAACAAACGAACAAGAGCCTCACAACAACAACTCGTTTACAGTGGAAGAAAAGAGCTTTGTGTTAACGTGACCACAACAAAAAGTCACGCGCATAAAGAAAAGTATGACAAAAATAAAGTGCAAAAAAAAACAACGAAGCAGAGTCAGCAGAACGCAGGTGATGAAAGACGACGGGGGCTCACAGTCAGTGTGGGGGGAGCGAGGTGGAAGTTGTAGCTTCATTCTTCTCCAAAGAGGAAATTTCCCCAGAGGAGCTCAGCCAGAGAGCAGAAACCATTATGTTCTGGCTCCTCGCTCCTGGTTCAGGTCCACAGCCCGCTGACCTTCACCGCCGCTCCACCTGCTGGAGAGCGTCTCCATCCGCAGCCCATTCTGTGCTGGAGGATGAACTCAGCTGACACGGCCATGAATTCTAATGGAAAAAACATGAAGGCAGGCAAAAGGAAAAAAAAACACACACTGGTGTCGTTCTGCAACGACACCTTAAAAACACAGGTTCACAGCTCCACACGCTGTTCTGACCCAATGACCTCTGTGGTGACCTCTGTGGTGACCTCAGCCCGCACCGCACTCGCCCTGATCACCTTCTCCCATCGACTCAGGTTCTATTTATTCTCTAACTTTTTGATTTGATTTGATTTGATTTTGTCCACCATCGCATCACTGCTGTCACCAGCTGGTGACGCACAGACGCACACACAACACGTGCACGCCTGCACACACAACATGTGCACGTCTGCACACACAACATGTGCACGTCTGCACACACAACATGTGCACGTCTGCACACATCTGCTCTGAAGAGGTTAAAGGACTAACGTGAAGTTTTTCATCATGTTGTTGTTTTTGTTTTTGTTTCATGTTTGATTAAAATCAGTGCGCGTGATTTTTTTTTCCCTCTGTGGATAATTATTCTGCCATGAATGTGAGACGCTGATGTCAAACAGGTACAAACCGGTGTGGTGATGAAACTGTCAGCACGTTAAACCCACCTCTCACTGGATTCTCCCGTTCACTCAGCGACGCCTCGCTGACCATTCATCAGTGCCCGAGACGCAGGAAACTTTTCTTGAATGACCGCCAACACGGCGCCATCTGTCTGTGCCGCATGAGAAGCTGATGAAGAGCCTCAGCTCCGCCTGCGAGAGCCAGAGAGCGGCGAGAATAAATAACAGCAGATTAGAAGACGTTCCTGACATCAGCTGTTTGTGCTTTGTGAGTCCATGACAGGTCAAAGGTCAACACCTTCAGAATCCGGCACAGAATCAGATTATACAACATCAAGATAAACAACAGTGCAAACGCAAAAAGAACAACACAACCGAACGACTCAAAGCAAAAGAATGTTTTTACGAATAATATGAAAAACACATTTAGCAGGTTTCATGCACGTTGGAAAAGAAGCTTTGACTCCTGCTGCTTCATCTGCAGCCTGAGGGGAAGATGCACAGAGATCCGGTCAGGACCGAACCTGCTGGTCAGACAGTCATTAGAGGAATCTGCTGGACGCCTTCAGCCCGACGGTCAAATGACCACAACAGGCAACAACAGAAGAGACTGGATGAAGGACTTTTATTTATAGCTACATGACAAAAAATATTTAAAAAATGAACGTGACGTCACCTGTTTCCAGAGGAAACTCGAACCCGGCCGTGAGTCTGTGTCAGATAACGAGACGACGTCTGCAAACACAAACGAAACCAAGAGTCACATCAACAGAAACACACAAACAAAGTGAGTTTAACATTCGCACAATGTGTTTACATCAGCTGGAAGAGAACAGCCATCCTGATAAAGCCGACTTTACATCCTCAGAACCAGGAATAAGAGTAAACAATGTGATTCCCCCTCACAACCAGCTACAAAGACAGGAAGTCTGGGATGCTTCAAAACAAACAAACAAACAAACAAACAAATAAATAAATAACACTTTGACAAACATGTTCATTTTCAGCATTCAGAAATTAATGTTTCAGCATTTGTGCAGACATCGGCAAAATAATAATCATTAAAGTTCCTCCAGAACACGTTAGGCAAAGTGAGTTGCTGATATTTGTATTAATATGATGCGTTTGATGAGACGGAGACTTTGACCCCACTGATGAAACAGATTCTCCTAAACTGACTGTGACATCTGAACGAGTCGACACTCTCATCCCGTCCACACGGCCTCGTCTGGGCTCTAATGAGAACATCAAGTCAGCCTGATGCAACGTTCCTGCACCAGAGTCAGGAGAGAAAAGGAGGAAATATTCTGCAAATATTTGTATTGTGTGAATCGGACACAGCTTTTCACACCACCACACACTTCACACACACAAGTATAATTATGATGATGAGTAAATATTGATGTGCGTCTCTGAATTAAATTATCATCACACTGCAGTGGAGATTCATCACTGAAGGACAGAAGTTTCATTTATTTTACTTATTTTATACATTAGATGAAAGTTTATGACGACGTGTGTTTCTACTGGGGGGGGGGGGGGGGGGGTGTTAGGGGGGGGCTGTTAGCAGAACAGCATAGTGGCCTGAAGAAAATGGTTTTTGTGACTTATTTTATTTTTCCTTCATTTGTCTTTGCGTGTGGTGAGAAACAGCTGAGAGCCGGAGAGGAAGCAACAGACCTTTTTATCAGCTGGAAATGAGTCTGTCTCTCTCTCAGCCCCAAGACACATATTAGTTTTACTCCTGTCGCTTCACCGATGCTCCCTCTCTCTCCACGCGCCTCTCGCCAACTCCGCCACGCCGTTACGTCTGCTCAGATTTACTCCCTCGCCTCTGGAGGAGGCTGCTCGCCTCCTGCTGCTGCTGGCGAGCTGACACCGGGATGTTATTAGTTTTCCGATCATAAATCAATTAAGTGGAAAACACTGACGACTCGACACGAGCAGGGTCAAAACACAAATCAGAGTCTCATACAGTTTATTTATGTCCTGATGGTCCAACCTTGACACTGACCCTCAGCAGCGACCTTGAGGGACGTCGCCGTCAAGTGCTTATCGTTCACAGACCTGCAGCAGGATTCATCCTCTGCAGCCGCACGTCTCACACACACACACACACACACACACACACAAAAAGACCACGTTCAACATGTGACGAATGAGGATTTAACGCCATCGTCTGTCGTCAACCTCAGATTCAGTCTCACTGATAAAAACACAAAACACCACAAACAATGATAACTGATGCAAACGTTTACATTTTGGTTCCTTTGTTAACGCAGCTCGCCACGCACCCAATCTGCAGCGAGGTCAAAGGTCAACAAACACACCCTCCATTATAGCCAAAACAATCTTCCCCTGCAACACACACGCACACACAATTAGAACCAGCGTTCCCAGCGGAGCCCGGCGGAGCAGAGCGGCCGTCTGTCTCCACCTCCGTCTCATCACCGAGGAAACGTCTGTTCCACAGCAGCTTCTCTCTGCTCAGCAACGACAACAAGCAACTGCAATGAGCAATGAGCAATAAGCAACACACAAACACACACCAGGACACACGTGAGGAGAGATCTGCTGCGACAGACAAACACCTCCGTCCGTCTCGTCAGGTGTTGGACCTGCTGGACGGGACCTGCTGGACGGGACCTGCTGGACGGGACCTGCTGGACGGGACCTGTGAGGAGGTAGCGACTCGGCCCGGTCACGACTCCTTCCCACACAGAGGAGTGGGGGGGGTGGTTAATGTGCTAATCCATAACGTGCTGGGAAAATATCCCATAATTACTGAGCGCACTGGGTCTGAACGAACATTATCATCGATCATTACTGCGTAAACTACCTGGTGGAACCAACTGACGACACCAATCACGCCCTGAATGAATCCCACTTAGCCGCGGTGGCTAGTTATCCCAGAGTGATCGCTCTCCTGACGAATGAGCGCCGCACATCTGTCACTGGCCAACACACACACGCTTTGTGTTCCTGTACCAGCGGCGGGAAACTGTGCACTTCCTGTTGCGATGGACCAAAATGGACCTTGGTTGTTGTCTGCAGTTGATTCTCTTGAATGGAAGTGATGGGTTTCGTTTCCCTCAGGTCAAAGTAAATAAAGGAATAGTTTGTGTTTTGTTTTGTTTTTTTTAACTCGGGTCACCTTGCGGAGTGATGACAGGAACCTGCAGCTCCGACGCTTGGAGAACAGGGTTCATGCGGAGGGTGAGGTCCACTGCGTTGGTGAGATGATCCAGATTATTTTCCCCCGTCAGATGAAGAGTCACAAACAACAACAGGTCGACTGCAGAGAAACAACGAACAGCAGAGTTTGTGTCTTTATGGTGATATTGATCAGTGGATCAGCGGATGATTGATGATTTGGAAACTGACCTTGTTTCAGATATCGGATCTGAAACTGGATCCCGGAGAGATTTTCCCTCTTCGCCTGGTTTTCCAGTGATTTTTCTAAACATCACTTTTGCATTCAGAATTTGTCAAGCACAAAAGGAGAAAAACATAAATGAAGTATCTGATTGTATCATGGTAATAAAGTATTTCTAAAAAAAACAACATTTCAAATGGAACAGAAAATCAAACGTAAGCTCTAAGACGGAGACGTCATCAACAGACGTGATTTCATGTTTTGTAATGAGAGAATCAATATGAGGAATAATTCACATCAGAAAGGGGGCGTGGCTTTGGTTACTATGGAGACCGTAGCAGGAAGCAGCTGATGTAATTAGTCTGATCACGTCTGCAGCAGCAGGTCAGTGCCACATCTCCTGTAAAGAGCAGAAGGAAAATGAACGTTTGAGTTATTTCATACATCAGCAACTTGACTTTTTGACTTCATTTCATAACAAATGAAAGAAAAAAAACAGATTTAACAGCTGATACATTCGAGGTGAAGGAGATTAAGTGATTAAAACATTAGAATCAGGCGTGATCTTCACGGAGGACGATGATAATCCGCGTTAACGGTGAACTGAACTGTGAGGATTTTACCCTGAACGGAAACTGTTCTCACACTTTACCATCGAACTTTCTCATCGTCCGACACCAATTAACATTCAGCCTGAGCAGGAGGAGTTAAACAGGCTCAGGCTGAATCCAGAGGAAACTCATCCTGCAGCTTCTATCCGCTCCGTTCCCACGACCAGCGTCTGTGACAGACGGCTCGAGCCACGCCGGCCACTGATGACAGGGAGAAAGAGCAGAACCGGAACGCCGGCGTAAATCTGACGAGACGTCCAGCAGCAGCAGATGTTTCACAGGGGACAAATATTTTGTCATGTCCACATAAATACCGGCCATAAAAATCAGACACCTCCTCTTGGTCCTTGGAGAGCGCTCAGATGATTGAGACAACAAGGGCAGTGCAGTTTATCAAACGCACAAAGTGGTGGATGGAGGCAGTGCAGCAAATACAGCCCCTCGGCATGTTCCTCCAGGTGACCTCCAGGTGACCTCCAGGTCACAGCGGCTTCTCCCACCACTCGTCCACTGATAATCAATAAGAAGGAAGGAAAACCAGATGGTTTTACAGCGAAAAAAATGTAAAAAAAAAAAGAAAGAAACAAAAGAAAAGAGAGGGGGTTAAGCGAGTGACCGCAGAGGAAACGACATGTCGGCACATGCAGGAGCCAACAGCCTGACGGGTCGTTTGTGTGAGAACTAATTGGAGGCCAAGGTTGACATTAATGGACCAAAGTCACGGGGAGGTGGGGGAAGGCGGGGGGCTGGGGGGGGGGCACTTGGAGACTAATTAGATATGACATCCAAAGCCTGTTATCAATTTGTACCTGCACACAGCCGCTCTGAGAGGACTGACCTGGATCAAGGGCAAAGTGGCGAGGTAAGAGATAAAAAGAGCAAACGCACCTCGACTCTGATTATTATCATCACATGTTCAACTTCAACTCCAACACAACCACGGCAAACGCGACAAAACGTGTTTCAGCGAGCGGCAGATTAGATACAAACTAAAGCACCAGACGTCTCATAAACTCCAACACACAAGTTTCACTATGTGATGATGAGAAGGTGGAACTTTTCCACACACATTCATTCTCCCCACAGGACGAACCTGAGAATCACACAACTTCATAACCGTTTCCATGACAACATGGCTGCAAACGCCTCTGTTCAATGACGGGACTCGTTTCTTCCCATCAAATCCACGACCCAGATGTGGCTGCAGCTCTAACCTCCAGTTTCTACAGTATGTGACGGTGTCAGCCCACAACACCAGGAGCAGCGGTGGCGGGTGGAGACAGAAGGGACAGATGGCTCCAGATGAAAGGGGGGGGGGGGGGTGCAGCATGTTAGAATCCCAAATGATGCTTGTGTAAAATATCAAAGAGGCAGCAACAGACTGAAAGGTGAGAAACGTCCAGGCTGAGCGTTTAATTGGGAGCAGAGACATGTGAGTCCATCACGGCATCAAAGGAGACTTCAACGAGGACAAACTTGTCTGTTTGGACAAAATGTTGTGTGTCACTGTGTGAGTGAGTGAACTCGCTCCGTCGTTTATTTTACCTCAGCTGTGTTTCACTGAAACCATGAGAGCGCCGCGACGCGTGAGACTGAGACTGAGGCGATGGATCCTCTGTCTGCAGAGACAGACGAGACCCGAGGCCGCAGATCTGAGGTCAGTCACCGGGAGAAAAGGAAAACATGTGTGAAGGATACAGGACAGAAGAGAACGACACAGGGAGAGTCTCAGGAATCTTCTCAGCTCGGTCAAGCATGTAGCCATGTCACAACACACACACACACACGCGCACACACACACACACACACACACACACACACGCACACACGCACACACGCGCACGTAAACAAACCGTCAGAGCGACAGCATGAGGGCGGTGGTGAGTAAAGTGGGTCAGAGCTGCAGGACCTGTTATAATCTGCAGCGAAGATAAACAGGAGGAACAGAAACGAGGTGATGTTGGATGGATGCAAGACTAAGAGTCCGCTCTAGCGACCCCCAGAGGCTGTCGGCTGGATTGCGGTCCCGCTACATTGTTGGCGCTACATGGTCATTAAAACCAAAAGGGTTCATCCTCTTGTGAGCGACAACACGGCACAGTAAAAAAAAAAAAACCGTCAGCGTCACAGTGATGCTGTTTCCGAACTCTGTTTGGAATTCTGACTCCGTGTCCTAATGAGGAACGTCGAGGTGACTACCCCCCCCCCCCCCCCCCCCCCGCCCGCCCCCCGTCCCCCTCCCGACCACATCAATCCCGGCCCTGTCGTACTAATCCTCGGAGGACGAGCCCACACGAGGCCTCACGTCCTGATGGAGGATCCTGTGAAGACGGCGCTCCGGCAGAACCAAGAGGCACCTTTGACCTTCATTTGCAGACGAGGCTGAGAAGCTGCTTCTGGGAATAATAACGTGTGAAACGGTCGTGACTGAACTCCGAATGGATTATTCCACTTTAAACTAGAACAATGAGACGTTGTCTGTTTGCCGTCGTTATTCAAACACATCGCACAAAGCAGGTGCATCTTTCCAACACAAAACTAATAATTAACAGTCAGACTCTCAAACACAAACTCATCTCTTTCCCTCTGGGAACAGCGGTGATGTTTCCTCCTCACTAACACCAGATGGATTTATTGTTTGGGGATAATGGCGAGCATCAATAATGCAACACAAATCAATGTAATTACCACTGGCGGAGAGAAAACATTGGCCTGTGTCTCCACCACAAACTGAGAGAGGACGCTGAAATGATTTCATATGCAGACGATTATTTCTGAGTTTGTGCCTTTAATCTCAAGAGTTCACACCATTATCAGTGTTTACTTTTTTCACAGCGGGAGAGAAACCGCACAGTCGGCAGCAAAACTCAGCACAACAACAACCGCAGTAATAAAGTGATGATGTCAACGGCGTCCGGGAACGATGCTGTTAGCCTGATTTATTCATGTTAGTTTATTTCTCTCAGAGGTCACCCAGGGTCAGACTGTGACACCGGTTACGATGAAGACGTCCTTGTGAAAACAGTTGTCGTGACAACGAGGTGATGGAGAGGAGGAAATCCCAGCAGTGGGTGTGATGAGTGTGTGCTCGGTCACGTTCATGCAGCTGCCGAAGCTCCTGAGGTTCCTGGATAAACACATGCAGACGACGGCTGCGTCGACGTGGATCTTCTGCAAACAGCCAGCAGGCGAGCAGAGAGACAGGAGACACCTCCATTTCTGTTTTCTTTTTCCATTAACACACTGTAACTGTTTGACATCAAACTGCTCCTCCTCCTTCTTATTTGACACCAGAGTCCAAACGTGACTCGGAGCAGGAGCTACAGGACCTGTTACTGCATCCATCTGCTTTCAGATCCATATGCAGGAGATGGCCTGTGGCACCTGAGGCTCCGTG
>JAFBJQ010000165.1:43767-270400 GCA_016785345.1 Trinectes maculatus
GTGTGTGTGTGTGTGTGTGTGTGTGTGTGTGTGAGCAGAGCCGGGCTGCGTGTGGTGAGTGACGGGGCTGTGAGGCGTTGCGACGCGTCCTGAGCGTGTTAAGCGGACAGGTGTCAGCGTGTGGCGTTCCAGCCACAGGTTTCTCAGTGAGGCGGCGAGCTGACAGCAGACGGCGGCTCGTTGACCCAGCAGCTGTAATAGAGCTGAGTCCCATCCTGCAGCCTGTCAGTCCCACAGAGGGAAAATCTCTACATGACAATCTCATGTCCCGTTTGTTCTTTTTGTTTCTTGCTGGAGATGGCGACGCTCCCATCACCCCGAGAGAAACCTTTATCCTCACAGACACAAACAGGAGGAGAAGAAACAAGTGGATCACATCATCAGGTGTTTATTGTTGTGCTCATTCAACATCTGCAGACACTGCAATGTGGTGTCCAGTGGATGAGGCCAATACTGGGTCTCTATGGAAACGGATGCAGATGTGGAGGGTAAATACTGTACGAGGCATTGACACAGTGATCAGGGATGTGACGGCCTCAGGGTGGAGGAGCTGCATCATGTGACAGTAAAAGTTTCAGTGGAGCTTGAATCTTAAAAAGAATCAGGCTCCAAAACATAATGAAGTAAAATAAATGATTGGAATGTGCAATCCAGTCTGAGTCAAAGATGATGAGCGACCGCCGGGTTGATCGGGTCACAGGCGGACGTGTCCCTGCGCCTCCTGAATGTAAACAACATGGTGAATGTGTAATGGTGATAAATCATGCGCTGACACTCGCCTCCAAAGTGACAGCGTCAGAATATTTAACCACCGCTTCCTCCTCTGTCAACAGGTCAGAGAAGAAGACGACAAACGGGACAACAGAAGAACAGAAGAACAGGGGACTGAGGGGAGGACGTGGTGTGTCACAGGTTAAAGAATAAAAACTATTTTCTATGGGCGTGGAGAGGAGTGATTTTTAAAAAAGGAGGGTGTTGGCATCTGTCTGGAGTGAAAGACAGCCGTCTGTCATTTCATGAGGAGACCACACCTGGATGGTGATGATGCTAAAAACCTCCGGCTGGGAAATGTGACATCATGAGTGAAGGAGAGCAGCAGAGGAGGATGAGGAGGACGTTTGCCTCTTCATTCTCTTCTCCACGTTGCTCAGCAACAGCAGGGAGATCCAGTAAACAGGCGGCGGGTTAATATATTCATGTTCATAACTTGTGGACACTGTGTCGACTGTGGCCTGTGATGAGTCTCATTACCGTCAGGCAGCACTGAGGTGGTACAGCACCACAGTGCCCCCACTGTGTCAACATGGTAACGGTCACAGGATCTTCTGCTCTGACCATGACTCTGACCATGACTCATGACGCAGGTGTCTCACTGTGACACCTGGACCAGCCAGAGTCAATCAGTCCTGTAATAAAGCTGCAGGTTTGACTGCATGTGTTAGTGTGTGTGTCTGTGTGTGTGTGTGAAAGTGTCTGTTCTTTTTACTCACATTCAGGCACAAGAACAGTGACGAGGTCCAGGCCTGGGTCCTGGTCCGGATCCGGGTCTTGAGTCCTGGTCCGGGGTACAGTTGCATGTCCAGGTCGGGGTCCGGGTCCTGGTGCAGGCTCTGTGTGGGTCAGTCCAGTTCCTCGAAAAATCAGGACAAACTGTTGAGACACTGTCACTGGCAGCTGCAGCATTAACATGCGTTCATTTCTACTTGTTATGACTCCAAAGTGTCACTGTACGACTTCATCAGAAATGACTCGCTCTTCCAGTGATTAAAGCTGATGAAC
This sequence comes from Trinectes maculatus, assembly GCA_016785345.1. Taxonomy (NCBI): domain Eukaryota; kingdom Metazoa; phylum Chordata; class Actinopteri; order Pleuronectiformes; family Achiridae; genus Trinectes; species Trinectes maculatus. The sequence continues at coordinate 45,547 of JAFBJQ010000165.1, forward strand.
ATAAAGTCTTTATTTTTTTTGTGAATCATCAAAAAACTATACATACAACATCAATTAAAGCAGTTCACGTCCACATAAATAAACTGTGTTTTTATCACAGGCTCAACAACGTGTTGTAAACAAGTGGGTCAAAATGAAAAAAAAAAAGAACTGAAAAAAACGAAACAAAGCAAAGTGAGAATTATTTGTGGCGACACTGATTTTCAGCTCGTGAGACGATTCACAGACTGATGTTCATCTGCTTTTCTGAGGATAAGAAAAGGCACATTTCACATATTCAATTATGTCCTAATCATGTACACACAAAATCATTAAAACTCGCAAAAACGTCTCTTTCCAGAGAGCGTCGGCCTGTGTCCTGCAGAACAGAGTGTGGCGTTTGGGTCACTGATGGCTTCCCCTCAGTCACAGCCGAGGCATCGTACATCACGATTAACTTGTCAGGTGATGGGCCGTGTGATGAATACTGTGCCAGGCTGCCAGAGTCATGAGGAGGGGTGAGCACTAAAAGACAGGGAACCTGCCCTGAGCATGAGCTACTGGAGATAAACGGAGATGGAGGTCTTCCCGGAGGCCTGTCTGTCTGTCTGGACCTGTCACGGGCCGAGCCTCATTGTTCACGAGGGGGACGAGGAAATCGGAGACAGCGGCCACTGACAAATGGAAACACCTCGTCTGCTGCTGACTGATCATCCCCAATGTGCTCGTCTCTCTTCCACTTTTCGTTATTGAGCTGCATCGATGCCGAGTGGTTTCGCAAAACACGACGTGAGTATGGATGTGATGGACCCTTTCTCCTGTCGCCACTCGCCTTTTCCAATTCCTTTAATATAGATTTTATTGGGCCACTGTGCGCTAGAGTTTCAACGGCTCATTCAGCATCTCGACACTAACTGTTGTGTAGTTTGGGATGCAAGCGCAGGACAGTGTAATGGTGTCTGACACCCCCGTCCCTACGTCTGACAATTTCTATAACTCTGCACAAGCGACAATCTGACAGGCGAAGCAACTTTATGTAGTTTATACTGCATATATATATATATATATATATATATATACATATACATATATACATATATATATACACATATATACATATATATACATATGTTTGCCAGCATAAGATCATTTTAATTAATTCCCTTAATTATTTTCATGCAGAAACGCTAGACATTTGATCCCTTGAACAAAGTTGATAAATTACTCTTAATTACATTTGATTGCATCAACACAAATACCATTAAAAGGCACACCGTCCAACCAGCAGCAAGTAAGGCCTTGAGGACTGGAAATAAGGAACTGGCCGACCAGATGAGAAGATTTTTGGAAAGTTTGGGGAACACAGGGTTCTCATTTCCTGGTGTCAGTCAGGATGATGTTGGCTGTGACAAACATGAGGCAGAAAGCCGCCCAAAGCAAAACAAACCACACCCAGAAGGCGTGGCGGAAGGGAGACTGATGTTTGTTGACGGCATCTCTGCCCAGTACGGGTTCCAGATGGCGGCGGCCGTAATATACAAGGAAGGCTGGGATAATGTACTGGATCCCTGTGCCAGCATAGGCTCCAGTGATGCCCACCAGGGACTCCAAGTTGTGGGTGCAGAACGCCACCAGGATCGGGGGCACAAGGGTAATGAGGGGAAACACAATCCGGTCCACCACCCATGGGTAGGTGCCTCCGTCCCGATGGAACAGGGTCTTCCAGTTGTTGCGAAGTGTGACGGCAATGATGGGGAAGTTGGTGCTGATGGTAAAAACCGGAAATAGGCCCAAGAAGTAGCGCAGCACAGGGATGTCTAACACGTCGCAGTTGTCCGTGAAGTTTAGTGTGTACATGTCGTGCAACAGCGAGCTGTCAAAGCAGAAGATGGCAGTGAAGGAGAGGAGTACGTAGAAGGCCAGGATCAAACTGTAGTCCGCCAACACCAGGGTGCCCACACGTTTCTTATCCGAGATGGGCGTCACCAGGGACGGCAGGGAGTGCTGGCACATGAAGGAGTAGACACACACTCCGAACAGGTTGGGGACTCCGGAGAAGGAGGCCACTGGTGGGTGGCCCTCACCGGTGCCTTTACCAATTCGGATAAGAGCCAAGATGATCATCATGGTGAAAGCTGTAAAAAAAAAAAAAAAAGAGAGAAAAGACAGAAAAAAGAAAAGATTAATCCAATGAAGGAACTAATGGAACTAATGGAACAAGGAAGTCATGGCCTGGGATATTGGAGTGGTCCTGGGTCAGGTTGTGGCCAAAACCTAAAATGATCCTGATTCAGCCTGAACATGAATAAATCCTATCATGAACCTGTACACACTTTTAAAATCATTCTCGTAATGAATGATGATATGATATGATATGATATGATATGATATATGATATGATATGATATGATATGATATGTATATATGGCCATCACCTATGTGTGTCCTGTCGGTACATGCATACCTATCCTATGTATGTACAATGTGTGTGTGTGTGTATATTTTGTTCTCACAGAGTGAAATAACCTTCCATTTTGTGGACCTGACACCCCCTGCCCACAACCCCCCCCCCAACATGCATCTCCACTCCCTGCTGCTAACATCACATCTCCAATTGATTTCTGGAGATGCGTCTCTGCGGTGAGTATAAAGCAGCCCTCTCAATGTGGCGTGCAGTCCTGCTACTGGCTGACAGTCATGTGGCCCAATAAGCCGTTTCACCTCCACACACACACTCGATCAGCCGTGACACCAGGAGTTAGTCATAGCCCTGCGATGGCGAGTCGCCAGCCCTTCCACTTTCATCACTGACTGTCCTTTAAAAATGGGGTGACATTTAGGGAAGCGACACTTGGACCATAATTCGACACACACATGCAGAAAATTATTCGACGGCATTCACTTCCACTCGCTGCTTGAGGAGTGGACGTAATGCATAACAAGAGGAGTCAGACGCCCGCTGCCTCTGATGGGAATGGGATGGGAATGAGGGCTAATGCAGCAGGGCCTGGAAGAGTGTGGTTTCTGTTTCCAGCGCGGGGTCACTGTGCTTTATCAGGGTGGAGGGGGAAGGTGGGGGCTTAAACAAGCGCCATTAATCAGCTCCTGTGTGTTCCTGCTGTGGCACTTTAATAGGAGTCAGGAGGTTCAAATTATTTCCAATTATCAAGGGGAGGATTGTTCGAAGGGAAAGAGCAACTGTCAGGACGCAGGCGAGTGTCTGGAGAAAAATATGAATCAAAAGAAAGAAGGTCTCTGTAGGCGATTAAGAGAGAGATATGATGATGATGATGATGATGATTATTATTATTATTATTGTTGTTATTATTATCATTGTTATTATTATTATTATCATGAACAGACATTTGTTAGCAGGAGAGCAGTACAGTGAGGATGGACAGCTTTAAAGTGGATTGTCACTCACGTCTGTAAACTTGTTGCACATGTGTTTAGTATTTATGCATCGCTGGACTCCATCCTTACACCCCCCCCCCCACACACAAGAAGTCAAACAGCTGGGCAACAGACCAACTTTCAAGGACATGGACACAGGAGATGTCAAACTGAGTCTTGTAAGTCTGTAATTTCAGACTAGCGAGAAAAGGGCTATTTAGTGTACATCTTATTTTGTCTCCAATGAGTCTGAAAGTAGAGTTTAAGATTCGGTCAGTGGATAGACGGATAGACGGATAGATGGATAGACGGATAGATGGATAGAGTTTCTTTCTGCATTAGGCACCAAAACCATCTTGAAGGTGTGAAGGAGCCTTCAAGCAGAGAGCGTCACCACCCCTCCGGCCCGGAACACAACAGGCTGGAGGACATCAACACCCAGGAAGGAAACAGGCGTGCGGCTTTTAATTAAAAAGTACCACCGAGTGGTGAGTCGCCGCTTCACAGGTCCAGCCAGAATATAAATTAGACCTAATAACAGTGATTTTCAAAATCAGCTCCAAAACATCTCCGTCTTTCTGCCCGTGAGATCAGACTCATGACAGCACTCATCACATTCAGCATGTATTAGTTCAAACTGACTTTGACTGCTGCTCTTTCATTACAAATTCACAAGCAAACGCTGTTTTCTTGTTCTTTTCGTCCTTGTTGTGAACTGACAGGACGGAAAAGCTGCTTTACGAGAGGAACGTTTGCGTCACCCACACACAATCCACTACCAGGAGCTCCTATCCAAAGACCTTCCACTAAACTCATTCACTCACATGCACCGAGTCATCGACCTCAGGAGACGTCTATCAGAATATGGTGATTACATGCACTTTCAAAGTGACACCCACCAATACTCTCCACTGCTTCCGACATGAGAACACAGGAGGCGAATATATATGAGGAGGTGTCAAACAGCGAAACATCACGTCCGCGGAGCTGGTGGCTGTTCATCATGCGGCCTGTGATTTATATCACCCGGGTGGGGACGGGAACGACCTTGGGAGGGATGCCTCAACTTAACAACCCTCCAGAGCAGAGTGTTACAGCTGTGCTCTACCTGATAGCAAACAAAGCTGTAGCTGTTAACCCAAGGCTGGCAGACACTCTCAATACTCCATGGAGTCATTGACTGCCTGTGCTGGAGGACTCTACGGCAGCGATCTGAGAAGAGATAGGATTCCTGGACTCAATTAATGAGTAGAAAATGGTGGAGGGTGAGAGGTGATCAATCTCATGAGCAACAGAGGAGAGGAAAGATGGTGGGGGGTGGGGGTGCTGGGGGTCTCACTCCTCAGAGAGAATGACTTAGACACTTAAACGAGCAATTCATTGATGATGGTGAGAAGGTCAAGGACGTCGGCGGTGCCAGAACAGCACGTTAAAACCAAGAAGGTGCATTGAAATCTGAGTTTCTCCTTCTCATCCGCTCTCTGGTAGCAGAGAGCAGCCATCTTCCCATCCTTAATTAAGAGAGACACTCCTCCAGCACACTTGGATAATCTCAGTGGTGATTAGCAGCGCCAGCTCTTTGCCCAGGTCTCAGCAGGGTTTCAGGATCTCTTGCTGCGGCAGAGCGCTGTCACTTCCTAACCTATCAGGAGCGGAGCTGTAGCGTTTGCTGGGCGTCTGGGTGATAAGTGGCTGCTTCGCTACCAAACAACGAGAGTGATCTCAGATAAGACTATCAGTAAACACAGCACAGAGCAGCACAGCAGTCGGTGCACTGTTCACCTCCCCACTCTGCAGCTCAGGAACATCAGTATGTCTCCATCAGTTGACTCCCTCAAAACCTGCTGCCTCTAAACCTGCAAGACGAGGAACAAATCGAAGAACTCGACTTTAAAAAAGAACAATGTCACAACACTGAATCGTAAGACTTCGTCTGTGATCAGAATCCAAGTCCGAATCGGGAGATGTAACCCTGCTGATGTAAACATGGCACACAGGCCGCACAGTCCACCCTCTCATTCACTCCAGAAGTTCATCAGCTCACTCTCAGCCCTTTACGTCGTCCTCCCTCCACCAATTTTCAAGAAAATCGAATCAGCCGTCTTTTTGTGAGCCTGCGAACAGGCAGCAGTTTTACTTCATCACTTCCTGCTCAGGAACGAAGGCGGCTCCGAGGTAAACAAACCACTGCGGTCACTGACCATAATTACAGCTTGGTTACAGGGTATAGATCCAATCAATCAAGTGCTTTGACTAAAGGAGACATCAACCAAACACGTCACCCTGAAACTCATTTCAGCAGGAAGTCAAGCAAATGTCAATACAGAGGGAGGAAGGAAACTATACGAGCCGTCGAAGAGCGATGTGGACGGATGCTTTAGTCCTTGGATGACAACATAAAAGACGGGAAACTAATGATGTCACTTAAATCTAATCTTCCCAGGACCTCTGAACTGTGTGCTGCTGTTGTATGGTTCATTTAGAGCGACATGCTCTGGACAAACCTGACCTTCAGAGACAAGGCAGAGCGCATCACAGCACTAAATGATCATCACTATCAACACCTTGTCCCTGTCCAGAAACCCAACAAATTGATGAAATAACAACATTGAACTACACAATACTGTGTGTTGGGCTTTTGCTGATAAACTGAAGTGTAATATATTACACTATTATATATAATATAATATATATACATCTCATATATTTTATAATATATAATAAGTTTTCCCTCACTGTCATTTCAAAGTTGAACGGTTCACACTAATCCAACCATGATGAAAGTGTTTAAATATCTACAGCTGATTTTATTTTCTGTAACTTTTCGATTTGTCAACGTCATGATACCGTTTAACGTATGTGGAGGGAACTTCGAGCTTCCGCTGCTGTCATTTGAATGATTAGACAGGGCTGGAAAGAGCCAGAGCCAATTGATTCCTCCGAGAGCCGCGGGACGCCGGCTGTTATTTAACCAGGCGGTGGACGATGTGTGGACGCTGCGTGTGAATGTGTGGTGCTTATGTGAGGTAGCGAGCGGCTGTATGGGGGTGACGGCGGCGCCGTGATTCAGTGGAGTTGATATTTTAACAGCCGGGCCCAGGACCGACGGTTTATTTTCGTCCGACGGTCTGTGAGTGACAGTCTAATCAAGCCTGGGACGGGCTGTCAGGCCTGTCAGGCTGAGGAATGAGGGTAGATGGGAACCAAAGACACAGAGCAGGACCAAACCGTGATGGACGGACCCGAGCGCCACAGCCACACGGGTGAAAGGCAGCGGGAACGAGGGGAGGAGGCGGGAGGAATGGAGGGAGAGATTGTAAAAATGGAAATAAGTGTAGATTGAAAAAGAGGAAGCACAAAGAAGTCTGACAACGTTTGAATCTTTAAAATGAAGAACCTGCAGATATCGGTAAAGTGAAAACTCAGTCTTACCAATCCAGCGCATGAATGAGGTGAGGATCTGGAGGTATTTGGTCTTCTGTGCACTGAAGAAGGCGAAGGGCCCCAACAGAACAGTGAACACGCTCTGCAGAGAGACAAAGGAAAACAGGAGAATCATTTATTTATCACTGATGTACAAGACAGAAACACAACAAGCTTACACGTGGTACGTCTGAAACATCAGGGCGGCCACAACTGTCAAAATCCCATGAGCACCATCAAAAAAAAAAATACATAAATGGAGATGAACAATGTGGACCGAGCTGCAGTCCAACAAAGATGTTCAATCCTCTAAGGCCACAGCTCTGATTGCCCATCAGATGCTTTCTTTATCGAGAGCTGCAATCAGAGGCCGCGGCCTAGGCTCCAGTTCCACCATTCCTCCGTCCTCTGACTGCACAGGGCGCAGAGGGCGTGGCCTCAGACGCCGTCTCTTGTGTCCCTTTTCATCTTAAGATCAGTCAGCGGAGTTTCAGACATCACAGATCATCACTGTCATTGTTGCTGCCATTGGTTTTTAGGCTTGTGACTCATGCGAGTCGTCCATAAACAATCGCACGCTAAACTCTGCACGCAGAGATCAAAGGAGCAATTTCAGAAAAAGGTTTTTCCTCTGCGAAAGTCAATGATGCCAAACTGATGATGTCAGCGTTCTGAAAGTGTCCAAACAGGAAACGTTCAGAAAGTATTAAAAGAGTACATTAGTAAACAAGAGAATTTTAAACACAGCGAGATTCAGCTCTCACGTCCAGATGGACAGATGGACAGATAAACATGGACAGAGAGATGGATAGACAGGTGGACAGATCAGGTAGCTAATTCCGCTGAATAATGACAAAGCATATGTGTCTATATATTTAAGTAGCACCAGTGTTCCTCTTGGCAGAGTGCAGCCACAGCTCAAGTCAGAGCATAAATCCACAGATGGTAATGAATGAATCACAGTGAGGTGAGAAGTTTCTGTGGAGGAAAGTGGAATTAATGGCGTTTGGCCGACAGACATAGCTCTTCCCAGCATCTCTGCTCTCCGCATAAAGATCAGTCTGTAAACTGAAGCAGGACACCGACCTCTGTTTGGTCATGTGGCTGCTTAAGACACAGTGGTGTCATAAATGAGTACAGGTGAATGATACAACTAACACTGACAATCTACAAATGTTCTTACCAATTTGTTTATTTTGGTTATTTAACGGTACAGAAACGGGTTTTGGGAATGTTTTTGATCTCACTGAGAATTCCGTCTTAGCGTGAATCAGAAAAAAGTGCCACAACGAAGGTTATTAGTTCCGTTTCCTGCACATGTCTGACATTAATGCTGCTGCTAAAACATAATTATGATATAATATAATATAGTATCATAGTATCATAATATTAGTATGTCACGGAAAAGCCAGGGTTTCTGCTTGTTGAATGTTTGCTTCAGCAGGGAATGTGCAGCGGTGTCAGCTGGAGAAATAAAGGCAGCAGACAACAGGAGAGGAAGGAATGAATAAATATAACTGGGATTTCATAACGGAGACAGATTGACACTTGGTTCCAATGCATTTATTCATTTAATACTTTGTCCAGGAAGTTGCAGCTATTTCATCTCACTGTTGCTCGCGAGGCCAACGTACAGATTTTTCTCGGCATTTTCGTGTCCTCGCCACAGAAACTGCTGACGTTTCACGCCGAGTCCAATAAATGTCTCAATAAACAAAAACTAATTCCCGTTGGGTGAAAAGAGGCATGAATCAGTTCAGGCGAGATGCTTCCCTCCCGTTTCCTCCTCCTTCGGAGCAGCACACTCATCAACCACCAGCCTCTCACTTTTCACAACATTCCAGACATTCATAAGAATCAGCCATTTCCCTGCTCGCCATGAGACGACACCTGGTCGGCTACAATCACACACCTCAGTGAAAGGCAATAAACAGCAGGTCTGAGATGAGAAAATACAAAGGTGACCAAGGCTGGCTGATGGATACAAACACTGAGATCTGTCCCTTTGGGGAAAAGACTCCTGCGTCTCCATCTGTCGTGTCTGTGGTGTCAATAATCAGATGTGGTTCTTGGTGCTGATAAAGGAAATTGGTATTATAACACCTGACATAACAACACACGAGGCCTGAGAGTTGTTTTTTCTAACAGGAGATAGAATGAGGTCAGAATTGGCACAAATATAAAACTACTATAGGTGCAGACATTTTTTTGTTTCTCTATAGGTTCGTAACGGTTAAAAGGAAAATGACAAAACACACGCGTACGTCTATTAAAGCGCCTGAGATGCTATAATTTAAAGGTCAAAGATTAATGGGGCTTAGATATGGTGAATGATCTCAATTATGGTGAAAACCCCCCACCTACCAGTAAACCCAGGCCGTAGCTGTCAATCAATCTGACAGTCTATTTAGAGCAGTGTTATGGATTTGTGCAGATGAGAAGCTGCCAATCCGCCGTTCTAAATAATCACCACACATATACCAGCGTTTCTCCTGAGCCTCGCGTTACACAGGCTTCATATACATCCACCCCGTTAAAGTCAAAACGTGGTTTTAACTGTGCATCACTCGGACTAGTTTTCCATCCTGTTTCTCCCCCTCACTCCTATAGTTAACAACAAAGCCTCTGTGTTTTCAGTCATATGAATAAATCTTTGGTTAAGGTATAAAAGTCCCACCTTTAATATGATTATTGGCCATACACGTTCTCAACAACTGCACACATCATTTATCACTCAACTTAGATTAAAACCTAAAACATATGCAAGTGGAGACTTTTAAGTCGACAGACAGTTTGATGGATATGATGAAAAAAAAAAGCTTCACTACAAATGATCCTCTAGTTTGCTTTTCCTGTCAGTGGGACTGATTGAAATGAATTAGCATGAGGAATGAACCAAGCACCTGATACACACTGAAATATGTCACAGCCCGACAGTACTGTCTCTACTGTGTGTGTGTGTGTGTGTGTGTGTGTGTGTGTGTGTACGCGTGCGCCTAAAAAAGACAGATTATTTAGATTTTCAGACAATATTTCATCTTAATGAGCGAAAACAGAATGAGAAGCCATGTGACTGTGACTGTATGATGCCTCAGCCTTATCATACACAGAGTTTCATGGAATACTGGATATTATGGGGCAATTGGTTGCCGTGCTGTTGACATGCATGATAAAAGACTTGGGGGTATCTTGACCACTGCGGTAGGAAATAGAAATAGAATAAAATAGGCCATAAAAAGCCCGGGAGGTATGTTCAAACCCTTATGATGGCAATAACAAGTCAACTGATTCACTGAACACACGTGCAGCTGGAGGAACGGGAGGAAAGACATAGATGCAGGCAACAGGATCATGTGGGTTGGTGTTGTGAGAGGAGGCAGATGATACAGAGGGGAGGTGAGGCGCTGCCTCCAAGGCAACGCAACACGGTGAAAACCATATTTCAGCCACACGTCTGTCAGGATGAAAGAGCGCTTCCATACAGCCCCATTAATCACTACAGCAAATGTCTCCATCAAGTGCATGAAATTACCATAACTAAATCATCAAAGAACAGATATGCAAATCTGTCGTTTGTCTGAAGAACCAATTAATGAAACCCAATTAGGATATACGGTATGCTTCATGTTACCTTTGTCAAGAAAAACACTGTGGGTAGTGTGGCACATGAAGAAATGTCACCATGTTGCCTCAAAGGGTTTATGTCTGCGATGTGACAACGTAACTCACAATAATTAAAAACAGACGATGGTCAAAGAGCATGCATCTGCCCCGATTCCTCAATAAATCATAATCAACTAACGACAACAACAGAGGACAAACACAAAAGAAATTAAACCTACATGTGAATCTTGCCCGTGGTTTAACTTCCTGCTTCATCGTAAAGAGTTAGGATTGTTGGCCAGACACTTTCTGGATCCTACAGCTAACGAGTAGAGGAGACCTAAAAAAAAACTAATTATAAAAATTTATATTTAATGACTGATTTAGGGTCAAATTTTTGTTCATTTCAGTTTGTGCACTTTTTTTGGTTTTATGAGACAAGACATAAAGTAAATCCTGACTATAACAGAGTTTATCTGCTGCCAACAGACGCCTCTCAGTCCATCTCCGATGAGACCGTGTCTCTCAGCTCTGGACACTCTGTCCACTACTTTGGGTCACGATACAGACACATCCTCACAAACTGGAGCACGTGCACACACACACACGCACGCACATTTCCTTCCTGCCAAAAATATGACCTTGCAGTTCAACATCTACTTGTAGCAACTGCAGCATCATTAAACTTTTTAATGGTCCTGTTTAGACACTGCAGTTGGTTTAATACACAGAAAGGTTCAGCGAGACACTTTTAGTAATGAGTAAACGTTTCTCTAAAACAAACGAATGTTGTCCTAAATCTTAGTTTCCATTTTCCTGTTTTTCATAAAGCGACATTCTCTCCTCCCCCCAGTCAAAGGGGAAGGAATTGGCCCCCGGCCCCCCCACACCCCTCCTGCTCCTCACCTAACACATTCTGTCTCGCTATAACAGAAGTTGGGATAATAATAATAATGATGATGATAATGATGATGGTGATGATGATGATGAGAGGCGTGAAATACCCTTTGTCTTATTAAACCACGGGCAAATAATTTTTTTTCTCATTTCATGCCCAGATATGTCCCAGGCCTGTCGTAAATCTTTACGTGTGCCAGTGCTCATTATTTTTTACTGTGTTGGGCGTGTAATGTCAGCCCTTTATGAAGCATGATGGCATATTATGGCTTTTAATTAGGCAAATGTCCTGCAGACAGACACCTGATGGTGATACAGATGAGGCAGATTTAGGCACAAAGACCACTTTGGTTAAACACTGACTACTTTGTGAACACGTAGGGCCTTTCATTCATTGTCCTAGTTAAAACAACATGAAAAACTATCATTCGTTCAGGATTAAAACCAATCACGTAACAGATATTAACCCACAAGGTTTTGTTGACCCACTCAGACCTTGTGCTTCATTGTCTTTTGTGGTTCTGACAACAGCATCACAGTGTCCTACTGTGAACCTGAATAACAAGAGGAACCAATCAACTGCAAATGTGGTTGTGTGTGGTGCGTTTGCCGAAGGGAAAGTTCCTGTTGTTCTGTGGGAGGAAGAGTCTCATCAGGACCAAACACTATCTCTCTCTCACACACTCACACACTCACACACACACACGCTCACAATGTCCTTGAACATGAAAATATCTGATAATATTTTAGCTGGAAATAAAAAGCTGCATTAGTGTTTCATAAAAACATGATGTATGAGTGTACGGTACACGATACCGAGCAAAAACAGGTGCGAGTAATGAATCACTCACTTTATCAGGATGCAACAAAATGACCTAAATAACTGGTTAAACCTTTAAAATAATAACAATAACTAAGGACGGTCAGTAATTCCTGCATTAATGATTCCTCTCCTGTTCCCTTATCCCCCAGTCAGCATCATGTACCGTATCTCCTCTCTATCCTGATGCGCTGCTCTGATTCACTGCTGTTGTGTGGAGTGAACACACACACACACACACACACACACACACACACACACTGGTGTGGATCACAGCTAAAACACTCCCTCCTGCTGCGATAATCTCCATTAAACCATCTGTGCCGTCATCCCCCCACAGCCTCGGCCCCTACTGGGGAAGTTGCTGCCCTTCAACTGAAGTGTGTACCTTCCTCTTGTGTACACACATCATGTGTGAGTGCTCAGCCACATGTATAAGATCTGTATGATGATTTGAGGCCAGCATCTCTCCTGAGTCCCTGTACTCAGGTCAGTGATGTTAATCCAATATTGGTCTTTAAAGGGTTCGAGCTGATACTGTTTTGTTCTAATTGTGACTATTTTGACTGTTTTGTGACTAATTAAGGACTTCACATTTTATTATTATTATTATTATCATTATTGTTATTATTATATGAAGGATTCAGGAGTGACGGATCCAGTGTAAACGTCATTCACCTATGAGATCATACAATCGACTGATTTTCCCTCATGCTGGGAGAACAATAACTCAGCCATGAAGACAGTCCTCACTGGCCAGAGGGGGGGAGTGTACCGACCACTGCCTGGCGAGCCACTCTGACAAGGCCCCTGCAGTGAAACTCGAAAAGAAAACTCAGCAGGGGACAATCAAGGACAGAGAAGTTTAATTGAGGTCTCGGGCCCCTCTACTGGAGCTGAACAACAACCTCAGAGAAGCTCCACTGTTGCACAGCCCCTTAATCTTTTCAATCACAGTTGTGCAAAGGGCCAGGATCAGCACTGAGGGCTCTGTTATGCAATGGCCTCCATCATCTCCCTGCTCACACCCACAAAGCCAACAAATATTGTAGATATTGGGAGAAAAAGCCTGCAGCTGTTAACACCCAGGCAGCGAAGACGAGAATCAATCAGCAGCAGAGCAAATCACAGTCAATTGATCGTCTTAAGAGCTTTCAGAGCCTGAGCTGAGGAAACTGGCTGCTGTGGCATGTCCACAGCTGATAGTGCAGCTGTGTGAGGTCAAAGGTCTGACCTGATGAAATATCAACTGAGCAGCTTTGGGCCTTATTACCATGAAGTAATTAGTCTTTCTCTGTGTGACTCCAGCACAAAGGTCCAAATAAAAACAACAACGTCCACTACAATCAGAGTTCGATGCGCACTTCAGTGTTGCCATCAAGCCATGGCTCGGATCACGGTCAGAGGTCCAACTGACGTGACTACAATAAGATGCCTGAAAACCCACTACCCCCAACACATCCACATGTTAGAGTGAGAAACTAGGGTCAGACAATAAAAGAAAACAAAGAAACCGGGAGCGTCAGATTCCAGGAGTAGACCCACTGGAACACTGGGGTTTCCTCTCTGTCACAACTGTACTTAGAACTACAAATACAAACAACTGAAATAAATAAAGGCCCTTCAAAACACCGCAGAGCAACAGGCTGGTACAGACATACAGAATGTACAGGGACACAGAGCTCAGGCCCAGCTGTTAAACTGTCTGCTTTCAAGGCTGAGATGGATCACTGCTGAGACGGGATGGTCATCAATAGAATTTATCAGCAACAATTCTGATGATTTATTAAGTCATTTACCCAGTAAAAAAAAAGTCAAGTTTTTATTTGTTGTAGTTTATTGGGTCCAAGGACGTGCTGCTTTCACTTTTCATATCACTCCAAACTGAGAGGCAAATGCCAACAAATACCAGTATCGCTGTGACATATTCATGGTGGTTTCCAAAGTCTGGGCCCATGAGGCAAAGCGTAATGATGAAAACTCTGCAGGTAGTCGCGTCTGGCAGCAGGACAGCAGTGATTAAAATGATCTTAACTCCTGAGGACAGCAGTTTTTCCTGGACGACTGAATCTCTGTGTAACATCGGCCTCCCGTCTCTGTGGCGTCCTCCCTCAGCATCAATCACTCGCACAGGGATTAAAGCTCTTTAGGGCTACACCACAATCAGGCTGCTTTTTAATCTCTTGGCGATTTTCTGAACTCTAAATGTTTCGACTGCAGAAACGTCTCGTCATCAGCATCCTGACACGACACAGCGCCTCCCTCCTCTACTGAGACCAGCATCCAGGCTGTCCGTTATTCACACTACAGTGCACTACAGTGCAGCCCTGTTCACGTTCAGTAGCTCAGCAACAGTTCAGAACGTTACATTCTAACTTCAGCGTTGATGATGGGAAAATTAGTCTGAATACTTCAAGTGTAAACAAATTGTCAGGAGCTTCCAGATCAGCATTGTTCATGTTTGATTACCTGTTATGTGGGTTTTAGGTCATTCTGTTAAAAGGTATAAGGAGAACGTGAGAGAGCAGGGTGGGAGGGGACAAGCACATCTGTCACCGTCGCTGTGCAAAGATAAAACTCAGGCAGAAAACTCTGTTTGGCTTGCATCCGACCTGAGGGTCACGAGTGCGTCCTGCGGGCTGAGGAGGAGGGTTGTCACTCAAGGGACAGAGAATGTCGTCAGAGCTGAGGCAAATTCATCGAAACGTGTTTGTAGGTGTTGTGTGAACAAGCCACACATACAATGTACAACTCAAGAGGTTGGACAAGAGGTGAACTGTGATGCAGCGTTTGTAGCGGAAACAGCAGGTCTGTATTACTGATGAGAGCAGAGCCGACACAAAGGAAATACTATTAAAGCTAATGCTAATGCTAATACGTTCAATTCAATGAACGCTCAGAATATGTGTAGCCGTCGCTGGTTATTAACTTTAGCACAAGAAAAAAATTAATGTTTGTCAAATATAAATATCTTTAAATCAATAGATATTTTATATATACTTTCATACTGTTGTTATTGTTGCTGTTATTTCTATGTAGATATTCCTGTACAACTTTTACTTTTATACTTTTTGTGGTTGTTCTTTCAGCAGGTTCTAGAGTAACAAGGACAAGTTGTTTGTCATTTTCAGACATGTCTTTTTTTTTCAGCCATTTAATTGTTTAATCGAACTGAATCAAAGAAAATAATGAATAGATTAATCAATTGCACAAATAATCAATAGCTTCAGCTGTAATCAGGAGGTTAAAGGGTTAACCCACGGATTCTGCTGATGGACATTTGACTACTAGCCAACTTGCTGGGACACTGAGTCGAGGATTGGGCACTTACCAGGAAAACCCTGTAGGCATCTTTCCTTGTGACAGAGCCCCAGCACGGGTCCGTATCGTTGTACTTCACACTCCCAGCGCTGCACGAGTGGTTCCCGCTGCACAGGAGGACAAGCACAGACAAACACAGCTTAGTCTTTAACCACAGATGAGATGTTTCCACCTTCCTGATGTAATGAACTCGCACCACAGCTCGTCATGTTAAACGTCTCAGCATCATTAAAGGCACAATCAGATCCGCTGCACAAAAAGCTGGTGTAAGATGCAAAGGCTGTGGTAAAGTGAAGGGTTTGATTTAAAAGCAATCACATTCTCCATCACTGCTGCATGACGGAGTGAGGTGATGCTGTCAGGACTACAAAGCAGCCTGCACTTTGTGCCCTCAGGTGAAGTAGACTTCTTCTGAAGTCTCAGTTACGTCTCATATTTATTCTTGCAGAAAGGCGAGCGAGGGTCGGTCTGCAGCGGAGGAGAATTTAATACGACAAGACGGCATCCGCGCACCGCATCCTGGGACAGGAGGAGGTACCACCACTGCCTTACACAGATGTTCAGTGTCAACATTTATTTTATAAAACATTTATTTGACCTGAATGCTACAGTTTTACCAAGTTTTCAGAACTGCATGAGATGATCAAACACATTCACGTCAGTAACCGTAAACTGTCACCTCCTGAAATCATCATCTCAACAACACTGACGGGGAAATGACTATTTCTGTGGTCCAAGCTCTGAAGGCAGACTTGGACTATATCAAAAAGCTTATTCTCGCCCAGTCTGGCCGACAGACCTGCAATAAAAACAGGTCTGGAAGCAAATCAACATGACTCAGACGTCGGGAGCAGCAGAACAAGGTCAGCAGAGCTTTATTGTCTCAATCCCGAGTTCAGAAGTTGAACGAGACAAACACAGAGCGTCGTCCTGCCAAATGGGGATTAAAAAATGTTCTAAATGTTATATATCATTTCATTTCAGACTAAAACTGAGGGTGGATGTGATCAAATCAGTGTATTAGTCTCACCAGGCAACTTCCATTAGCGATATGGGCACAGCTGCTGCATAGATGGCCAGGTCCCCGTACAGATAGACGATGATGCAGATGTAGAACATATTGACACCAACTGGAAGACAAGAGAGAGAATGATCAATATCTGACTGCAGTTTGTCTTTGGAAATTAAAATCAAGGTTCATGACATAAAGCAAACACGTCTGTCTCCTCATTCAGCCAACATCAGCACTCGTCATGAAATCCAGTTGATGGATAAAAGGTCATCGCTTCATAAAGGAAATTTTATCCACACACCCAACTGGCAGGCCCGACAAGGCCACCATCAGCAAGTCGAGATCAGAAGCTTTCACCAGCCGACACATCATCATCACCATCACAGTGCATCACACATCCATCACGCTCACCAATCCTCAGAGGGGGATTCAGCCATCCAGCTGGACCCCTCAGCTAATTCATTACTGTCAGAGAAATTAGAGCATAGAGTCCATCAAGAGGACATAAAAATGACAGATTTACAGCTTTTAAGGCTTCACTGATTCCTTTATGAAAAAAGGGGCTTGATGCACGTGTTAATTAGAAGACAGTCTGAAAAACCACCACTCATTTGGTTGTAAACAAACAACAAAAAAGTCCCTTAGAGATTCACAATCCACCATCAGAGACTCGAGACCTCACAGTAGCTGCAGGACTGTGAATTTTCCAGCACAAATATGACATTTAAGCAAAAGTCACTCAAGTATTAAAAATGGATGTGGCCACGTTTGGTTCTCATTAGGTGACACACGCCCCGGTTACAGCAGTGTACATTAGCATTTGGTGCAGTGGCCCTCCATATGTCAGGGGAAGGTGAGCTCACGTTAAAGAAATTGCTGTTTGCACGGCCGCGCCACGTCACAGAGGTAAGGAAAGCTGCTGACAGACAAATGCTGATGCAAGTGGTGACTTTAGCCAAAGTCGTCTCCTAATCAACTTTCAAATCGTCACTGTGAAGGTTACAGAAACACCTTCCCACCGCGGTGCAAATAAACCAACCCCCATCAACATTCCCGTCAGCAGTTGTGCGTCAGGATGATCCGACAGCCGTGGCCTTATTCCAAGACCGCCTCACCGCTGCTGCCGTGTCAGTTTCAGCCCAGGAGGAAGTCCAATGCCCTCTAAGCAGAAGAGGTGCTTTTAATTGCCTGCAAAGGTGCAGGACAGAAAGACAGGGTGCTGTCACACCCTCAGTTTATCACCTGTGAAGATGGGAGGTGCTGTTAAAACTGCTTTAATGGCCTGTGAACAGAGGAAAATGGACTTGTTTGCACTCTCTCTCGTCATTTAGCTCCTCAACTACATGGAAGAAGAGAGAGAGCTGAACGTGAAGGTCAGTCAGTCGGTATGCGCAGTTCACCCTCGGATGATTTTGTGGTGCAACGCTCTCCAAGCAAAAAAGATGTACTGGTTATCACACGTGAACGTCTGTTTCCTCACACATAAAGTCCCTCCAGCCATTTCTCTTTTCCTACAGATGGTCTGGGTTTGGTTTTCACCTCTGACACGCTGCTCAGCCCCTGCTTTAGACCCAATTCTGTTTGAAGCCAGAGGCAAATCCAGAATATCAGTTATTAACGGTTAGTCTGAATCTGCTGAATAAATCCTGAATTATGCTCTGCAGGTGACATAATAAAAAGCAAGCGTTATCTGACAATCCACCTAAAGCCAAAGCATCTTTCACTTACAAAGAGAGAAGACAAAGGAGTGATTAAACAATAACATGTGACGACCAGGACCAGTGAAGAATATAATCAAACAGACAAACGGACTGGAGGAAACCATAAAGCTGTGCAGAGCTCAGATTCACAGCATTATAGATCAACTCCACTCGTGCAACAGTGACATTTATACCGTCCTCAGAGTGTTCTTACAGAAATTATTATTAGTCTGTGTATGCAGAAGCCAGCCAGGGTCACATGCACCTAAACAGGTCTATCTACAAGTTCAGGAACACTAACGTATATTAGTGATACTGCTATATTAGAGTCATGCAGGCAAAGAAAGGAATAACCAACAAAACAGAATTTATAATTATTATTGAGAAAATATATCTTTTACTCTGGTACCCTAATGAGACTCAGCTATCATATCATCAATAGTGTTGCATATGATTTGCTATACACAACACGAGCACTAACATTGTGGACAAAGTCTTTTCAGAACTGAGACAAAAAAATGGAGCTGCCACATTCACCATGTTCTGGGACCCACGCCTGTAGAATTCATCCATGATTAAAGTCCCGGGAGAACGAGATGAGGAGTGAAAACTCATTTCCGTTTTACCAATCAATGCAGCCATGTGCCGTTAGCGCACACATTTCGTTTCATGGTGGGAATGATCTTCCTCTAACAGGCAGGTCAGTCAGGGAATGAGTGACAGGAGGCTGAATGGATGGCAGCATGCTGCAGGTTTAACAGCCTGAGCTGCAGGAGGCATGCTGAGCATCTCCACCTGTGTGGGGGTGAACAGCTGAGTGGATGTGGTCAGTTGTGCCATGTGTGCCAAGTGCTCCACCTAGTGCTGATGGACAGAATGTGTCAGCTCTTAACCTTTTCACTGTTCCCTCATTCTTGCAAAGACAGGGACGAGGGGGGGAGGGCGAGGAGGAGGAGGAGGAGGAGCTGCACGTGCATAAAGCCAGGACAACGTACTGATATGAACGAGTAATTTAAACCCTCACTGTTTCTGTGTCCTTGGGTCACGATGATGTTTGGTTTCGACTAACATGCCCTCACAGGTTAGAGGAGAATTCATTATCTCCCTAATCATCCAAGCAGAAGTCTCGCTTCCATAACCCCTCCCACACATGTTCCCAGTGAGGAAATAAACAGCCGTGATGGGGTCTGAAACAGGTAATTACAACTAAAGGCAATTAATCTATTGACAATTACATCCAATTAAACAGCCAGCACCCTTTCTCTGCAAAGGAGGAACCACCAATTAAAAAAAAAAAAGGTTCCGACATAACCTTCACAACTCCTCCACAAATGTTACACATGGCTGATGATGGTTGTGTTGACAGTCAATTAAATAACAGAGTGAGAATCAAAGCTTGAGGGCAGAAGAATATTACCTTTGTTGAAGAACATGGAGGCCATTTGACCCATCTCCACCCGCTCCGCAATGTCAAAGTGATCGACATGACCCCCTGACCTCTCTGCAGTAAACGACCAGTGATAGGGGAGGCAGTTAAATGCCAAGATAAAAAATATATTAATACATACTGACACACAGCGTTCACACATTTGTTGTTAGCAATAACTCATTGACTACAACCACTTGTACTCATGATGCTTACGAACAGACAGGATGGGCTTGGTCTCTGGCTCTGATCGGCCTCGGCCAACGACATCGTCGTCTGAATACTCAGAGGTGGAGTCGCTGTCCTCAATCTGAGGAGGATGAGGATGATATAAGATTGACGACCTGTTTTCCTAATTTCCTCATTTTCTACACCACAGTCAGTTAACAAGCTAAGCTGCCACTGTTTGCTGAGTGTGGAAATGGCCAGAAACCGCTGAGAAGAGCTTTGGATAAATTCAATTACCACTATTCATTATTCTTATTTACCAATTCACACCACATTAAAATCAACTAGCTGTCAGCCATCTGATAGCTTGGATCAGCTGACTGAACAGGTGCAACAGGAGCCTCGACGAAAACATTCTGCTCAGATTCTAAAATGTGTTTGTCTAAACAATCACCTTTTTTACAGTGATATATCATTAAAGTCTATTGCTATAATTGTTCAATTAAATAAACAATCTGGATCACTTTTATAGTTTAGGGCTTGACAAGGCAGCAGGTTCAACAAGGGAGCCATAAAATCATTAGACTTGAACGTAAACAATAGCCATGCATACTGAGAGACAATCAGAATTTAAATAAAATCAGTGAGAAGAATCTCTGTCTTCAAGTGGGAATTAAAAGAAGTTGCTCAGTTCTACTCATTAAAAACATCATTAATATTTACAATGGATTAAATGGGGCACAAACAAACAACTGTTCCGAGATGCTTTCAGTGTTTTCCACGTAACTGGGATCAAAAAACAGAGTTTATTATGAGATTTCAGATCATCAACAGTCACACTACTCAGCAGGGGGCAGTGCTGAACATGAACTGTGATGGTCCAGTCACAGTCGGGAGCTTCAGTAAGTATGAAATGGGCTGCATTTAATGCTGCACCGGCTTGGTCTCTGGTTTGGTTATTTCTGTTACTGGTCTTCACTCATGCTGAGAGGAAATAAAAAGCTTTCAGTGATAAACGTTCCCACTTTCCTCCCTCTCCCATTTTCAATTACATGGGACGGAAAATACACAGGAGCCATGAATCAAGGAGCGAGCGTTTGGGATCAGCCTGAGAGGAAGCTGTTGTCCACAGGCTCGTAACTCCGCAACGGGAAATCCACCAGCATTAAAGCAAGATGGCTATAATGCTGGTGGAGAGAAACAGAGTAAAGGTGACACAAATGGCTGATTCTTTCTCTCAGTAACTGAGTAAACTTCCTTCACTGACAGCTTCACCTAAACCAAACACCCTTCAAAATAAAAATAAAACTTTCCCGTCAGGATTTTATCCCGTCAGACATAGGAGTGTGGTCCTCACCTCCTCCTGCTCTCTCCTCTTCCAGCTCAGCTGAGCGTTGGCTGCCGCCATCGCCTCAATCACGAAGGTGGTCGTCATGTAGCTGGTGAGGAAAGCGAGAAGACAGGTCAGGTTAATGAGTCAAATCCGGTAAAGACAGGCTTTCAGTCATCACATCTATGTAATCTATTCAACATCTACTACAAATTCCTGTGTCCAACTCGGTCTGTCTGCTGCTGAACAGGTTGTGAACAGTGTTTTTTCCTGTTGATCAATGGACAAACAATGGGGTGAACTACATGTTCAAGTGATACATTCACACCGCTGTTACACCGTCATCCAGGACTTTGGGACTGGAGAGATATCAGTTAAAGCCAGGTTTAATACTGGAAACTTAAGGATGAGAGCAGTTGATAACAAACTGCCCTGTTTTGTGTATGGACAAAGAAAGAGGTAAAAAGGGTGATTTCAGAGGGAATCATTATGAATGATAACCAAGTCGTTTTCTATAAAGCAAAACAACAAAGCTGAGCCTGGGGTCAAACAGGACTCACCTCATAAACGCTAAAAATGAGATGAGTGCTAAGCTGACCACCCAGCCGGCTGTGGCGAAGGCTTTGGGCATCGTCAGAGCTCCAGTTCCCACGATGAGGTTGAACATATACACAAGCCCCACCTGCGGAGGAAATGAGTGAAGATAAAACCATGTAAGAGAATTACATGAGATTTAAAATATGGGAGAAGGTCATTTTGCATCAGTAAATTTTAAACACACCCAAAGGCGAAGTCATAGTTTTAAAATCCGATGCATAGTATCCTGTGTTTTTAAAGCATTCTTATTAATGAGGCCATTGTAATAGAGGGCAGCTCTTCCTCCTCTCAGGTAGCAGACTGCTTTAAAGATTTAAAGCTTTAAGGCTCCTGGGAGAAAAAAAAGCATTTGAGCTGCAGTGCTCTGTCTGTGCTGGTCTGTGGTAAATGAGTCCAGAGTCTGGTGTGTTTAAAAAAAGAAAATAAAAGAGGCTTGGTAAGCAGTTTAGGTTTCACTTCATGTGCACCATCACTGCTCACGAGGGCCGATCTGTTGTCTTTTCTGTTCTAGATTTATATGTATAATGGGCAGTCAATTTAATCTGCTTAACATAAGCACATAGTTTGATAGAATCCAGTTCAATGTAAAAGTTAAAGTGTCTAATAGTAACCAGTGAAGAATGCCACGACTCGGCAGAGTACTGGACTTTGCATTCAGATGTCTCCACATCTGAATCCCCTGTAGAATTTATTGACATCCACACAGAGCTTTTACAACTGTAACACTGTGTGTTTACGTGTGTTTGATTCCCGAGCCTGAATAATCAAACCAAGATTAGGATTTCATCACAGGATCCGTACGACACTCACAAATGCAGAGTAGGGTTCGCCGGTCTCTGTAATCCCACCTGCCATGGTTACGACACTGGACCTGGGGGAGGGGGGATCACAGTCAGTCATTACTTTTAAAACCTTCATACGATTTCTTGGCATATCAAACAGAATACAGTACACAGGGCTCAGTAACAGAAATTCAGAATTCAACCTTTGAAACCTTTTATTTAGACTATGAAACAAAAGCATATAATATATTATGGCAACCGTTTGATTTAAGTGCTTTCTTACATGAAAGGACCAAACTTTCAATTCGGCACATGTTTTAGCACATTCACATTGAGTCTCAGTGTGTTTGCTAACAGCGCAGCTGCTAGCTCTGCTATGAGCTCTGTCTCTGGTTCCGGTCCAAAAACAAACACTGACGAGCGTGTGAAACGTGTTCGGCTTAGCCCGCAGCCGGCTGGCTACACGACTGTCGTCACCGAATCAATCTTTAAAGACGTGTTTACCTGGCTGCTTCCCAGAGTGTTTTGCTAACGCAGCTGCTAAGCTAGCAGGGTTGCTCCGAGGTGTCAGTCGGGGATCAGATCCTCACTAGCGGGCTGGATGAACACAGAGTCTCGCCGTTTGGCTAACATGAGCCGCTCCTGTGTTGGGAAGCTGGAGGGAAGCCGAGAAGACAACAGTCCCCCAGTGGGACAGTCCAGACTCCAACAATCAGCTGACTGAGGCAGTAAACTGACCACACCAGCGGCCGCTCTCTGTCCCACTCCACCGCTACCGCCTCAAACACACTTCCGGTACTCGCTTCCACAGTAAAAGCTTCTCTGAGGCGCATGCGTTGCACCGAGTCAATTATAGTGCCCAATTTAGGTTTATCTCTTTAAATTCCAGTGTGTATGTGTGTGTGTTTTGATTATCGCCACAACCACCGCGCGACCTTTATAAATGATTCACTGTGCGACTGGAGAAATCAGCGATGGCTTTAACTTCCGTGTTCATTTCAACCCCGCCCCTCACAACATACATGTCACATGACAGAAACACATGTCATGTGATGTGAACATCTGTCCTCGGCAGAACAACACTTGTGTCAGAGCCTGTACTCATTTACTCATTCATTTAATATCTTGTTGTTGTTGTTTTTTACTTCTCATCTTTATTTTTAAACCACTACATTAAGTACATAACAGAATTTTATTGAGAAAAACAAACAACACGTATACATGGAAAAGTATACAC
This sequence comes from Trinectes maculatus, assembly GCA_016785345.1. NCBI lineage: Eukaryota > Metazoa > Chordata > Actinopteri > Pleuronectiformes > Achiridae > Trinectes > Trinectes maculatus. The sequence continues at coordinate 69,235 of JAFBJQ010000165.1, forward strand.
ATAAACATGTGAGCCAGAGGTAACACCTGTAAAATATATAAGAATAAAGTGTCAAAGGGACAAAGACATTTTTTTTTACTTTGACGTCATCCACAGAATGTCAACACTACAATCATATTACAATGATACAATAAATTATCACCAAATAACTTTCTCTCAATTATCTAATGTTCTGGGCACGTTTACACGTTTACAGGGGTCACAGGGGTCAGACCACACATTCTGTGCTGCAGTGTGACACAGGCTTTAAATAAACGTTTCAATGAGATGAGTTTAAATAAATGAATAAGCGCTGAGTAAAAGTGGACATTATTTAATACACACAGCATCTAATAACCATTGTTCATCACCCACACCTTAAACATGGTGAACACATACAGCACAACAGTTAAAAGGTAGAGGACAAAGTAGACAGTGTCTATGACATAAGCCACCCTGGTGAAGCATCCTGGTTTTCTCTTCTCTTCACCTTGTCCTCTGGTTTCCTGTCGAGCAGTCTTCACTTCCGCCAGGATTAGCTTCAGCAGGTCGTGCTCACCTGACCTCGCCACTGGCGTCACCTTCTCCTCGGCTGCAGCCAGCTCTGTGTGGGGAGACAAGCGGGACAGGGAGTCATCTGGTTGTTCTCCAGCTATAAACATGATCTTCAGTGATCAGAAGACAAACCTTTGTGAGAGATGACTTCCGTCTGATCCTCCTCCTGCATGTCAACACGTCTTTGAGCCTCCTTACCAAAGTATTCATCAAGCTCCACTAGGAAGTTCACCAGAATGACCTCCAGGATGCTGAACCCCACCAGGGTGAAGACAACAATACAGTAGTTGGCTAAAAGAAACGTGCAGCAGTCAGTGTAACACACTGGTTACATTCTGGTCTGAGGACGTCGGTGTGTCAGCTCACCGATCAGTGGCAGATCTTCCTCTGTGGACGGCAACATGTCCTTAAGGATGAGCAACAGGACAGAGATGGACAGAAGGACGGTCACTTTGAAGCTCAGCTTTTCACCGCTGATGAAAAAGGAGGCCAGATCCAGGACCAGAAAATACAGCAGGGGCACGATCAGGTTGATCACATACAGCAACGGCTTCCTCTTCAACCGGACCTGAAAATAAAAACCCATCTGATTAGAAGCAGACGCAGCTGCACAACAAGAAAATGACCGTTATCATTATATTGTTCTATTCTTACTGTGAACACAAGCCTGCTCGTAGCTCCAGCGGCTTTGACAATAGAGTAGTTAGTAACTGTTAAGTCTAAAAGCTGCCATTCTCCCTGTGTGATCATTATCAGCTCCGAGATTGCAGTAAGAGTATTTCCGCTGGTCAACATTTCCAGTTTCATGGCCTCTTCTGTGCAGAGATTGAACACACAATTATTATTTCACCAAATACGTTGCAGATGCAGATACAGAGTCAAGTCAGTGGCTGATTGGTTGAAATTTACCATGGCAGCTCATGGATGAAAATGTGATGTTACAATTTTGTGTGTCGAAGGGAAAAGAGTAGAGATCAAGCAAACAGGTGGATGTCAACCGCTGGCGGGAGTTTGTTATGACCATGCCACTAGGGTGAAGCGTCACCAATCGACTCTGGTGGACACTGCCAGTGTCAGAGACACTAGAGGGACAGGGACATTGTCACGCCACAAAGTTTGATTTAGAATATATTTAAAATCATAGGAAGGAGGACAGCTGGTAGGAAAATAGATGGCACACACTCCTCTAAAATGGCAACATCCGGCCTCCAGATCTTCAATCTCGGGATGGTCAGCTTGTCTATCCCACAAAAGTCTGTTGAATTCCAAGTTAGGAATTCATTTACCCAAAGCTGGGAAAAGAAAAGAGCGGGTTTTTGTGACACACTGTGAATCGCTGAGTGTGTCACAAAGAATTGTGACACAAGAATTGTGCGAAGAATTGAAATGAGTCTTACCATCTGGGTCCAGATGTGACTGGTCAGGGTTTGAGACTTCTGGTTCTGCAGATAATCAGCAGCAGGGCAGTGAGAATTCATGGGCAGCAAAAAGGTGCAATTAAAATGAATAATGCACAAACGTCAGAGACCCTGGGTAAATAACCATTACAGCCAGATTTACATCAGGTTCAAGAACCTGATGTAAATCTCAGGAAAGGTTTGTAGCTGCAGAGCCCAGTGGTGGAGGAAGTATTCACATATTTCATCAATAAAATCACATTATAGACACTAGAATATTGACACATAAGCAACATTTCACTGTTTTCTAGGTTTAATTACTTCACTTTCAGGTATTAGTTTAGTCCAGTGGTCCCACAAAATGGTCACGAGATAAATCTGAGGTACTGTGGCATAAAGGAAAATGTTCTGATGGTCAAATCTCTTCTCAGATTATAGAATTTCACCTTACGTGTTGTGAAATATATCAAAATATAATTGTTTAACATCTTTAGGCTTAAAATGTGTCATTTTAATAATAAATCAAAAAAATAATTTAAGTTACGAGTGACTCAAGCGGTTAAATAAATGTGAAGTAGAAATAAATCGAAATAATTTCAAGTAAAAATAACAAAATTGTGTTCAAGTACAGTAATAAAAAAAAGACACTTGCCACATCTAAGATGCCATACAATAACATGTCAAGGTTGACAACGGTTGACGTTGTCCAGTTCTTCACAGGTCGCATGGTCACCAGAGCATCGTCGGCTGTGGTCAGCTGCAGGTGGTCCAAAAGGCTCCGGTAGGAGCAGTTTGAAGTCTGACTGCTGGAGATACCTGCAGCTGAGAGGAAGACAAACTGTCGCCACACCAAACCATCTTCAATCCAGCATCTCTACAAGTCTCAAAACTCACCGATGAGAAGGAGAAGAGCTGAAGTCGTCAGCACTGCCATGGCTGTTTCCTTCAGCGCAGTGTGAGCTGACGCTTTTTAAACTGCAGCTCAAACACATTAACGTTGGAACAAAGCACATAGACGAGGCATCAATGCGTCTAATTAAACAGCTTCTCTTTGTCCCTGTGTCCACACACAGGAACATCGCCGCTCAGTTCAACTCCATTGTTCAACTGCAGCTGAGGCAACAAGTGGACACGCGGAGACGCCAGCGTATGAGTCAGGAGGACTCATGTGATTCTACAAACCAAACGTCTGCGCATTTTAAAAAACAAACATATTTTCTGTTTTTCTTGGCAGCGACAGGAAGCTGCAAATTTAATTTGACACAAGTAGAAACACAATCAACTCGACGTTTGTCACACAGATTCAACCCTCGACACTAGAAACAGTCACAGTCGTTCAGATGAACCGCGGGCTCTTTATATCTGTTTTTATTTAACAGTCTTTGCTGTGTGTGGTTAACGAGGTTTCACAGTGACGCGTCTCAGGGGTACACGTCTGTTGGCAGCTCAAAGTCTTTAAAGGTGTAGAAGGAGACTTCTCCGTGGTCCACCACAGCGAAGACCACAGGGACGTCTCCGCTCTGGGACGTCAACTGCTTGAGGGCCCGGAGGTCAGGCACGGGGCCATCGAAACTGCAACACAGCAGGAACACATGAATCACATGACAGGTAACTATCAGTGACACAATCAATAAAATGATTTGCAGAAAGTCAAACATTATTTGTCAGCATTTTCAGGCTAAATAATCAATCAGTTACAAATAAGTCAGGTAAACACAATCATGAAAGAGACAAAAGAGTCATTCATATATCACATATGTCACAAATCACATATCTGCTGTTTACTGCAGACAATCGTGAGTAAACAAGGCGATGGTCCGCCTGCTCACCTGCACACACACATGTGGGAGTATGGTTTCCCCGGGTTGCTCTTCTTAAACTCAGCCACTGAATCAGGTTGGTAAACACTGAAACAAATCCTCCACTCATCTGACCCTTTCAACCTGAGCAGACAAAGCAGAGCGCCTGAACGCATCAGTCTTGACATATGAGAAGACAATGGCAGGTGGCGAGTGGCGTTTGTCTCATATGTTTTCTCTGTGGGTTTTTAAAGCAGCAGTCGAAATTATCCCTTTAATCTCCATCAAATCACATTATTCAAATACTTTAATGCTAATCTGGCCTGTCAGCTGCTACAAAATGTATTAACACATTTCATGTCTCATTACAAAAAGTAAACACCGCATCTGTGGCAACGACACTTATTCTCTTGAACGAGTTTAGCTTTAGACTTTGGCTTGGAAACAGTGCACCCTGCTGCCAGAAATTGTTGTTACATCTGCTGAGAGTTAGAGCCGTTGAGCTGTTTCCATGTCGAGAAAACACAATTTATTCATTTCCAAACTCATCTCTGTTCCTAGTGAGCCAGTTCAGAGCAGGAATGAAAGTGAAAACATTCTTCTTACTACAAGTCAGCGAATCATCAAAAAAAAAATGGTTGTGCCGTATTGTTTCAATCATCAAACCAATGTCGCTGTGACGCACAGACCTACATGTCTGTTGGATTTAACAGGAATGAGAAACAGGTGATACCTGGACGCCCCTTCCAGCAAATTTGTAGATTTGATCACGCTGATTTTCTCCAACAGTTCCCCTAGAAAAAAAGACAACAGACAGATCAGGGATGTGGTTATGTTTTCGGTTTGATCAAATTGACGTGAAGAATTAAAAGCAGGTGTATGTGATCTCACTGGTGGGGATTGGTTCCCTCGGGTCATGCAAAGGAGTAACTTCTCTGTTCCACAGGTGTTCTGGTCGACCTCGATGTCTCTCCTCCATCCGCTGCGTCATGAGTTCCTGATACTCTGCCCAGTTTCTGCAGCGCTGAACCTGGAACGAACTTAAATTTATGCCCAGGATTTTTTTTTTAATTAATTGAGTTACTATCAGCTGCTACAAACCTCTTTGTCTTTGTTGATGTCCGGCCCCCACATGCGCTTGTCCTCTTCCCTCTTCTGCTCCTTCTCTGTCAACTTCACCTTCCGCAGGTTTATCCTCTGCCTCCAGGGGGCAACGTCACAGACTCCGACAGTCAAAGCCTCAGGCAGCAGTGAGGGGTCTGGAGACAGCAGGCGGACAGACGGGAGCTCATTGGAGCCCAGGTCCGGGAAAAGAATGGAGCTGAAGTCCCAGCAGGAGGAGGCAGATGTGAGGCTGTGATCTGATCTTCTGCCTGACTCCTCAGCATCATCCGCTGCCCACCAGGACCTGCCCCTGCCTTCACCTGCTGTACATGTGGAGGTCTGGACATGTGGAATCTCCGCAGAGGTCGTCAGGAGTGACTCGGGAAGTCTGCCCACCGCCTCGCCTTCCAGGCCTTCATCCACCACCATCATCTCAGTGGTGGAGTCGTCTTGTGTTCCAGTGTGACTGCACAGACACAAAAACACAGTGTGTTTAATTGTGTCAGGTCATGTGGATGGATTGTTCTGAAAACAGTCCATCAGTGTTGAGGTTTCCGTGATGAGGCCGTCCCAATGAAACAGCATCCACTTCTAAAGGTCATCTTTTGTTGCATGGTGGATTTAAGTCTCAGTGCATGTCCAAATGTGAAATATCTTCAGATGTTAATGGAACCTGTCCACACTCACATTTGAATTATACTAGAAATTAAATACTTAATGTTCAACCACATTGCATCTTCTATTAAATACTGTGCCTCATACTCTGAAGGTACCAGTATCTCTGTGCTATGACCTTGATCTCCATGGAAACCTTCCACTTGCAACTAAGCCGCTCCTCAGAGTCCAGAGTGTCCTTGCAGCGTTCAATGAGACAAACTATTGATTGCAACCCCCCCAAAAAAACAGATTGGTTTTCAGTCAACATGACCTCTGATTACCTGGACGTTGCTGTAGGTGCTGGGCTGGCGCTGCGTTTTCTCTTCAGCTGTCTTCCTGCTCTGTCACGTGACCGGGGCAGGTTCAGCTGCCTCACATAAGACGACGTCTGTGCACTGCAGGACACAACAAATAATGTTTCAGTGCTGGATTCATTAAGAGGAGCAATCACCTCTCAACCTGTCAGATTTCTGTTACCTGGGATCAAACCTGTGCACCACATAGCCAAGTCTCTTCAGATGCCCGAACACCTATGTGAGGAGAAAGAGTCATGAGACATTTGAGACTGACAGGACAGATCAGCATCTCCCTCCTCTTTTAGAACCTGTGTCTGAACCTGTGACTGACAGTTGTACCTGATACTGGCGGAGGCTGACTGTGTCTGAGGACAGAAATCTCTCATAACCATCCTGAATGGACAGAGGCAAGTCCCGATAGAACACCTGCAGGTTTCCCTGTTCACACATTGACGCACAACAAATCATAAATTCATATTCCACAGATCTCACCTGTTCCAGACTTTTATTTGAACTGTAGCAATATGAATATGAGCTTTGTGCTTCATGTCCATAAACCACTCACACACTCCATCAGGTAGAGAGCCTCTTCAGGCAGGAGATACTGTTTTCCACTGGCAGAAAAGCCCATTGTCTGCCAGAACTTTCCCTGTGTACAAATATATCATGATAAACATTATTATGATATACAGTACTGACAGATATTTGATGGCATGAGATTTCATGAGAGATTCTGTGTGGTCGTCACAGAGCATGTGAGCGTGTACTACTCAGCTGTTTTTAAATTCCTAAAACAGAGACTTTTATTTATGAAAACGCTGCAGTTGTGTTTTAATGTGGAGGAACAGAACCTGCATCTATAACACTTCCTGTCAGTGACAGTGCCACCTTACAGATAAATTGAATTTATTGCTTTGATTTCTGACATTGCTGTGTTTCATTAGAGTGAACGATAGGCTTCCTGTTTACATGACAAGCTGATGCCCAATGTTTGTGGTCATGTAATATGTAATTTCCAGTGTGCTTTATGGATTATATATCTGATGTGGAGTAAAAACTCTTATCTGGACAGAGGCTGTACTCACAGCTGGAGTCTGAAGCTCCACAATCCGCTCTGCTGGAATCCATGTGGCCTTCACAAGGTTTCCTCTACAGCAAAAGAACAACATTATCATCCTCGCATCACAAAGGATGAAAGCACTGTGTCTGGACTGGAGCGGTGTGATGTGTCTACTCACAGCCTCTCCACTCTCTCCTCTGACAGGAGGCTCCAGTGTTCACTCAGACTCTGCTCAAGACGCCGTCTCTGCTCGTCAGAGTCGTCGGGGAAAAAGTCCTTCTGACCTCTGACTGGGATCTTGTGACTCCGGGACCGAGCTGCGAACAGCTCAGATGGACTGCAATTACAGAACAACAACAACAATCAGCTGCAGACACTGGACAATAACGCTTTTATCTGTTAATTATAGACCAACCATATAAAGACAATGAGTCATGTGCTGCAGAAGCGAGTGAGGAGGTACAGGTGAACGTGAAACACCATGGGGGTTGTTTTTGCTTCATATAATCAGACACCCTGACACTGATGACCTCAGGTCACATGGTTAAGTCAAGTCCACCCCCCAGCACCAGTGTCATACGAGTCTATGAAGAATTTAAATATGAAATAATAACGGGACTGAACGTTATTATCAGACGCGTATGATGAAGCACATGAGCTGAACTGACTCCACGTGAATCATCATAATATGACTCAGTTCCGTTAGATGAACCTGTCCAGCCATGTGCACGCGGCAGGAGCTCCGAGGTCAGAGGTCAAAGGTGAGCCAGAGAGCCACTGACAGAAGAGTCACAACTGCTCACGTGTCACTCAACACTTATTCACCATTTCATGCGTCAACGAACCTTAATATTTCACTGTAGAACTTTTCTCCGTCGTCGGTATTGTTTTGATCCGCCATGATGGCTTCCGGTATGAAGCTCCGCCCCCGAGCTTTCTCGCCTGGGTCCTGGCGCCCGTCTGGTTCAGTAATTATATGCAGCTGATATACAATATATGGACATTTTACTGTTACAGTAAACTGACAGTGACACTCGAATCATTATTATATCATTGTACAATGAAAATATTTATTTTTAAACATATTAAAAACAGATTTTATTGCAGTCCGTCTTGTATGTATATGTTTACATTGCACGGAAATGAAATGTGAGTTTATCGCTTCACTTGAAGCGTCTCATCGCATAAAAGGCCGAGGGGAGAAGCTCAGGTTGACGATAGGCCGTGAACGCAGCGCGGCGCTGAGGCTGATGGGAGCTGTAGTCGTTGGACGCTGGAGGCAGAGGGCGGGCCGACTCCACCTACCGGCGCCATCTTGGCTGTTTGCAGTGGAGGACCAGGATCCGGAACGTTCCGCGCGGGGTTTTGTTTAAAGCCGCGGGGGTAATGAGCGGCGCCACAGACTTTCACAAAAACTACAAGAACTACAAAGACTCGGAGTGTGCTATGGACGTTGACATGGACTCGAGTCACACTGAGAGTGAGCGGGGAGAACTGGACAGCAGTGTCCCGGCTCCGGGCTCCTCCAACGGCAGCGGCGGGGAGGAGGACGAGGCCGAGGCCGTGGTCCGCGGGCGACACGCCGGGGGTTCGAGTGTTCACCACACCGCCGACGGAGCAGTGCTTGGCGGCGGCAGAGAGCAGGAAGTGTCGGTGGAGATCGGAGAGACGTATTCGTGTCAGAGAGCCGATAAGACCTGGCGTAAGTGAATGCGCCACCCCGCCCCCCTGTCCCGCGGAGGATGCGTCCATCCTCTCCATAACACACATAACGGTTCTACTCTGTATGACGAATGTTCACTGTGATTTACTGGAAAATTCGACACGGACCTTTAAAGTATCACATGGTAAACAGCGGGAGAGTCGTCTGTAAATGTTGGCGATTTATGTGGGGAAACGGCCTTAAAGTCGCAATTTGGCGGATTCTGTTTTTGCCGAATGGAAGAGTGACGCAACAACCATTAACCTGCACATGAGCGGGTCCAAACAACAGCGAGTGTGTTTGCCTGTGACGTCATCAAGTGTAAAAGTGTGATAAAGCCAGGCGAGGTTCGGTTCAGTGAGGGGTGTGTTTGTTTTGCAGACACAGCAGAGGTGATCCAGTCCCGTCTGAACGAGCAGGAGGGCAGAGAGGAGTTCTACGTTCACTATGTGGGATGTGAGTACTGTCACAACTCACCAGTGTATCTCTGTTGTCATGACGACCACTCCTATGACAACTCTCTCTCTCTGTTCCTCGCTCTCGCTCTCATTCTATATTGTTATTTTGTTGATGCATTCCATTACACTTGTGTTCACATCAGTCCTCATCCGCTGGCTGTTTGTGTGTGTCCAGTCAACAGGCGTCTGGACGAGTGGGTGGGAAAGGCCCGCCTGGCGCTCACCAAGACAGTGAAGGATGCAGTGAGGAAGAGCACCGAGATGGGAGGTGTTGGCGATTTGGGCGAACAGCCTGAAAGGAAAATCACCCGCAACCAGAAGCGCAAACACGATGAGATCAACCACGTGCAGAAGGTTGAGATGCCTCGTTGTGCGTCGTGTCGTTAATGTAACGCTGCTTTTGGTGCTTTCTAATATTTTAATTTGTTGTAGACATATGCAGAGATGGACCCAACAACAGCTGCACTGGAGAAGGAGCATGAGGCGGTGAGTTCCAGTGTGTTATGTTATATTGTGTGTCATTATAGTTACTTTGTTCTGTACCTTCTTCAGCGTCACACTTCCTCCTATTTCTTGTTTAGTTGAATTGACCTGTGTGACCTTGACCTTAATGCTCTGTTGTCTTTGCATGATAAGAACCATTTCTGCTCCTGTGTCCATCTGACAGATCACCAAAGTGAAATATGTGGATAAGATCCAGATTGGAAACTTTGAGATTGACGCTTGGTACTTCTCACCATTTCCAGAAGATTATGGCAAGCAGCCCAAACTGTGGATCTGCGAGTACTGCCTTAAATACATGAAGTACGAGAAGACCTTCCGGCATCATCTGGTCAGTCCTGCTCTCAGTTTAGGATAGAGGGAAGTCTGGAGCCTTTTCTTCTCTAAACTTGGCACCTTGACTGTTTTCTCTAAACAAAGACCACCAGGAACAGCAGCTGAATAGAGACTTAATGAAGTTAAAATACAGAAATAATATGTATATTATGTCCTGTCAGCCTCAGGAACCAATACATGCGCCTGTTTGTGTATCTGTTGCCACTTCAATGCAATGTGACCCCGTGACCGTTGTTTTTTTCAGTCGCACTGTCAGTGGAAGCAACCGCCTGGAAAAGAGATCTACAGGAAAAGCAACATATCAGTTTTTGAAGTGGACGGACGAGACCACAAGGTCAGAACATCTGCACACCTGAAGATGTCTGACGGTAAAATGCAATTGCGCTTTGATTTGTAGTTACACGGTACTGATTGATGTGTGTTCTCTGTTTTCAGATCTATTGTCAGAATCTTTGTCTACTAGCCAAACTATTTCTTGACCACAAGACGCTCTACTTTGACGTGGAGCCGTTTATCTTCTACATTCTCACTGAAGTCAACAAACAGGGAGCGCACATAGTTGGCTACTTCTCAAAAGTAAGACTCGGCACTAAGCAGCCTTTATTTGTTTACTGTGAATTTGAATTAAATAGATTTGTCATGTATTTATCTAGCATCCACCCTTTTAACCTTTTGCATGACACATGTATTTTATTGGAGACCCATTCAGCCATTGATGGCCTTTATAGATTAAGTAGAAATGCTTAACTTTAACACACACAAGATGTGTCAGTCTGAAATGTTTCCTTTTGTTGTCAGGAGAAAGAGTCTCCAGATGGGAATAATGTGGCGTGTATTCTGACACTGCCGCCTTACCAACGCAGAGGCTATGGAAAGTTTCTCATAGCTTTCAGTAAGTGATACACCATAATGAGTGTCGGTACCACAGCTGCTGTTAAATTAGGCTAATTAATTAATTGATCCATCTATACATAATCCAGATTGATCAGTTGTATTGATGAGTTACCAAGGCGGTGAATTGCAAGAGCCAAAAATAATCAGTCACTCTTATTGCTGTGTGTTTGTGTGAAGGTTATGAACTGTCAAAGCTGGAGAGTACAGTTGGTTCTCCAGAGAAGCCTCTTTCTGATCTGGGGAAGCTGAGCTACAGGAGCTACTGGTCCTGGGTTTTGTTAGAGATCCTGAGGGACTTTAGAGGAACACTGTCCATCAAAGATCTCAGGTAGACACACAAACACACTACAGGGGGTCCTCGAGTTACGTCGGAGATCCGTTCCTGAGAATGTATCGTAAGCGAATTTCGACGTAAATCGGACCATACATTCATTGTGCCATTGTGCATACATTGTGCCACCAGATGTCGCTATAACACCACGCTAAAATTAGAGTTTATTATGGTGAATTGCCTTTTGTCCCTCTTGACACACCGTAGGGGCTGAGATCACGAGTGTAATGAGCGATGTGTCGTAACTACGAAAACATAATTCGCGACCGACGTAACTCGAGGACCCCCTGTATATGACTTCACATTACAGTCATCCTGTCAGGTCTAATCAGCAACACAGATATTGATCCTCATGTTGTTATTTGTTTTATCTAAAGTCAGATGACCAGCATAACACAGAGTGACATCATCAGCACGCTGCAGTCGCTCAACATGGTGAAGTACTGGAAAGGTCAACATGTTATCTGTGTGACGCCTAAACTGGTGGAGGAGCATCTGAAGAGTGCTCAGTATAAGAAACCACCAATCACAGGCAAGTCCAGACAGTATATGAGTGACACAGAGTCAGCTGTGGAACTGTTTCAGCTCTACCCACATACACACAACTCAAACCCACTATGGGGTTTTTATCACAGTTTTTGGCATAGGACTCACATCTATGGGACAATAATCAATGTCAGTAGAGTCAAGATGCATTTGTTAAAATGATCCTGTTTCACAGAGGTCTATGTTTTTTTCTGTGTTACTCATTTTTGTCTTCTCTTTCACAGTGGACACTATCTGTTTGAAATGGGCACCTCCCAAAAATAAACAAGCCAAGTTGTCCAAGAAGTGATGCCACATCTGTGCATTAGTGAGCCTGAGCGGAACATCTGCCCACGCTGTCTTTTCTCCTCAACTGGCAAAACCCTGCTGTTATCAAAACCTTCTGTATATAATTATTAGTATCATCTGTCAGTATTTTTTTAAATATATATATATTAAAACAACAAACATGTCTCCTGATAACTTTGTCTTAATATCTATTGGTTCCAAAGGTCTAAGTCAAATATTAAATACTAAACAAAGTGGGATAACTAAACTATCTATCTAAATAACAAACTATCTTTAACTAAGTAACAGAAATCTATGTATGTTTTTGTGATTTCAACACACTGTCCCTAGGACACCACACACATGAACCAGATTCCACTTCCCTTTGGAAATCAGAACAAATGTTCTGATTTCCAAAGCAAAATTATGGCTCAATGTATCAAGCTGTAGTCTTGTGTGTTCTGCTGTATCAATACAGGTGCATCTCCATAAAGTAGAATAACGTGATGAAGTTAATTTATTTTAGTAATTCAATTGAAAAATTGAAACTCATATATCATAGATTTGTTACACACAACTGGAAACTTTTCAAGCCTTTATGTGTTATAATGTAGACAATTGTGGATCACAGTTCATAAAAACCAAAACTTTTTAATCTTAAAAAAATCTAATATTGTGACAAAGTTCAATATTGTAGACTCAGTGTGTTACAGACAATCAGGCTTGAAATATTTCAATATTTGTCAAATGAATCCATGATATGAATCTATAAGTGTTTCACTTTTTGAATAACAAATCCTTAAATGAATGAACTTTAAAACGTTAATCTAGTGAGTGCACAGACACACAAACACAAACCAGCACACAAACCCTCACACGTGATGCAGTCATTTGTGCACATACACTTACACACGGACCTTCTGTATGTTGTGGTGGTGTTTCATGATGGGCAGGTCACATGATCAGCTGCTCTTCTCTTCAACACCCAGTTCTCTGCATAGTACAAAGTGGTGATTAGCAGTTAGCAGCCGGTTAGCATTCTGCTGCACGTCATATCTAACAACAACCCTATCAATAAAGCAGCCGTGGGCCTTTTTACACTTTAATTTTACACGTTGTTGCCTGTTTGAATGGTTCAATGGTACAAAACTTCATCATTCACTTACTGAAGACGCTGTTTCAAACCCTGACGCAGTCTGGCGCACTGACACGTGACCGTGGGGGCTGAGAGGGGTTACTGCGCTCTGATTGGTTGACTGTGTTGGCGCTTTAAAGACAGAGCCAATCAGCGGGCTGTCACTGAAAGCAGCATGCGGAAATGATGTTGGGCTTGAATTGAATGATTCATTTATTAATTTATTGGAGTGAGGTCCACTTTAACCACTGATTACACTACAGATGTCAGGGGTCTGACATGGCACACATGGAGAAAACACACACACACACGCACACGCACACACACACACACACACACACACATAATGACTTGTCAACGGACAGATGTGAGAAAGCTCCTAACAGGGTTCTGGCAGCTCAAGTACAACTGTCTATTTGAGTAAACTCTGAGGTACTTGTGTATTGTTTGTTTGTTTGTTTGTTTGTTGTTTGTTTGTTGTGTCTGTTCCATGTGTTGTGACTTGTTATTCACGTTTGGCCGACAAATAACCAAACAGAAGGAAAATACAGAAGGCAAATATTCGAAGTTGAAGGCAAAATGTATCAAAAGCATCCTGACCAGCGACATCACGAACAACACTGCTTAGACCAGAATCTCTGAATCACAACCCAGCGTTCCCGGCTGGCACCAGGAGCTACGGGATAACGGGATCTGGATCCTTGTCTCGTCTTTCCAGAGGAGGTGGCAAAGGACAAGAACTGTTCAAACCAGATCCTCGTTTTTCTAATTATCATCCATTTTCTTGGAAAACTGCATTAAGAATTCTGGGAGCTGTAACTAACAGTGATGTCAGGATACTGGTCCCAGTTCAAATAAGCACTATGAAACATCACGAGTCTAATGCGAGAAAAGGCTTGATCATAACCTGATCTGAGGATAGTCACTGTTGTGTAAAATACACACACACATCAGAGGTATACACACACACATCAGAGGTATACACACGCTCAGCTGTGCAGTCCCATCTATCAGCCAGAGCAGGAGTGAATGGCGATTGGAGGAGAACTGTCTTCCTCCTCTCGCCATCATTCACAAGCTTTAAATAAATAAATATGACACTTTTAAAAAGTGCCAGCCCTCAACCTTCCTTCATTTGTTTGTCTCCTCCACATCCTCCGTCCCTCAGTCCATCTCTGTGCTACCTGATGCGTCCGTCTTCTCTGGCTTTGGTCATTTCTGATTTCGGGTCGGGGCTGGCGGAGCTCCAGGCCGTGAGGCGGCATCGCTGCATGACGGGACAGGCGCTCGGGCCCATCGAGCAGATGTCCGAGGCGGACCAGTGGCCTTCCAGTAATCGGTCCAACCAGTGACGCAACGGCGCCCCTGTCAGGCTGGCGTTGGCCTCTGCCTCCTCCACGGCACTTAGACTGACAGGCAGCCGCAGCACCGGGTTGAGGCCATGGAAGCTCTGCTCCATGTAGGCGTTCCTGGCTGGACCACGGTGAAGCCGCAGAGCATCGTCTGGACCAATGAGGATTTAAAAGAGGGAGGAAGAACAAATGAATAAGGACTGAAAAGAAAACATGAAAATATTAGTGTCGGAAAACTGGACGGCCGAATTTCACCAAACCACAAACGTTCCTATGTCCAATAAAAACAGACACCTGCTAAATCCATTCTGTCCATTAAGAGTTTCACTGCAGTGCTGTGATCATCTGCATAAACTGTCATTTTCTTTTTGGATAAAAAAGTCATAAAAAGTCAAACCTTTCTTATTTCTTTCTTTCTTATTCAAAAGAAAGTTGTAACAATTTTTATAGAAATAGAATTTGTGTACATTTTAACAGCTGTCTGGGTTTATCACAGAACACGTCTGATTTATTTAGATGTGAACATGAGCACGTTGTATTTTAACATATGGAAACTGATGTAGGAAAAACACTTGACGCACACCGATCAGATGACATCACATCATGCCACCTTCACTTTTACAACAACCCATAAAAATCACACTGTCTATTCTTACTCTGGGCTTTACTCCTAACACACACACACGCACACACACACACACACACTCTGAATACCGACACTATATTTATATGTGTGAATGTTGCAGTTGGCTGTGAAGGACCTCGGCTGTTTACTGATACGTCGCCGCCTGTTGGCCCCTAACATGACAAATACTGAAATAATTAGAACGAGCTGACAGGTGGGGGCGCTCCGTCAGCTCTCATGTTACAGCTGCTCTGCATGTTTACTGAAGACATCCTACTGGACCCTAACCCTAACCCTATCCACTCTGACCTCGGCTTTGGTTCCTGCATCATGTGAACACATTTAGCATCTTTTCGATGAAACATAATTATTCTGCACAGACTGGGTGATATTGTGATGGATTCATGTTGCATGTTGTATAAGCTGTGTGTCCATCCTTCCTCACCTTGCTGTATGGCCTGTTGTTTATGAAAGTCCAGCGGCGCCACGATGAAGCTGGTCTGGCCGAGCAGGCTCCAGTGGTGCAGTACCCTCAGTGTCCACACGCCGGGCCTCAGAGGCAGCGTGAGCGGCGGCCGGTAGTGGGTCACTTCAGCAGAGGCGTCCACCAGGATATCGTATGTGGCGGCAATGACGTTGGTGGGGTCGATCCACACCACGGTGGCCGTCAGGTTGCTCTGGCTTCGGCTCCAGCGCTGCACGGCCACCAGCTCGTCCTCGGGCCCCACCAGACCCCCCCAGTTCCTGAAGAGACGCTCCTTAGGGTCCCAGTCTGTTCCCACCTGAGGAACAGGAAACAGTTCAGAGAAGACTTCACCTGACTGAGCCTCAGACTGAGTCTGGTATCTGATACCATTTCATAGATATATTTTATATAAATGTTGAAAATCATTCATGGGTACTGTCCAGTTATACTGTTGCTCATTCATGTAAAATGCAGCTTTTATGATGTTTATGTTATAAGAAATAAAAAACACATTATTTTAATGAATAAAATAATGTGTATATGTAACGAATGGCATGGAAAAGAACACTGTCGCAGAACAGAGAGGGTCAAACTGAAATTCTATTTATACAATGTTTTAGCTTTTTTTTGGCGAATTATGTGAAAAGAATCAGATACAGTACAGGTTCCACAGGTTAAACAAAGGATTGAATGCAAAATAAAATACATGTTTAACGTATAGGCAGGAGACGTTTGAGACCTGGATGTGCTGCAGCCTGTTGGTGGTATGGGGGGGGCTGGCCAGGGTGAAGTGGTCTCTGGGTGTGACCCAGGTCTCCAGACTCTCCAGCTGAGTGGAGGCTCGGTTTGAGGCCACATGACGCACGAGGTAGCCCTGGAACTGGTCTGACAGGAAGTAGAGATGAACGGACACCAGGTGGCTCATGGGCACATACCTGAAACACACACACACACACACACACACACACACACACACACAGATATATACTGTATATTTAAATCATAATTTTAAAAATGTTTCCAGAAAGAATCAGCTGCAGCTGTGATGTGAGGGAACATCTGTTGATGAGAACATGTCAGCACAGACCATGCTGACAACTGACGACTATATTTTAGTAAATGATGTGTATTTATGTTGTCGTCTTCTTTTTGTCTAGATAGACTCCAAGTGTTTCAGTCTCCAGTTTTACATCTGCCCCGTCACACACAAACACACACACACACACACACACACACACACACACATTCATCATTCACCGTTAAGTGTGTTTCCCAGTGATACACTGACACGTGTCCACAAAATCAAACTGCTCGACTTTCTCTGACCTCGCTGTCAGACGTCAACAGAACCCAGCTGTCAGGGGGAGAAGAAATATGGACTTTTTCTTTTTCTAGCATGAATCAGTGTGTAACAAACATTAGCAGCTGTGCTAAAACGTTAAACCAGAGTAAACGTCTGTTACTTTGAATGTGATTGAATGTGATTGAATGTGATTGAATGTGATTGAATGTGATTGAATGTGATTGAATGTGATTGATGGATGGATCGTGTCACATGACACATGACAGCGTTTTTCAAACTGACTCCACGTCAGTGTCGACGTGGTTTTAAACGCTGCTTGACTAAAATCACAGGTTGAAGGGAACAGACTATTCCTGTTTTAACTCCCCCGATCCTCCCCCTGCGGTACACACACACACACACACACACACACACACACACACACACACACACACACACACACACCCAGTCCCTCACTGCTGCCTCCACCCATTCCAGCTACCAATCTCCACCCGGATTCCAACAAGTGCCTCCTTGTACCTAATGTGGGTCTCCACCACACACACACACACACACACGCACACACGCACACACACACACACACACACACACACACACACACAGAGCAGGGAAAAACCCAGCCTGTGCAGAAACTGACGTCTGAATGTAGCTCAGGACAAACCGCCGTTATCTTCATATTTAATTTAGACTGACGAACACACACACACACACACACACGCACACACACACACACACACACACACACACACACACACACACACACACACACCAGTGTTGAGTGGTGAGTTGAGGTTAACGACACATTTCAGTCCTGCTTGTTTCCCTCATTAACGACAACTGTGCCTTTCTCATCTCGTAATGTATGTAATATACAGTATACACACACACACACACACGCACACACACACACACAGTCTAGGTCTGTTGAGACGTTCCGCTCCATGTTCCGGAGCCCAGTCTCCTACCTGCAGCTGTTGTCGTTGGGATGGCCCTGCAGTGAGCCGGCAGCGCGGGATAATCCCATACGAGCGAAGGCGTGATAGTGGCTGAGGGCGGAGTCTGATAGGCTGCCAGGCCCATCTGTCTCCTGCTCATAGATGTTTTCCCAATAGGCCTGAAGGCTCTGCGTTCCTGGGGCATACGCTCCGAACAGGTAGGAATCCAACTGGTTGATGATCTCCTGACTCACGCTGGCTTCAAACTTCCTGGCAAAGAATGTGGGTCTGGACGCTTGCTGGGATAAAGACAGATAATTACTGTGATTGTATATTGCACAAATTATTGAGAAAAATGAAGTCAGATTATTGTTAACATTTCAGACATAAACTGCTGGAAGCAGCTGAATATCAGCTTCAGAACTGCCTGAATACGCAAAGTGCGTTTGATCCAAGCTGATTCACCAAAGGAAACACATCCAATTGTATTGTGACATGATGCTATACAGTATTTACTGTACGCCATCGTATAGTAAGGTATAAAAATGTCATAATAATGTAACAAAATGTAACAAAACAGAAAAATGTAAATAAACCCAGGTTACTTCAATACAGGAAAAAGTGTTTTCATTTCTGTCAGGAGGAAAAAAAACAATTCTTTGTCCCAACACAGGAAATATGTGTGAAAATGTGTTTTATGTTTTATAATGGCTCCACTTCTCCAGCGATTATTCAAAATGAAATAAGCAGATAATAAATCAAATCTATTCAGATGTTCAGCCTGTGACCTGAACTGTGTCTTAATGTTTTAATGTGCTCGAGCAGCTCGGTCACCGGATCAGAGCTGAAGCTCTGAACCTTCTGACTGCTGGTCTCCATGAACACTACATCTCTGATCCTCAGCACTGAGCTGCGTTGCTCGCTGGAGAAACCAGACATTATGATAATGACAACCTTACAAACCTCAACTGCAGCCAGCTACACAGCTCTAAATATACCGCGTGCCTGGAGGGTACAGCTGCTTCCAGGATCAGCTCCTCTTATAGAAACCATCGGGAGCTGGACCACAGACACTGACTTCAGGTCTGTCGTTAACAAAGAGCCGAAGCTGCCTGATGGACCAAGAAGGAACACTGCTAATTTGTGGCTCTATTCTGGTCTGTAGCCCACGAGGCCGTGAGAAGGTGGACAGTTACCGACTCACGCCATGTCAGACATCACCAATGTTTCTCCTTCCTGTTCACAAATCATCATCATCATCATCATCGTCGTCGTCTCTGTGGCGTCTCACCTGGAAGCGTGGCAGGTCTGAAGGCTTGAAGTCGTTGGGCGAGCAGCCGCACCAGTCCACGATGTGCTTATACTGGCACTTACAGCCCAGTTTGCGGTTCCAGTTGGTGAGACGCAGGTTGTTGTCCACCATGGTCTCACAGTGGACGCTGTTCTCCAGCACGGTGTGAAAGAACGACTGGAGGTGGAGACACAGGGACAAGGACAGACAAGGGTCTTCACATTTGTCTTCTTTTGTTACTGTGTGTGTGTGTGCGTGTGTGTGTGTGTGTGTGTGTGTGTTACCTCAGCAGGCAGCAGTGTGTAGGAGTAGAAGCGCTTCATGCTGCCAACCAGCTCGTCTCTGGAGTTGACCACGTAGTCCACAAAGGCCCGGTTGAGCAGGAACCAGTCGGAGCCTCCGTCCACCGCGATGCCCTCTGGGATCTTACGGTCCCCGAGACGCCACATGTGTGTGTCACACTCGTAGAAGAGACGGTCCAGACCCTGTTTACGGATGAAACTGAGAGGACACAGGGTTTGAGTGAGGAGGTGAACGCTCAGACTCTCGTCCAATGTCTCCCACCTGGAGACACGAACGAGACGCAGGACGTACAGTCGTATTTCACTGTCGGTGCAAGTCAGTCTCTGAATCTAACGGAAGACTAAAACCAGAGCTGTGGAATGTCGGTTACAACAATAATAACACAAAACTGCATAAACTGATGGACACACAGGTTTCAAGAATCCTCAACGGAACCACGACAAAGAGTTTTAAGGAAAATATCAACAAAAGAAAAAAAAAGACAAAAAAAAAACACCGACAGAGAAACACAGGAAGCTGACGAGTGTCTTACCGCGCGTTGTCTCTGCCGTGAGATTTGATGAAGTTCATGTTGCGGTACTTGGACAGGAAGGACACCAGCTGCTCATTGGTCCTGAGGGGACACAGCAGCTGTCAATCATCAACACAGACACCAATCACACTTTATTATTTTCTGAGCAGACAGACAGGACCACGCGTCCTGACGAGCAGACAGACAGGACCACGCGTCCTGACGAGCAGACAGACAGGACTACGCGTCCTGACGAGCAGACAGACAGGACCACAGACAGACATGTTGCTTTGACTGTGTTTGATCACAGTCGTTAAGAGGAGCCGCGGGCGTCCATGTGTGTGTTTGTGTTCATGTGTGTGTTTGAGGACATGTGTGTGTCTGAGGACATGTGTGTGTTTGAGGACATGTGTGTGTCTGAGGACATGTGTGTGTTTGTGTTCATGTGTGTGTTTGTGTTCATGAGTTAATGACACAGTGAAAGCAGCTTCTGACTGCAGCTGCTTTAAACGATCTCGTCAGTGTTCCTGTCAGCCATCAGGACCCATGACCACAGAGAGTCAGAGAGTCAGAGAGTCAGAGAGTCAGAGAGTCAGAGAGTCAGAGAGTCAGAGAGTCAGAGACGTTTGACTCCTGATGGAGACGAATAACTGTCAGACGAAGACACAGATTTACATCAGGACAGGAAGTGAGTTCTCTCTGCTTCCTCCTGGTACAGGAAGGAGTGACGTCACAGCCACCTCCAACTAAAAGGAAAATAAAATACACTCAAACACACACACACACACACAAACACAAATCCACTGACTCACATCGACATGTGCCTGTGTGACGCCACAGTTATTGATGGTGTGTGTGTGTGGTGCTAACGCTGTGGCTGTGTTATGGATTTTGGCTGGAAGGCTGTTCAGTCACTTTGATGGTGGGACAGTCGAGAACAGATCAGTGTGTGTGTGTGTGTGTGTGTGTGTGTGTGTGTGTGTGTGTGTGTGTGTGTCCCAGTCCAAACACATGCAGATTAGTGTTATGGTATCATGTTAACTGGAGACTAAACTGACAGTGGGTGTAAATGATGTGAGTGCGACTGGTGGTTTGTCTCTGGTCGTACGCCGGCCTGTGATTGGCTGACGACCTGTTCAGGGTCAGGATCAGCATCCAGCAGGTAACAGGTGAAACTGAACTGAAACATCCTCCACCTCCACTTCCCTCTCGCTCACTCACCTGATGGGGTAGTCAGCCGCACTCAGGTTGATGAAGAAGTCCCATGACCAGTCGCTCATGTTGAGTAGGTCCTCCATGCTGCGCAGGTACATGGTCAACAGACTGGCCCCTCCCCAGATGGTGGCCATTCGCCAAGGAGTGACCCGGACATTTGGATACTGGCCGGCCAGAGCCAGGACCTCTCTGTGGAGGTAGTTGGACCTCTAGGAGGGGAAGGTAGTATAAGTATTGCAGTATTATTACTGCCATGGGGATGTTGAGTGTTGACTGAAGGGGCCTGTACCTGGTCTACGTGGATGTAGTAGTAGTGGGAGGTGTGGTATATGGCTTTGAAGAGACGCTGGAACTGACGCGTGGCCCGGCCGTGGACGACCAGGACGAAGGCGACTCGCACCGGCAGGAGGTGGGCAGCATGTGACGGGTCCTCGTCCCACTGTATGTTCCTGTTAGCCTTCCCTGCAGAGACAGGATGGAGACAGCTGATAGGACATGGAAGACTCTGGTTTCATCTCCTCACTGCGTTTCTTTCTCCCACCTGTTCCATAAGATTCATTTGTATTGTTTCGCTCAGCTGTGCCAACATTGAAAAGTTCATTATTATTATTATTATTATTATTATAATTCTTATTATTATTGTTGTTGTTGTCATTATTGTTATTGTTATTGTTATTGTTATTGTTATTGTTATTGTTATTATTATTATTATTGTTGTTATTATTATTATTATCATTATTATTATTATGAGCCACAACCTGCATTTATCTCTGCTCTCAGCTTCCTTATCTTCACTTTCATTAAGATGTTCTGTGTCCTCCTGAAGATACAACATACACGATGACCTCAGATTATACTCAGCGTCAAGATGGCGCAGATAATTAGTGACCCTCCCAGGCTGTGGGTGATGCTGGGACTGGAGTTTCAGGAGAAATAACTGTAATCAGGAAACTTAGAAGACCACCGCTGTGCAGACAGGGGGTGGTGGGTGGGGTGGAGGGGTGGGGTGGAGGAGTGGGGGTGACCTGCTCTACTCTCATGTCAGCATTAACAGAGGAAAAACATACTCTGCTCCAACAATCTCCACTCTTTCCCGTGAACATCAGACCGAGCTGAATCATCTGTTTCTTCTGCTGCAGCCCAGCTTCACTCAGTCTGTGGATTTAATGAGTAGTGTATCATCAAAGGAACCTATCATCACGTCAATTAAACCTCGAAGTGGCTCAGGGTGGTTCAGGGTGGTTCAGGGTGGTTCCGAGGTGGGGTGGAGGGGTGGGGGTGACCTGGTCTACTCTAATGTCAGCATTAACAGAAGAAAAACATACTCTGCTCCAACAATCTCCACTCTTTCCCGTGAACATCAGACCGAGCTGAATCATCTGTTTCTTCTGCTGCAGCCCAGCTTCACTCAGTCTGTGGATTTAATGAGTAGTGTATCATCAAAGGAACCTATCATCACGTCAATTAAACCTCGAAGTGGCTCAGGGTGGTTCAGGGTGGTTCAGGGTGGTTCCGAGAGGACGACAAGTCATTAGTCAGCCGATCCAAAAATAAGAATACAAACTGCTTGTTTAGTGACGGTGTAATTACCCAGGATGAGCAGCGCTCTGGTGGCGAGCAGCCTCCCTGACGTCTCTGGACGCGGCACGTGCCGGATAAAAATATTTCACAACGGGTAAATTTAGAAGGAAAAACTTGTCGTCGCTCCAATGAAAATCCCACAAATCCCTGCTCTGACTTTTCACCATCGCTGTAACGGAAGTTTCTGTTACTAAGCAACCAGCCGCTTCCTGTTTGCACCTGGGTGGTCATGTGACATGAGTTTCAAAATCAAGTTGATCACTTTCTCATTATGACTGTAGAGGTGTATAGGGTGTGTAGGGCGTGCTGAGTCAGCAGATCTCACCAGCTGTCGGGCAGTAGCGAGGAACTCTCTCGGGCATCAGCGCTCTCTCCTTGTGTTTGCAGTAGACCTCCACGATCTGCTGACGACACTCACGGCTCCTGGCTCTGGACAGAGCAGAGATCGCTTCCTTCCCGCTGACCTCGCACTGCGTCGGCTCCTTCCTCGGCTCCTTCCTCGGCTCCTGACTCGTCGACACCTGCCGCTGGTGGAGCACGGGATTCCGATCGGTCCCCTGGGCCGGCGCCGGGGCGGTCGGCACCTGGGGGTGAGGTTTGTGGAGGTGGGTGTGGTTGTGATTGTGGCCGAGCCCTCTGGGTTGGACGGGCGACAGCTTCACCACGTCGTTGGCAGATTTTTCCAGGATGCTCGGTACTTTGCCTTTGTCCGGCTTATGTCTGGCGTTCCCAACTGGCCCCCGCTGGCGCTGGGAACGTGCGCCGAGGTTGCTGTTGCTGTCAATGGAGTCAAAGTCTTTAGGGACAGAGTTCTCATTGTTGTTACTGTCCAAGCCAAGTTTGTCTTTAGGATGATGGGACACGTAGACGTCCTGGAGGAGGAGAAAACAAAACCATTCAATCATGATAATCTGTGATGAGGATATTTTCAGAGTCACTATGGCTGAGGTTCTGGTGCAGTGAGCATCATTAGCTCCAGTTTTGCAATTTTTCACGGTTCCCAGAGGATGAATCCTAAGAACTTTTCATCCAGCGCCATCATCAGGTCAACTTTTTGGATATTTTCAACAGTATTTTAATTCATGATCAGCCTCAGATTTTCCTTGTGGTCAACAGCAATTAGTAACTGAATGCTAACACACAACCCTGAGACAGCTGTGTTCAAGGTCAGGGGTGTGTGTGTGTGTGTGTGTGCGTGTGTGTGTGTCAGTAGAAATGGAAAGCCACATGATCTAACAGGGTATTTTAATCCCACATAGATCTGTCTGTTTATTCTGTGGATAAAGAGTGTGTTCCTCTCTCGCTCTCTCGCTGTCTGTGTGTGTGTGTGTGTGTGTGGGGGGGGGGGTGTGTGTGGGGGGGGGGGTGTCTCTCCTGCCACCTGCTCCTCAGACAACCATTCATTACCTCATCTATAATTTCATCTTTGGGGAACACACACATAAAAATACATGTGTGTGTAGTGAGTGTTTTTCCTGTTCTGCTTTTGTTGTGCGCTCCCTCTCACTCTCTCACACACACACACACACACGCACACCCACACACACACACACACACACACACACACACACACACACACACACACACACAGATTGGTTCATTGAGGACAACGAAGTCAGTGCATGCCATGGAGACCGACAACAACCACAACACCTACAAAGACATCATTCTTATGCCCCCACTCCCTCTCTCTCTCTCTCACACACACACACACACACACACACACACACAGACTGAGTCAGTGCTTTCTTGCTGTGAGTCTTCTCCTGCCCAGCAGGTTCTTATTGAAGTCGTCTCCACGCCTCCTGCTGCTCTGCAATAACGGCGACAGCGAGGAGACGAGGGCCCATTCCCTCAGTCGCCAGGGGCGAGAGACATTAAAGGGGGTGAGAGAGACGGCGATGGGAACGATGAGATCTGTCGCTGTGATACAAAGCAGCTTCACACTGCTGAAGGTGAAGCCACAGGAACGGGTTTTAGCATCAACAGACACCAGCCTCTGTCCTCAGCCCAGATCATTCCCATCAACAACAACACACATCAGCTGAGCGGCCAGCTGTCAACAGGAAACAGGACGTCAACTCCACTTTACAACATAAACACGAGTCATCGCAATGCAACATCCAGAGACACAAACACCTGACTGTTCATCACACACACACACACACACACACACACAGACACAGATCACTGTCCACTGGTCACAGCAGCAGCTTCACACTGACCAGCTGTTTATCTCCTCCACAGGTACGACTGAGTGTGTGTGTGTGTGTGTGTGTGTGTGTGTGTGTGTGTGTGTGTGTGTGTGTGTGTGTGTGTGTGAGGGAGACACAGAAAACACCTTCATGCCAGGGAATAAAGAGCTCCTTCACCAGACTCCACACAACATCAACAGATCTGATTTAGCCCAAAGCTCACAAACAGTGTTCCTGTGGAAACATAGAGCCTGGAATTTATTCCTGCGGAATAAACGTGGCTCCAGAGATGATGGAAAACCACCGGACACACTGAAGGAGTTTTCATGAACGTACAAGCATCTGAAAAACGTCAGCTCCACACCGAGACTCTGACTCGGAGATGTTTGCAGAGTAATCGTCGTGTATGGTTCTGAGCTTCTCGTTTTGTGTACTGATGTTTACCACAAACGTATCCATAACAGGGCGGCACAACGTGAAGGTTGCTGGTTCAAATCCCTGTCTGCATGGTCCTGGTACAACGAGGGATCTGTCTGAGGGTCGGTTGTGTGTTCTCCTGGTCTCAGAGACCAGAGGCGTGAGTGTGAGTGTGACTGGTTGTTTGTGTGTCGGCTGGATTGACTCCCACACAACCCTCTACAGGTCACATATTTATGTTGCATTTATTTACACTGCGTGTTCCGTTGGTTCACTTTACAAAACTTGCATTTATATCTATAACTGCATGAATGTGAAGAGGGAAAATCAGTGTCGACACGTCTGTGTAGACGCATCAGAGCCACAACTGAAAAAAACCCAACAACAACAACAACAACAGAATCGAATCAGGAGCAAACACACAACAACATCAGGAAAACAACTGGGAAAAATCCGTCTCCTCAAGGAAAAGAAGGAATTTATCCATTTTTGTTAAAAAAAAACAGCAGCTATAAATAAAGCTGGGGAAACAAAGGAGACGAAGCAGCAGATGGAGGGAGAAGCTCCGCGTGGACGAGCCGGGATTAAAGCTGAGATTATAAAGATAACGATGCAGATTTAGTGAAAATTATCAAAGGGAAAAGGGGAAATAAAAAAGCATAAAGCAGCTTTGTGGTTTTGTTCTTGTGTTGGAGCTTCATCAGCAGGACGACTGAACAGAGTGAGTCGTGATGTAACTCTGACTGAGGACCTGCATGACAACAGACTTTATACTTTATCTCTGTTTTTGTGGCCATGTTGTGTTGCTTTGTGTTGATTTGTGTTTGTTCCTACATTCAGGCCTTTGCTTCATCTGTGGCCCAAACTTATTTTTCCTGTATGAACCAAGATCACAACACACTGACCTCTGTCTTTATCCAAACCAGATACACAACATTACACACACACACACACACACACACACACACACACACAGCTCCACCTGCTTCACTGCTGCTGCTACACTTCATCCTGTTTGCTTCCATCTCTCTCAGCGCCTCCTGTAAACATAAACACTGCTGGCCGTATCTGTAGGGTCTTAAAGACTCGTAGCTGTCAGGACATATCACCAGGCACACACACACACACACACACACACACATACACACACACACACACACACAGAGTCAGACAGACACACACACACACACTCAGACAGACAGACAGACAGAGGGAAGATCACAGGGCATCTGGTTAACTGTAATGAAAGGCTGTAAACATGGATTCCTGCAATATAACCCACATCTCTCCCTCTCTCTCTCTCACACACACACACACTCTCACACACTCTAACTGCACATACAGTAAGTTCATGTCTTAACACCAGGTGAGAACACCTGGATGTCCCCAGGTAAAGAAGCACACACACACACACACACACACAGAGAGAGAGAGAGAGAGAGAGAGAGAGAGAGAGAGAGAGAGAGAGAGAGAGAGAGAGAGAGAGAGAGAGACAAGTTAAATGATTTTCTGAACACATTAAGGCAGGAATCTCTTCCAGGTATACACAGGCACACACACACACACACAGACACACACACGCACACGCAGACTGACAGGTGATGATGCTGAAACCAGCAGCAGCAGATCAACCATCACTGATCTCTGTGTTTATGATGATTCACTGTTGAATCACATTAACACAACAATGTGTTGACTTCACTGAGGGAGGAACAGAAAAACACGTTTCACCAAACTCTGGTTACAAATCACTGAAGCAGAAACCTTCTGCGCTCCTGACCACTGAACATATGATATGATATATATGACATATATATGATATATGATATGACTGAACATATGATATGATATATATGACATATATATGATATATGATATGACTGATATGATATATATGACATATATATGATATATGATATGACTGAACATATGATATGATATATATGACATATATATGATATATGATATGACTGAACATATTATATGACATATATATGATATATGATATGACTGAACATATGAGAGAAACCACGCGTCGTTGTATTATTGGATTTTATCTGCAGCATTTTAACATTCGGCCAAAATGTTATGAGTTTATCTGCAATCAGTTGGGCGAAAATCCTTTTTTTTTCTCCAAGCTGCTGTTGATGAGACGCGGGGAGACGAACCCTGACACCTGGCTCGGTTTGGTTCGGTGTCACTCGGTCTGCGAGACCCGCTCTTTGTCTGTGAATGAAATGAAACTCGAACCTTCATCGTTCATCAAACTCACCGCTCGCAGCTGCTGTCGAGTCGGAGCGTCGCTCCTCCTGCGCGGCGTCCTCCGCTGGCTCTCCCCGGCGGCCGCGCGCAGCCCCGCGGCTCGCTCCTCTCTCCTCCAGCGGCTCCTGGAGCCTCGCTCCCCGGCGTCCAGGCTGCTGAAGTTCCACACCAGCAGCGTCTGGACGAGCAGGACGCCGAGCGCGGCGAGCAGCAGCACGGAGCCGGAGCTCCGGGCCAGGCTGCGGCCGCACACACCGCTCACACCGCTCATCTCTGTCCGCCACCCTGCGCCTCGCAGCCCGGCTGCTCAACACCGACAGCCGCTGTGAGAGCTCCGCTCCGCGGCCCGACGCCACACGAGCCGGCGGCGGCATCAGGAGGAGGAGGGGGGATGAGGGGGGCACCGGGCGAGAGGAGAGGAGGGCGGACACCGGCTCCCTCGTGTGGCCGGGTCACGAACGGCAGCTCAGACAAAGACCCACCACATCACTGCATCTGCATCCAGCATCACTACATCCAACATTCACCATCACTACATCCAACATCCACCATCACTACATCCAACATCCACCATCACTACATCCACCGTTACTACATCCAACATTCACCATCACTACATCCAGCATCACTACATCCAACATCCACCATCACTACATCCGACATCACTACATCCAGCATCCACCATCTCCGCATCCAACATCATCACGTCACATTACGTCACATTATTACCTGTCCTAACTCATACTGGGATTTTCCTTCTCACGACACCATTTCACCTCGTTACTTTTTAATCCCATTATCACTGTATACTTTTCACTACATTATCGTTTCATCCCGTGACAGCAGCTGTGTGTGTGTGTGTGTGGGGGGGGGCATCACCCGTTTCTCCGCCGGCGAACGACGGTTGCTACGTGATTTGGTTGCTATGGGCGCTCTATGGGGGCGGGGCTTAGCGAAAAACCTTTGACGAGTAAAGTGGTGTGTCCGTGGGGGCGGGTCTAATCATGGACGATTACGTCCTATGAATGTGCTCTGAGGTCACGTGACTGTTTGCACGCTGAGTCTGATGCTTGACGTCACAGTGTGAGTTTGGCCTTTGACATGTCCTCTGTGTAACTGCCATGCTGTCGGCCTGTTGACTGTGACTCAGTGACAGAGTCAAAGCACAGGAACAGGAACAGAGGCAGAGAACGCGCTCACCGTCGACCACCTGAGCAGGAGCAGGAGATATGGGCGCAGAAGAGTCAGCGCTTGTGGAGAGGACGCCGGACGACGTCCAGCCACTGGTCACATGCTTTCTGCAGAGGATCACAGACACACAGTGGCAGCAGATCAAATCTGCACAGCCGGACGGCTGCGTGAAAACCCTGCTGGCAGAGATGATGCTGGAGCTCACAACAGCTCTGTCCAACACAGTACTCGCAGGTTTAGATTATAAGAATCCAGTGGTGTCAGAGGAGCAGGTGGCGTCCACTGTGACTGTCCCACTCACGCTGAGCTTTGCAGAGTCTCTGGTGCCTGAGGACGATGTCCAGTGTGGCAGCGTTGACATCCTGAGGAACCTGATTGTCATGGAGGTGACAGAGAAGGTCAAATCCTTCATAGTCATCTTGTCATCCGAGGTCACCCCTGTAGAGCCGACTCTGTATGTCACCCCCGCCTTAAGACTCGATGCGATGGTCAGTCATGGCTGCCAAATTTTGTGTGTGTTCAATTCCAAGGTGACCTTACAAACACCTAAACCACAGGAACCACCCCCCACACCCGCGCAGCCGGGCTCCTCCGGGGCCTCGTCCGCAGGGAACAGATTTGTGACTGAAATCATTAGCAAGGAGGTGAAAAAGCTCACGGCGCCATTTCTGGAGGACGCGTCCGACTGCGAGCAGGAGCTGTTCCAATCTGCGTCGTCTGTGGAGATCAGAAAAGCTGCGACGGAAATCAAACGAGTGGTTACTGAATATTCTAGATGTTATGGCTGTTCCAGAGAAATGTGCAAGGCGAGCCTGAGGATCAGCAGCCTGATGAAGAACCTCCTCGCCAACCAGTTCATCAAAGCCTCCATCTATCACAGTGTCGCACAACTTCAGACCAAATTCAACCCTGTCACCAGAGTGAAAGAAAAAAAGGCAACACAGTTACTCAAATGCATCAAATATCTGCTCAACATGGTGACGGGCAAAGATCTAAAGCAACACAACGATTTTAATGTGTTCTGGAACCTGAAGCACATTTCCAGTGGTAAAAATGTGAAATTCGCGGAAGAGCTGTGCGACATCATCTTCACTCACATCACCGGGAAGCCATATTCCGACAAGCACGCCGCCATTTACAATGACATCATGAGTAAAGTGCAGTCTTGTCTGGGACTGACGAGCTGGTGGCTGAACACACAGGTTACAGCGCTGTGCGACAAGGCGACACACATTCTAATGACCACTGGCTCAGATACACAAGTGCTCACAAAAAAAAACACCGCCATCAAGACAATATGGCTGGACACGCTGCAGGAAGTAAAGAAAAAAGTGGCCATCAGGATCCTCATTGAGAAGGTCTTTTTGAGGATATTTGAAAAAGCCAATATGTTCTGTACCACTGAAGATTCAGCCATCATTTACGCGCTGTTCAAAAAAACATGGGTGAAGGTCAAGGACACGGATTTCAACACGTCCTCCAAAACCTTTAAAAAACGCGACAAGGTTATCTTCAGGAACCTGAGTAAGAAGTGGGGATGTCTGACGCTGCTGTTTGCCATGAAATTACAGGACCCAGTAATCGAAGATGAAATCGTCAGTACTTTTATACAACACATGACACAACCAAATGAGAATAACATATTAATGTCTATGTGCAAGGGCATTGTGAACATATTAAGATATAGAAAAAATGTTAATAACAAGCACATTAACAGTCAAAGCGGTGGAATGTTCGCCAAACGTCGACCCAGTGTCTGCACCAGTGCTCACACAGAAGACTGAGTGTTTTCCTGATATAAAAATGGTACGAGTTTGTTCACTCACACACTGAAGGAAGAAATTGTTGAAGGTTTGTTTGGCCATGGAAGATAAACCAATACACGGAGTCTTCCAATGGAAACAAAGCCCTTTGCCTCTTCCTCCCATGAATGTCCTGAATAAACGCTACGGGAACAAACAATTCATTCTCTTGTCAAATGTCTTCACTGAGACCTCAGTTACCTCACTCAGCCACATTCCAAAGGAATTTTTAAATTCTCTTGGCATTAATGGGATTTGATTTATATCCAAATCCTAGTTTGGTGTAGGCACAATGTGAATACACAGCATTCAGGCGACACTGATGGTTCATCCATCAGATGACTGACACGTCACTTATCACGAGCTATCAGGTCATCAATCTGCGACAAGAGGCGTAAAATAATTAGATGGTTAAAACTTTTCAGAGATGAATAAAGCCTATACAGAGAAGAGTTACCAAAATAGAAATAAATATAGAATATACCAAATTGGAATATCCGATACTGCACCTCTTTAACATCACAGAGAAATAGATGCATTTTATTTTACGCTAGGTTTAACTACTTTTTTAAAAAAAAAAAACTGAAACGATCAATAAAACAAAATGCTGGTTTTGATCTGTTTCTTACTTATTATGAAGAAGTTCCACATAAAAAAAAGAGAACATCTCTTCTCCTGACAGTCATGTTTATATTCACATGTAGATGAATCCACTGCTGAAACTAGCCCCCAACAAACACTTTACATATTTCTGACATGTTTCTTTACATCATCCTGACGTAAACTAGCGAGCAGTTATTTTAGCCTGTAACTTATGAGACCTTCTGCTGCAGGAACCAGAAGGCTCAGCTCAGACTTCCATTTTTCAGCATTATTTTTTTCATGCTGAATAACTGTTTTGAGTTTGGGAAGTTCAAAGATGCGCAAACATAAAACCAATGAGTTGAAACAGATGGATTCAGCTGCACTGTGGTAAAAACAGGTTTATATGCTTTGTCAATAGAAAAACAGAACATTTGTAGCATAATGTCTTTTGTTAAAATGGATTCTTTAATGGATAAAGCTTTGTTCAAAGGCTGAGATCAAAGTCAGTGTCTGTAGCAGCAGGGTGAATAGAACGTGTAGAACTCCAGCGAGATAATGCTGATCTGTATATGTGTCATTTTGGAGCAGCGTGGCTCTTCATGTGAAGCTTCACATACGTCTTTCGTAGGAAGCCTTTCCCGCAGATGGCACAGCGGTGCGGCTTCAGCCCGCTGTGTGTGACGCTGTGCTGTTTCATTGTAGAGTGGTCACTGAAAGAGCGGCCGCAGACGTTACACAGGTACGGCTTCTCCCCCGTGTGGATCCTCATGTGTCGCATCATGTTGTGGCGACAGCTGAAAGATTTTCCACACTCACTGCAGTTAAAGGGCTTCTCACCAGTGTGGATCCTCATGTGCATCTCCAGGTTCATCTGGCTGTCGAAACACTTGCCACACACGTCACACAACTTTCCGCTTTTGTGAGTTTTCAGGTGGTGTTTTAAGTTTTCCTCAGATTCTAAATGCAAACCACAAACGCCACACAGGTCTGTGGCGTGGCTCCTGGCATGATTCACCAGGGAAACCATTGAACTGAACATGTCCCCACACACTTCGCATTTGGCCCGACTCAGCTGCTTTCTTGGTACCAGACTCTGGTTCTTCTTCTTCACGTGGTCACTGTTTTCATTCTCATTTGTGGGTGAATTATTTGGGTTGATGCTCCTCCTGTGCTCATGAACCAGCAGGTGGCGCTTTAAGGTGCTGTAGTCATTGAAACATTTCTTGCAGACAGAACAAACATAGGGCTTCTCTCCTGTGTGGATCCTCATGTGTCGCATCATGTTGTGGCGAAAGCTGAAAGATTTTCCACACTCACTGCAGTTAAAGGGCTTTTCTCCAGTGTGGATCCTCATGTGCATCTCCAGGTTTTTCTGGCTGTCGTTACACTTGCCGCAAACATCACACACCTTCCCGCTTTTGTGAGTTTTCAGGTGAAGTTTTAAGTTTTCCTCAGATTCAAAATGCAAACCACAAACGCCACACAGGTCTGTGGAATGACTCTCGGCATGATTCACCAGGGAAACCGTTGAGTGGAACATTTTCCCACACACTCTGCATTTGGCCCGTCTTTGGTTCTTCTTTGTGAGGTCA
Organism: Trinectes maculatus; assembly: GCA_016785345.1. NCBI lineage: Eukaryota > Metazoa > Chordata > Actinopteri > Pleuronectiformes > Achiridae > Trinectes > Trinectes maculatus. The sequence continues at coordinate 101,878 of JAFBJQ010000165.1, forward strand.
CTGTTTTCATTCTCATTTGTGGGTGGATTATTTGGGATGCTCTTTTTGTGCACATGAACCACCAGGTGGCGCTTTAAGGTGCTGTAGTCATTGAAACTTTTCTTGCAGACAGAACAAACATAGGGCTTCTCTCCTGTGTGGATCCTGATGTGTCGCATCATGTTGTGGCGAAAGCTGAAAGATTTTCCACATTCACTGCAGTTAAAGGGCTTTTCTCCCGTGTGGATCCTCATGTGCATCTCCAAAGACTTGGATCCACCGAAACACTTCCCACAAACGCTGCACATTACAGCTTTCACGTGTGTTTTCACGTGAACTTTAAAGACTTCCTCAGTTTCAAAACATTCCCCGCAGACGCCGCACACGTCCTTGGGATGAACTTCCATGTGATTCACCAGTGAGACTGCAGCGTGAAATCCTCTGCCACAGACTTTACAGCTGATTTGTGACTTTGGTTTTTTTGCGGGATGCAGTTTTGGAGCTGTTGGTAAACGAGGCCCCGTCGACTTCTTATTTTTCCATTTTCCCTGCCTGTCGCAGTCGCTGTCATCACTCAATGACCCCACACTGCCCTCCCACTCCTCCCCGCTGTCCTCAGGTCCAGCGGCAGACCAGCTGGAGGAAAAAACGTTGCTGTCCTCCACCTTGATCTGTTCCTGCTCGGCTGACGAGCTCGGCAGCGGATCCTCTCCTCCTCCTTTGGTGCTCTGATCGTCAGACCTCAGGTGGTAAGACTTGTTCTCCTTGTACGGGGGCGTGGAGATGACCTTGATGGAGGGCTTCTTCTTCTGACAGGTGAGGAGCTTGTTCCAGCTTTTGTCAGTCTGCGGAGGCTCCTGGTCGCCCTGGTCCTGAGTGAACGTCCAGTCTGGCTCATCCTGCTGCTGATCTGAGGGGAGGAGCGTCAGCTGTGGTTGGTCTGTATGACAAAAAGAAACAGGGGAATAACCTTTATATTTATATAGAAGGTGCTGATTAACTGATTCACTCATACAACCGTTGACAGGATCCAACCAACTAAACAACAGGTGAATGGAGTTGTATGTTTTCATGATGTCACAGCTGATTTGACTGTGACTCAGTAAGGAATTTCAATGAGATGTAACCTGCAGGCTATCAGGGTCATTTCAGGTCAACTCATCTTGCTTAAAAACGGCATTAGAGTAAAATATCGACGATAATAATAGTTTTTATCTCAGTAAGTGGCTCCTCGGACACTTAACAATCTGTAAACTATCACACGCTGGTTATAAACATGTGGGGATCAACAGCCATGTTTTTATTGATATATAAATGGTCTTGGCGTCTGGGTGTTTCCTCTATCAGCCTTTAATCACATTCCCTCCTGCTAACGAACAGGTTTTATCGTTTAATAAACTTTACTCGTTTGTTTCTCATTTCTTCCGCGTGAAAAAAGCAGCTACGGCTAAGCTAGGTTAGCTAAACTAGGTTAACCAAGATAGGTTAGCTAAGCTAAGTTAGCTAAACAAGTCAACAAGTATCTCCGACCACTCCACATGAGGAAAACTGAGTGTTGACGGTTCAAGTCTTAAACTCAGTCAGATGAACCAGGTACACACCACGGTGGTGGTTGGTGTCCGGCTCTGGGTGCACCAGGCCGGGCAGCACCTCGCGCTGCTGCCGGATCTCCTCTCTGCACCGCACGATCTCCGCCTCGTAGTCCGCGATGGTGCTGCTGACCGCCCTGATGATGTCCTCCGCGGCCACCGACAGCCGCTCGCTGACCAGCGTTTGGAGCAGCTGGAGAGCGGACATGATGCCGTTAATCCGCCACTTGAAACGATTTCGCTGTCAAAACCGAAACTCCAATCTCGTTCGTATTATGTCTCACTGACGCTCACGCGCACCTCCCATCACATGCTTCCGGGCATGTTTCCCCCTTTCAAAACAAAAGCGCCTTTACAGCGATGATACGAGTCAGAACCTCTGACGTCATGATCCTTGAACGTAATTCCAATCCAACTTTATTTATAAAGCACTTTAAAAGCTGCTCACTTGGCCAAAGTGCTGTGCACAGCCACGGGAGATAATTAAAACTAAGAGAAATTAAACACAATAATAAAATGTAAGAAACTTATTGTCTTGTGATGTATTTGAAGTATACTTCCGGTAGATGGCAGCTTTCACCAAATGAACTAAGCAGTCAGAAAATAATATGAAATTGATTTTCTCAGAATTACAATCGCTAATTCTAAGAAAATCATCATATATTTTGTTGGTTCAATTATATATATTATACTAATACAATCACAATTTAAAAATCCAGTTAACAATCAGTATATACACCGCGAATAAAGAGTTTTATTACGAAAAAGTATCTCTCTCTTTATACCCTCTAACTGAAACTGCAACCAATAATTTAAAAAAAAAGAAAAACGCGCTTGATGTTTGAGGAAACAGTTTTACACACACACACACACACACACGCACACGCACACACACACACACACACACACACACACACACACCTCAGCAGCTTCATCCAAAAGTATAGCGTTTTACATAAAATCACTGGAAACTCAGCTCAGGAGGAACACTATCAACAAACACAGTTGTGTTATTACAGAACACAAAGCTGGATGCATAACACAAACCTGTGTATTACACTTACTAGAGGGAGGTTAATATGCTGATTATTATGCTCTGTGAGTCAGCAGCAACATCAACAACAATAAATGCTTCCTGTTTGTCAGAGCTGGAAACCACCTGTAAAAATCTTGGCAACCAGTCGGAGCTGAATTTGCTTCACTGCTTTTTCAGAGCCATGTTGGCGAGGCAGCAAATGCAAACACAAATACAGGCTGTGTGAGTCCACTAACACTCAGACTGAACTATGCACTGAATGACCACTACACAACTGAGCAGACAACAAACAGGTTTCACCTGAAAACCTGCCACCATTCCAGCTCTTCACCTTATCTTTATATAAACAGACCTCAGTGAGGAGGGAGCGAGTGGAGCCTCCTGCAGGAGGATGAAGGAGCAGCGAGGAGAGACAGAGCGAGGGGGAGATGAAGAGAGATCTATGAGAAGAGCATGTATTATTCAGGGGGCAGCGTTAGGAGGCAGGCGAGCAGATCAGAGGAAGAGAAGGGAGGATGTACTGCGTCCAGCCCGTGGGATATGAAGCCAGAGCAGAGTGATGGAGATTCAGATGAGTTCGCATGATCAGCTGGTTTTAGTCCAATCACAGCTGCAGAGCAGAAAAAAAGTTTAGTCCTTTACTTTAAGAATTACTGATAATTACTCAATGATTATCAGAACCGTAGCTGATTATTACTGATTAGTTTCAAGCTGACAACAATGATGAGCACTGAAGGAAGTTGTAGACACAGTGACCTGACCCGAAACCAGTGACAGTGATAATCTGCTTTGGAAAAATAAAATTAACTAATAGATCAGTTTAAATTGTTTTTTTGTTTTTTTTGTGCAACGTGTGGGAAGCAGGTGGACATTAAGACGAGCGAGCGTCTTCTAGAGAGAACCGATAAATACGGGTCAGTGTTTACCACCACATTACAAAACACGTCACCTGAAAACGTGTGTCTGTGCTTATCATGATCCTGTTCAGCTGCTGTGACGGGTTTGTTTACTCTCACCAGCCCAGATGAAGACAGGACACACCAGGAGGAGATACAGCTGTCAGAAACCTTTACTTCCATCCCCTCAGAGCTCACGCGCGCTCTGTTTCTGACACCAAAATAAATGAATAGAAAATACATTACATAGTTCAAGTGATATTCTACCCAAACCTCCGTAGTTGTAGTGTGTAGAGAGCACATGTCCGTGAAACGTTCCTTGTCAGGAAATAGAGAGGAGGAAGGAGGAGAACAAAGAGGAGAAGGTCATGACAGTAAAGTTTATCTCACCATCAGGTGATGTGAAACTGTCCCTCTCCACCTCATCTCCAGTACACAGCTGCCACACGCCCCAAAACTTAAGACCCACACATTAAACAGAGTAGAGGTCCCTATCATCTCCATCAGCCCAGAGATGAGATGTGGGCTCACAACCACAGACTGAGTAAGGACATCAGGATGTGTTAAGAATCAAACAATCACAATGTTGGTTTTGTTGTTTTTATGGGATTTGTTAACAATAGGAGAAACGCTGAATATTTCCATACGGTACACTGTTTTATCTCGTAGTTTTGGTCTTACTTAAAATAATTTAATTTCATCTTAACACACACACACACACATGCACACAGGGCCTATTTCTGGCTGGAGCTGACCTCCATTCTACAACACCGCACGGAAACTTTCTCTCCTCTTGTTGCCAAGATTTAACGTCAGAAGGTGTCGCTAACGGATCCGACAGAATCTTTTAACCTCCAAGGTGCAGTGAGTCAGCCGAAGTTAAACGATGTCCAGTAAGGGACTGATAACGCACCAGCTGGTTACTAGTGTCTTGATGATTAGCTTATTGGTCAATAAACTAGCAAATGAATTAAAGTGTTGACAAACCAGGTGGAAAAATAACCTGACTGGCTGACGCGACGGTGAAGTAAAGACTTGTAAGTAATGATCTTGAGGTGACGTCTGTCATGCACAGACACAATGAGAGGAGAGTTGGTGAGGGATTTCTGTACATGTAGTTTACACTCTGACAGGAGAGAGTGGCTCGGGAGTCTTTTCTCTCTTATTATCAGTGTGATATCGTAAGAATCGTGTCAGCACAGACCAAAATGTGTGCTGTTCTTCTGTGATTATGAGGCAACACCTGAGGCCCCCAACCCAGAAAGTACTTTTTAACATGAACTCATTGAAGGTGGGAGGTAGCGCACATTCATCCCTTTTGGCATCGCGCCTGCTCTTTAGCCTTTCACGTACAGGCTTTTGCTCTGAACACATTCTAACCTCCTGTCTCCTGATCACAGTCATTCATCATCCTGTTTACAGTCCCCTCGACAAAGCTGTTGATTAGGAGATTTTACAGTTGTTGCGGGTGCAGTTCTGTGGAGGGCTCTGTGGTGGACGAATGGACTTGGAGCGCTTCAGGCTGTTCCCTTTGGAACCACCGGCCGGGTTGGCCAAAGAGTAAGAGCGTCCGTGCATCATGACAGCATTCATTCCATTGGCCATGGAGAAGGATTTAAGGTGGGACTTAATGGCTACAGGCAGTGGGAGTTTGTCGATGAGGTGGACAGGGGTGCACGACACAATGGCTCGACAGCAGAGGTCCTGCAGGCTGAAGACTGCGAGAGAGAAGGTTAAGAAGGATTTACTCAAAAGCAAACAAACGAAAGCTTGAGTCTTACAGCTTCACAGAAACTATAAAAATCTGGTAAATAAGCTGCCATTCCACTTTGCCTTATATATTATTGTTAATCAAAGGGGACACTCAGGGTGGATGTTTTTACTGACTTTTCTTTAAATAAATAGTAATTTACTGTACCACACTGTTTAAGTGTCACTCTCTTCAACATTACAGTAAAAAAGGCACAATCCTTTATTCTTTATTAAACTTAAACAACTTAAAAAATGTGTAGCTAACATCAGACAATAACAACCAAACGGGTCCATGCTTGAGTATCTGTGCCTGTGTTCTGTACTGAAAGATCATACTACCACTCACCTCTGTTGGGCCTCCAGAACTTTTCCATGCCGTGCCTCATCAGGACGATACGCGACAGCTCTGTGAAGGACTCGATGACGTTGAAGTTGCACAGAGGGCTCACCTCAAAGAAAGTCATGCCGTTTTTCTCAGCGTACGCCCTGGCCTGCTCAGTGGGAACTTGCCTTTTGAAGGCCAGATGCAGCCGGTTGCCTACAAGGATTCGCGGCACACCAGGTGCATGCTAGAAAGGAGAAAACAAGGTAATGTTTTGATTTTATCTCTGTACAGATTATATACACCAACTGAGTCATTTTCAGCTAAGCTCTGACTGAAAATGCTGAGGTGAGCTGAAGTATCTGTTGAAAAATCAAACAATGTGTATTTGTACTGATCTAAAGCTGATGATGAGCATGTATTTTTTTCTTTGTGAGATAAAAATTAGACCACAATTAGGTAACATACTCTCAACATTTATCATTCAACTATCACAATAACATACAAAGTATATATTCTGTTTCATGAGTCTCCAAATTGATTCTCTTAGCATGATGAAATGATCCCAGTCATTATGTTTGAAAAATATGCAGCAGTAACAAAAGGAATCTGTGATTAACTGCCAGAAATTGTCATATATTAAATGAGTATAACTGTCAAATGTTTCCAGATTATCAGTTGATTCTCAGTTGTGTGAGAAAACATTCAAAAACATTAAGAAGTTATTTATCTCTATTTTCTCCAATGTTCAACTAAATGAAAAACGAATGAATTGATACAAGTACTGAACAGATTTGACAGAAAATGGCAATAATCATCATCATCATGTGTTGTTGCTCACTGAGACAAATAAAAATCTGCGACTGATTGACTGTCATCTTCATCTCTGCACATCATTTAACTGTATCTTCCACATCTGTCCTTAAAAGAAGTGGACAGACACAGTGTCTGTGTGAGGTGGAGCAGGAAAGACCAGAGTGAAACACACATTCCACAGGACCAAAATACACCCCCCCCCACACACACACACACACACACACACACACACACTGGGCGGACATCCTTTAGTGTGTAACTCTGCAGGAAGGATGTGTTGCGAGCAACATGCACATGCACACACACAGACATCAATTAGAAAAATAAATCTCAATACTATGGGGATCAAAATACCTTTTTATGATCTGTCTTATAAAATGTTTTAATATATGCGTTCCTCTTTCACAGATGAATATAAATGCTATGTTTGCAGCCTGTGGTTCAGTGCTCATCTATAGCTTTCATTTTACACACTTAACATTATTACACATGTATTCTTTTTAGGACACATCTGTTTCCACACCACAAAGTAAAACATGGCAGCATCACCAAGACTACTACCAACACGACTGGTTGCTGCCACGATTTACAGCATCGGTTCTATGAGGATCACAAATGGTGTCCAAGTAAAACAGTCACTTTAACTGGAGGACTGGTGACACCGTCCACACCACCACACCCAACCATGCCTGCTGACATTCACAAAACCTTCACCTGTTTCTTGGACCCACCTCATCAATCTCCCTGATCCACCTGTCGATGCCATCAAAGGACCATCGGTTGGTGATGTCATACACCAGCAGGATCCCCTACAGACAGAGAAGTCAACAGTGGGTTTCACTGTGTCAGGGAAGGTGGAGCAGCTGCTTCATCAAGTCCTTTGCTATTTATTCATCACTTCTCTCACCTGAGCGCCACGGGAATAAGAGCGGAAAATGGTGCAGAACCTGCCCTGTCCTGAGGTGTCCCTGAAGAAAAACAACAAAAGACACATCAATGGTCAGTGCACATTTGTGTAGCCACCAGAAAACTAGTTCAAACATTTAGATGTGTCTTTTTGATTCAATAGCCAGAGAAGTGTTTGTGGGCAAAACTTTGGACTTACTTTTATTCAAAAAAAAAAAAAACTTTTATGTGTTATGTGGCTCAAAGGAGTCGACAAGCAACACCAGACCAGCGGTGATGTGAAAACATGTAATTCACAGTCATCACCACTATCCTTGTAACCTTTGAGTACATTCCTGTGGGTCCGTTTCAAACAAAAATATCAAGGGTATTTTTAAGAACTGGAAACATGTGAGAAGCTTAAACTCGTTATTGTAATACAATTAACATTATTGGAAGTAAATATAAAACTGCTGCATGTTCACTGGCCAAATGTTTGTGTCAAATAGCTTCATGTCTCCTACAATGACGACTTGTCATACTGCAGTGGTGATTAGTCAAATCGGGGATTTGTTTTGCTGGAGTGATGCTGAGGTGAGGTGAAGAACATGTGAGTCATCCTCTCTACATTTTCTGGGATTGAGGTAAAATAAACAACAGCACATATTCATGGTAATGAAGGAAAATGTCGCCCAGTGCAGCAGTGATGCGTGTATGTTTGCAGGAGACTTTCCGTATTAAGTTTGGTTTTCTCGTGGAATTTCATTATAATTCTTTGGTCTATTTATTTCTCTCTTCTGACTGAGCCTCAGATGCGTCTGAGTCACGAGACAGAAATGGAAATGAAGTTGACTACAGAACAGAGAGAAGGGATAGAGCGTGTGAGAGAGAGAGAGCGAAAAGGGGAGTGTGGAACGGATGAAAGAGTGAGGCAGCAACAGTAAAGTCAGTTCTGCATCAGAGGGCTGCCTTTAAACGAGGAGGCGTTGGTTCTCCCCTGAGGAGCAGAATTCTTTGGCCCACTTCCACCAAACTGCAGACTCTGAAATGACGATTACACACAGCTGCTGCATCTCCGCTGATGCAAGATCATTTAGGAGCCATGTAGAAATATGCAACTGGAAAAGATTTTTCCATTTAAATATATCGACCTTAAAACTGCATATGGACAGGTGCTATTTATTGAAACGCCATGTTTGATGTAATACACTGTTACTGTCAGGATGTCTTGATGTTTTGTGGGTCAATAGGGTGGACTGTTTTTTGCTGCCTGTTTGCACAACTGTTATGTAATATCAACCATCCTGCTCTGAGGACCTGTCCCTGGAAAGACTTCTCCTACTTGTGTCCAGATGCATCAGGTTATTTATTCAGTGGTGACATGTTCTTACCAAAGCTCCAGCTTCACTCTTCTCCCATCCAGGAGAATAGTGGTGGTTTTGTAGTCGATACCTGGACAGAGACAGAAGTCAGACGTTCGGTCATGAAGTAAAAATAGTTTTTAGTCTAATGCATAATTATAAACACTGCACCTGAACCAAGACCGTCAGAGAGTTCACTATAAACATGAACATCCTCAAGGCAGGTCTCTCTGTTCCTCTGACAAACCTGTCTGACTGCTACACCTGTCACTCTGCTGATCCACGCCTGGGCATGTTCACCTGAGTCTGCTTTATGTTTTTTTATAAGTACATTTTATTGTCTCTCTGCCTTCATCAGACAGTGACAGTGACAGTGGTAAGGCTCAGAAAACCATGCAAACGTTTCATCGACCGGAGAGTAAACTCTATGGTGTGACAAGGGACGACATGACATTAACTACAAAACAACACAACTTAAACAACATAAACGTTATGGAGTAACATACAGCACAACCCAAATTAAAGATTATACTGAACAATAAGGAACTGAATTATTGTCTACATTTAAATATGTTTCCCTCTTGATGGCACGTGTCAAAACCGAATGAAATGTGACTTGCTGCTCAGGGCATGTATGTTCATGATCCATCACCCTATCACACAACGATCAGGTCACCCCACACTGAATTGTTTCGGCTGTTTTTTTGGCTGTTAGAAATGATCAAGGGTCTGACAACTAATAATCAAATTATCATTTCAACCACTGATCATTTATTTTAAACAAATCCAAAAGAGCTGAAATGGAGCTGCCAATTATTCAACTAAAAAACCTCAACAAACTCACACCACCACCACTGAAGGGACAGACACAGAAGATATTTGAACAACAGCACAGCAAAGGAAGAATCCTCCTATTTGCCAGACTCTCACACATTGATGCATCAGCCTCCAGGAGGGTAATGCTAACGCATTAGCAATATCGTCCAATTTTCCAGGCAACGTTAAAGTGCAGCTGAGCTCAAGTGCTGAGATCAGGCTAGCCTAATAGAATTGGAGCAAGTGCAGGGCTGCATACCAAGTGCTTTCCACCCGTTCCCAGGCTTCACTTAAGATTTCTCCGAAAATCAATCGCTCATATGATATCTTAGCTGAAAACTGCTGCTTCTATTCTGGGAGTCGCCTCACAGTGTTTGTTCTCTGTCAACGCTGTGCGAGGCTGACGGTGTTAAGCTACTGTCCAGACTGTGCACAAAGCAAGTCTGAGATACTGAGAAACAGTTTTGAGAAAAAGTGATCATGTGACAGGTAGGTCTGCAGTCACTGAGTAAATGAAGACACATTTACATTTACAGTTAAAGACACAGAAGCATTAGTGGACAAATGTTCCTTCGCTGCGTCCAGTTACACAACATCCACACTGAGAGAACCTCTGTTATCATTTCTTGGAGGAGACTAGGGATCTGAGCTCCTACCATCCAGGGATTGTGGGATCATCTGACTGGGTACAGTTCAATATGGCCTCCCCTTCCTCGAGCCACAGGTGCTAGTGTTCCTGAATACACCTCCTCCAGAGAAAGGACCACTGCTGACTTGATAGCAGAGGTGCCTGAGGTGACTCGACTAACGCACATTTATATACATTAAAGTGCCAACGCTAACTGCTACTGTTGCTTGAACAGCGTTGCTCACTTTTACCAGCTGGAGCTGTTCGGAGAAAAGGGAGGAACCACCATCACACAGGAGAAGGTGTAGACATGAGAACATTTGTTGTGTTAAAGCGGCCTACAGATCTTGTCGGCCCATACCCAATTGTTCTGTCTATAAGGTCATGAAAAGCATAGTTTACTACGTGTCTGATAAACTACGTGAACAACAATGCACATACATTCATGACTGCCTGACTCACTCCCATGAGAAGGGTTATTATCAGTGTTTGTGTACGTGAATGTGTTTTTACGGACAGTGAAGAAGAGAGGTCATTGTGCATTGTCCCCAGGCCGTGCTGTAAAATGCAACTAGCATTTTATAGATGTTTGTGCTGAGACAGCATGACACAATCTGAGAAGCTCCTCCTCCTCCTCCTCCTCATCATCATCATCAGCATAAGTAGGCATAAGTCAGCTAACAGTCTGATGGACTCACCGCTGCTGTAAGCATAGGGGGACTCAGCGGATCCATCCTGCAGGCTGTCCAGGATCTCTCCTTTGCCCACATCGCTGTCTCCTACCAGGAGGAACTTAAGCAGGTAGTCATAGCTTTTCACTGGGCTTCCCTGGCTGCCCATGTTGTCTCACATCTGAACCCAGCACCAATGAAGACTGTAGATGGGCGACTGTCTTCCGTGGCACCAGGATGATGAAGGATGCACCAGAACCGACCAACCAACCCCCGTGTATTATCACTCTAAACAAATCAAAAACAATGATGCTGCCTGGTTTTTTTACTACATGAACTTCCTGAGTGTGATGTCCCGGATCTGTTTGTGTTTCTTGACTCTTCCAAACTGAGAGCAAGTGGATGACTTTCACACTAAATCCACATTAGTGTCACAAGAGAGTCCTGAATAACAAGGTGGAGACAGCTACACATCCATAAGAACCAGAATCAAAGACAAAAGTCCGTGAACTGAGTGAGATTAAAATCTAATAAAGATTACAAGAGTAAATTATCAAAGAGTCACCTAGACTCTACAATTCCATAATTAACTGCATGAAAACTGTTGCTGCTGCTGCTTGACATTATTTATGATTAAATATCTATAGTGATATGTATACTTTATAATATGCAACAAACTACCAACCATGTGTAGTGACCGACTGTCTTTTTGTCCCTTGCTAGGTGCTTCACTCAGCAGGAGAACAACAAGCTAGCCCTGTCAGAGAGCTAGTCCGCTATCTTAGCTGTTATCACTGCTGCTAACGTTACCAGAGACATAAACTGATACTAGTTAACAGACGGTTTGTATCCCAGTTCACACAGCCGCATTATGCGGTGTGTTACCCGTTGTAATATGACTCCCGACTCGATAAAACACTTGATAATTCACGGCAAGCTAAATGCTAACGCAGCTAGCGCAGTCCGTAGCTGAAGCTGAGCCGACGTCAGTGTGATATCAGGCCCGCTTGTCTTCTCCACCGTCCGGGGCATACATTCCCCAACTCCACGGCGTTCTATCCAGAAAAGGTCGTCCTATTATGCGGTGTTAAAAGGCCGTGTGGTTTTTACGTCCAGTCAGAATCAGTGGAGGTCTGTTCACAAATCTCAGTCCGTGATTTTCCCATTTTCCTCCGTGACAGTGGCGGATGATGACGCGGACTCCGCTACGCACCGCGGGACAACAACACAACACTGACACATCCTGATCCCCGCCCCTCACCCCAAACCCCGCCCCTGCTCTGACGGGACTGGACGAGGACTCAGCGATGACACCAGCAGCTTCACTGATTGGCTGTGTGACACGTCCGTCACGGTCTGCCGTCATCGGCGCGTGGATGTTGAGAAGTGTGGAAAACAAAGGTGATCGATCCGTTTGTGCGCGTGAAGCGATCGGAAGGTGAACAGATGATCGGACGAGGCAGGTCATGGATACAGATGAGGGTTATTTTATTAAATCATTATGGAACATTTCAAAGAGATCGCTGAGGGTAAAATTAAAAGAATTAACGTGAAATAATATTTATTATTTTGCAATATACAAATTGTTACAAATGACAATGTAATGATCAATGTAAAAGAATAATACGATACATTAAAGGAATAGTCTTAAACCTAGGAAAATTCTTTTGGTGCTAATGATCTAGAGCCGCATTAGAAAATGAACTCTCAGTGAATTTAGAAAAATTGCAGGTCTAAACCTCTATAAAAAAGTACAAACAGGCTTTCACCACCTGCTGCATATTTTTAAAATTAGAGCAGGATCAAGTTGATCATGATAAACAAAATCAAACAATTAAAAATGACATAATAATGTGCCAAAAGGGAATTTAATTTTAACATCACAATGACTAGGAGTCACACTCACCTGCTAATACTGAAATAGCTCCAGTGTAGGGAGGAAATACAACAATCAATAAATCTAAAATACTAATCAATAATCACATAATCAATATTTAAATAAAATATCAGTTTTGTCACGTTACTACAAATTCAGTGCACTTATTACTCAGATCTCTGATCTTGTCCTTGTGTTAGAGAGCCAGGGCTTTAAAGGAACAGTTCATCAAAAGATTAAAATACTGTAGCCTACTGTCTCATTCAAAACACAAGTGTTTAGCTGCTACAGTCCGTTGCCTGATACAAACTTAAGCTCATGTTAGCAAACACCGAGTTATTTACAAATATTTAAAATATGGTCATATTTTAATAATCTCTTCACTGTATAAAACACATGGCACAGCGTGAATTTAAATCACATCAAATTGCTTTTTGTCCATTTAACAGAAGGAAAAAAATTAATAATGTATGTGATTGCATGGGCCAACAACAAAAAAGAACAATCGGAGTGCCATCTCCCATTCCCTTTAAATCCAGGTAGTTTGGTAGGGTGATATTATAATGGTAGATCAGGAAGTCAGACAGAAAACGTCACACACAGGCAGATCATCTGTGTTTGTGCGCTCATCATTCACCTGCATATTACTAAGTTGATGATGCAACAGCGAAATACAGAAGCACTGGCTTCAGACCAGGTTTCTCCACACCACACTGACATTACACCTGCACCCAGGTAGGAAAACATGTGTTTGAGACTCTTCACCTCAGCTTTCAACTGATTGTTCCCACTGAATTTATAACACCGTGTTTCAAATCAGAATGATGGATGCTTTTGTGATGACAGCAGGGCATGTCTACTTCCTGTTTTTGAGGCTTGTGGATGACGCACTGTATGACACTGGCTCAGAGAAAATTGGCAGTTAAAATATCTTCTTCTAACATGAAAGCTGCTAAACTCACAGGTCTTTGTAGCAGTTTCACCCTTTCCTCCCATTTCCCTACTCTGCCTCCATCTGTCTGTTTCCACCTCATTATTTATTCAGTCTCTTCCCTTTCCTCTTGTTCCCTCACCCCCACCCACTTACATTTCTGGCTGATGTCTCTCAATCCGTCTTGGTAGGTTTGTGTTTCCATGGGTAAATCAGCTCCCCAACAAACAGTTTCTTGATCAGTGCTGCCCATGAGTCCTTTGGGTAGCAGCTATAAGTGGGAGTGCGATAGCTCTGGATCACCGAGCTGCACTTCAGTGGGTTCATCTGGAGGAAAAAAAACACTGACTGACATAAAAACACAGAGGACACAGGACGTCTCTGAGCTGAGATGCTGCTAACGCTTGTCACGCTTGTTTCTCAGATAAGATAAGATTCAGATGGCCGACCACTTAAATCCTTCATCAGCTTCAAATATACAGTTAAAAACCACCACGCTATGGAAGTGTTTTATAACAATAAGACATCTTTGATGTGGGTGACGAGAGGAAGGATTTAGATTTTGAAAATTAACCTAAAAATAGAAAAAATTGTTTTTTTAGCTACGTTAGAACCACAAAGGGACTTGACTGTTCTCTGAACCCAAAACCAAGTGACCTCTTACCTCCATCAGCAGGTGAAGGGCCGTTCCAGGTTCATCACACAGCACCCGAAACTTTACACCTTCTGCAGTAAACATGATGCACATGATACACAAAGTCAAACTCACACATTCATTTGTTCACATTCATACCTTCATTTTAAGAATTTTCTAGAAACTTCAGCAACATGAATGAACTCGGCATCAGCACATGTGATATAGTTCCTCCCTAATATGCAGACAATTATGGAAACTGCAGCATTATATTTTTATTAATGTATATGTTGTACTGGACTAACTCTGATCTTCCTTTAGAACGAAATCAGACAGAGATGTGTACCTGCCAGTCTGTAGGGCCGACAGATGCGAAGGCCCACAGCAAACAGGGGGAAGGAGTTGATGAAATCCACACTGAGATGGAGGACACCCTGGAAAAGCACCACCACCAGTCGCAACTGAACACAAACAGTGACACACACAGGAATCAGAACCAGCAAACACAACCTTATGGTGATGACTGTGGTTAAAACGGTAGCAAAGCAGATATGGACCAGTTACACTTCGAAAGAGTCTGTATTTTTTGACATGTTCCCAGTTAGTACCTGGGCAGACGTTTGCCTCAATCAAGTGAACATTAGTTATTTCATAAAAAGTAATACTCCACCCAGGATCTATATATCACTACAAGTTTCTCCACGTACCAGAGTAAAGACCAGGTAGTAAAGTGCTGTGGTAGGAAGCAGGAACAGCAGGATGGTGAACAGCAGTGTTCCAATAAAGAGCTGGAACATCACAATGAGAACAATGAACACTTCAAAGTCAACATATCTCTGAGAACATGGTGATCATAGTCAGTGTGTGTTGGTTACCTGGTCAAGGTCATAGGAGCAGGAGTCTACTCTCTGTCTCAGGACGTTCCACTTCTTCCCTCTGAAGAGTCTCCAGAGAGACGAGAGCCCGTAGATCTTCAGACAGTAAAGCCTGACAAACAAACAAACACACACACAGAGAGAAGACAGATTTACTCATATTACTTGAGCTGCTGCAGCATAAATATGTAACAAGGAGATATCTATATTTAGAACAAATGCATAATTAAATCCTTCCTCTCTCCTCCAACATGGAGGACTATTATCACAGTGTTCAGACTTTCATCACATCATGTGTACACAGCCATAACTGCTCAAGGTCAGTAAAGAACAAGGTAAAAGTCGACTTCACTGCCACAATTCAGAACCATGAAGATTTAGAATATCACAATGATTTTATCTGCAGCAGGATTTTTGCAGTAATGTACAATTCCAAATAACACACCAGAGAAGTGGTGAATTATTGTAAACCACATGTTTATTACTTCTTAAATCAAAATATGCCTAAAGTTACATTTCTTGTTTCACTCAATGCTGAGGTCTCACCTGGCTCCATACACATAGAAGCAGTAGATATGAAAAGTGAGCAGGGCCACCATATCAGAGAGCAGTGAGATGGCAAAGGTGAGGCCCAGGCAGGCTGACAAGCCCCCGTACCAGAGGATCCCCTCAACGAAAGGAGACATCAGGTGGATGTAGCCTGGAGGAACAGATGATACGTCAGGTGACAGTCGGACGAACATGGCAACATTCAGTCATCCAGTTTTCTGTCTCAGATGAGCAGGAAAATGTTCCTGAGAATGTGTGTGTGTGATTTGTGCAGTGACTCACTGATCCACAGGTGAATGTGGTAGAGGAAGAAGCGTCCCAGAACCTGGTCCAGGGCCCGGTTCATCTTCAGCCCTGCAGGAGCTCCCATCAGCCACTGTAGCAGCTCCTCCAGCTCTTTGGCCACATGCTACAGAATAAAACCACAGTGCTGTGAGGTTACTGGTCTGATGGATGCAGCCTCCATAGCTTTGTCCTGTCATATATATGAGATGTCTGTAGGAGATAGTTTGTTTGTTGTTTGATGTGTAGACAAGAGTAGAACATTTTACCCCACAAAGATATAGGAATCATAGTTACACTACTTCACTGGGTTCATTTATGTTTTGTAGCATCCTCTTGTGTATTGTTCATTTTTTAAAGTACTCATATAGTTTTGTGCTACTAATTTATATTTGCCATCGTATATTGAGATTTACTATCTGAAAAGACCCATGTATCCTGTAGTCGGCCCTGTGTAACACACTCACATCTGCGGCAGGCACCAGCGTATTTGCGAACATGGAGAGTCGATTGTCTCTGTAGAGCCACGAAATGAGTAACATCCCAAGAGCCACATCGACCAGGAACGACACCAGGATGTTGGCTTTTCTACAGACACACAGAGAACAGGTGACAACAGGAGAGGAGCAGCCATTCATACATTTCTTCTGTGAATAATCATAGTGTCCACAAGTGACTTTGGGACCTTTCATTCAAATCCAGCATGAAGATGAGGCTTACAGAAAATATACATTTATAGTGAGCAGAAGATAAACCTTATTCATTATTTTGCAGATTCCACAATCTTTAATTTGAATTAATTATCAGGACAAAGTCTATATATAACAGAAACACATCTGGCACTGACTTGCCTGACGCTAATGGACAGACCTGAGTGGAGAATCATTTTTCTTAGACCAGAAACTCACCTCATAAACTGTGTGTGTCCAGCAGCTGGGTGGGGTGAGCTGAGCATCCTCATGTGTTCGGTTCTGTAGCTCAGCTGGACACATGTGGACAGTTTACTGCACAGGAAGCGGAGCGGGTTCAGATTGAAGATGCTAGAGATGAGACATAATCACCAAGGTAAGGATGGTGCTGTAATAAAAGTGTCAACAACAACAAATCCTTTCTCCTCCATGTTTACACCTCTCACCGGATTTTGAGGATCCACATCCACATGGACATCAGCCAGCTGATAAACAAGCATAGTGGGACCGAGGCCTGTTTGAACAGCTCCACAATGATGCTGGCCTCTCGACCCTCAGACTGCCAGTGTGTCGACTTCAGGGGACCATCATCATATTTGTCCAGGAGGAACAGAGGCTGGCTGAGGGCCACCGTCTGGAACATCTGAACCAAGGGAGATGAGAGAATCTAACATCAACCTGAGGTACATTCACTTAATAAGCTTATTTATCCTTTGTAAGTTAAAGGAAATTGTTTTTACATAGAACCAGATGTTGTAAAATAAATAAGTTGCATCATTCAAATGAGAACTAGAAATTTCCTTTTTGTCTTCACGTACCTGTCTCAGCTCAGATGGTGGATCTGTTTTAGGATCAGAAACTCCATTCTCAACAGGGTGAAGCTGCGACAACATCACCTTCCTCTGCTCATAGTGGACAAAGATCACTTTTTCCTCCTCCACTACCTCCTCACCACCATCACTTCTACTCTCTACCCTCTTCTTCTTTACCTTCTGGTGAGCTGCTGTTTGATTTGGATAGGACAAACATAAAATAATTGTTTGCTCTGTTCACGGCAGATTATGAACATACGTAAATATTTGAAATGAATGTGATGTGATAATCCTACTCTGATCTCGGTTTAAGACATTGCAGGTAAATCCTGTCTTGCCGATCTGACGGCTGATCTGGAGCCAGCGCCCCTGGGGAAAGATGGTGCTGAGGTCTCTGAGAAAGCTCTCCATGCCCTCCTGGCCTTCTTTGGGTAAACTCCATGAGCCCAGCACCGACAGCTCCTCCCCGCTCTGAGCCTGCACCTGGAGGATACCAACGAGGGAAGGCCAAATATTATTATGTTTTAAAGATATTTTTGAATTTACAAAATTGTTTGTGGAAATAAACAACAACATATATAATCTGTAGCTTGTTTATACTGCAGCCTCACCTGCTGGATGTACTGTTTCACGTGTCCAGGGATGAATGGGTAGTGGATGACTGCCAGCACCACAGCAGAGTCATGACCAGCAATCCACCGTCCCACTAGCAGCCCACTGTCCGCCCGATTACAGCACTGAGGGAAGAAGATCTTCAACACCATGATGTCACTGCTGCTGAGTGTTCAGTTTCCAGCAGCTGTGATAGTCTGAGCAATATTAGAAATAAAAAGCCAAGTTAAAGGACCAATGTAGAACTTGGATAATTATACTTCTGCTTCATTCTAAAGAACTACTGATCCAAACTTTCAGTTGGGAGATGAAACTGAAAATATGAAAACGAGACACTGATGTCTACATGAGCTTATTTAAAGCCTATGTGCAAAACAGGAAATCCATATAAAAACCGTTTTGACTTGATAAGATTATTTTCTCAGCTAAAGAAATGTCCTCACTACAGGCATGGGAATCAGTAAAGGGAAAAAAATAAAAGAAGTTGTGCGCGAAAATGATTTGATTTAAATAGCACCTGGACTCCTGGTATATGAGTGGATCTATCCTTGCCATGTACGAAATTCATTAGTCAACCTCTATGCAAACGGGAGAGCTCCGGCAGGAAAAAACACATGAATTCACTTTTAGAGAGGGGTTGTAGAACAGAACGAGGTCAGACTAAGCCGTTCCCCGTTTTGACCTTCACATATCGACTTGGATGACAACTGCTGTGGCAACACACAAAGCTCTGGGGCAGGATTATCATTGATTTCAATGCCACCAATGTCAAACAGCCAACTCGAACACAGAAGTGTGTTAGCTGTACAATTAGCTAGCGATAAGTGTGAAAATATCGCACAAACTTCCCCAAACGCTTAAAAATAAACCCCATTCGAATCAAAGACAATTATATTCTAATATTTGGTGTCTGGTGGAAACTGTGACAACGTATTAAAAACTTTATTTTACCTGCTTAACGGCACCACCTCCTTTCACCGTCCACCAGAGACGTCAAATACAATTTAGCTACTAACACGCCGCCGCCATTTTCTTTGTTGACAGTCCATTGTGTAAATCGTTCCGGTGAGAAACACCGCTTTATGTGAGTTCCGCTTGACAAAATTTACTATTAAGCTGAAATTTTCAAATGTTCAAGCTCAGTTATTCTTTTTATTCATTTAGTGTTAAATTATTAAAGTGTATAAAATTCAATTAATTTATAGTATTGCAATACTTTTTTCACCTGGTTTGAACAGACTGAGCTTTACACACAAAGAAACTGCTATTAAAACATGTCTCACCGGCACTGATGATACTGATATGTGTTGTTTATTATCAGATCACATCATAATGGATTATGTTAAGCAAGAGTGATGCCACAGACCCAATGTGGTGTTGCAGTTTATGAATGTATTTATTACTTGTAGGATTAGGGTTGCAAATCTGCTTAGTAACAATGTTTTTTCCCTTCTCTCATACAGTCTCAGATTTAAATAGACAAACAACATAACATCATAATGATCTTTCTGTTACTCACCCGTCAGAGCTCGCAGTCTGTGTGTGTGAGTCTGTCTGTGTGAGTCTGTGTGTGTGTGTGTGTGTGTGTGTGTGTGCGTGTGTGTGTGTGTGTGTGACTGCTGGGTGGTTGTTAGAGGAGTTGGCCCAACTGTAAAGGCTCTTATCTCCTCTCCTGCAGTGACACAGCGAGAAAAGAGCGGGATGAAAACCCGAATGAACGAGACACTGGCTCTATTAAAAACATTATTAACTCATTGGAATGTTCATTATTTTCAAACATGCATTTTGTGCGTGTGTCCTGTTGTTCATCGTCCTACGGTTTTCAGCTTTTACAAATTATGTTGACTCTCTATAGACTTTGTTTATCAACACATTTTGTCGATAGAAATACTGTATTGAACAACGCGCCAGAAATAAAAAACGGAAACTACACTACCCAGAAGCTCCCGCGAAGAACAATCGCAGTGGGTTGTGGGTAAACAGGAAGTAAACAAATGTACGCGTGGTCTTACGATAGATGCGTTTTAGAGTCTAAAAATGGACGTATTGGAGGATTTCCAGCGGTGTTTTTTCTCCATGACTCGTCTGGCTTCATTTCCCTGGACCGTGAGTTGCGCCAAACTCCATTAAATGACGTGTCTGGTCGCGGTGTTTAACACAGCAGCAGATATTGTCAAGTGCAACGTCCCAACACATTCAGTCCATAACAGTGAGAAGCAGCAAAACCTGGTCTTTATTTCTCACTGATCTCTTCTACATTTACAGTTGCTAGAGAAAGATCTGCAAAGTAACAAGTCGTCAGAATTAATTTCAGATATCTTGAAGCAGGTAAGGTCACTGCACATTAACATTTTTCTTTACACATCCCTCAGTTTTCTCTGATATCAGCATGTGTGTTGTTTTCAGACGTGTCTTCACCCTCTGTGCAGAAAGTTTCCACCATCAGTCAAATACACACGGCTTTTCCTCTCTGAGCTCATCAGGCAGGTTGGTTGGTTGTGGTTTGACCTAGAAATATGTCATGTGAAGTTTGAACTTCATCACAAACCACAGGTCATTTATTCGTTGTCCATTGCAAAGCCTCATGACTCACCTGATGTAAGATGTGTGGTCTCTCCACAGCAAGAGGCAGCAGGCTGTGATCCCCTGGATGAACTGTACGATGCTCTGGCCGAGGTGGTGGGAGCTGGAGACGCATCAGAGTGTTACAAGAGCTACTTACTGGTACCAAGCATGCACCAGTCACTGATTTAACAATAGGATCTTTGTCTTGTTTGTTGACCTGCTGGTTTATGTCCTGCAGCCCTGTGGTGAAGCTGTCAGCCTGTTGGAGAACGTTGCTCTGATCTCACAGGGAACCACTGGTCTAGTGACATGGGAAGCTGCGCTCTACATGGCCGAGTGGGCCCTTGATCACCGGGATGCCTTCAGCAGGAGGTACAGGCACACCCAAACATAAAGTAGTAACATCACTCCTTCTATAATTATTTTTTTCCCTTGATTATGATGAGAAGATTCAAACATTTTCATAGTTGTACACAACGCTATAAAGATAGAGCCAAACATCTGTTAGCTTAACATAAAGGCTGGAAGCAGAGGGGAAACTGCAAGCTTGGCTCTATCTGGCTATCAGGTGATGTAGATTTGTCTTTAACATGATGCGGTTCTCTATGTCAATAATATTAACATTGTCAATAACAACAGAGTCTGTTTATGTCAAAAATGCTGTTTTCCCTCTCTCTACCTCTGTAGGTCAGTCCTAGAGCTGGGCAGTGGTGTGGGATTGACTGGTATCACCATCTGTCGCTGCTGCAGCCCGAACAGATTTGTCTTCAGTGACTGCCATCCCAGCGTCCTGCAGAAACTCAGAGCCAACGTCCGGTTGAATGGACTGACTGAGCAGACGACTACGGACGTCAGCGTGGAGCAGCTGGACTGGACGGCGGTGACAGATGAGCAGTTACAAGAGATCGGGGCTGACACGGTCATCGCTGCGGGTCAGAGTTCAGTCTTATCTGCATGCTTTTTTGTGATTTGAATAACATGATCTTTTCTCTGGCATATAAATCAGACCTGTGTCCTCACAACATGTGATCTCACTTTTGAACCAATGTCTCAAGCTAATACCATTTTCTCAGGTTTCGTCAGGCTCTTTGAGTCCAAGTGAACTTTGTTTGTAACAGATGCTATAAATACACAAACAGTGTCAGTAATATATACCTTACAGATGTTAAATCTTCGTTCCAGACGTCGTGTATGACCCGAGTGTCGTGGGAAGTCTGGTGAAGCTACTGTCCAAGATCCTGAGCCTTTCTTCACCGCAGATCCTCATCTGCTCCACCATTAGAAACCCAGCAACGTACAGCGATTTCAAGCAGCAGCTGGGTAAGAGTCATCTGAGTAACTAGTCCCAGTAATGCTGGATGAGATTGATGGTAATTTATCTTCATATCAATGGGATGTCTTTAATGCTGCATATAAGTCCAGTTTCAGTTGTCAATCATGATATCTCAGCTTCTTTTTATATTGTGAAAAACTAACTCAAACTAAATTGATCAGACACATGAATGCACATCTGTGTGATAAGAACTAACTAACTTGCCACCGTCTGTGGAAACATTTATTTGAACACTACAATATTGTTTTAGTTCAGTCCATGTCCCATCTGCTAAGATAGAGGGGAATGGGAGTTCTGATATGTACTCCAGCCAGCCACCAGGGTGGTTTCAGTTGCTGCAGTGCTAACTGTTTTCTATCTAAAGTAAATCCACCATTTGTATTTGTTTCAACAGATAATGCAGGAATCAGCCACCGTGTGATCACAGGAGCTGCCAGCCACGTGTTTCCATATAACAGGCATTTATCTATAGAGATGCTTCAACTGTACAGATGACATGACTGTTGCACAATAAAGATTTTATTTACAAATGTAACATTACAAAGTTTCTTTCATATATTTAAGTTCTAGAAAAAAATCCTCTGGAATGACGCTCTCTTGTATCGGTAAAAAGTCATTATGATCATCAGGTCTCACAGGGCTTTTATAGTGACATTTCCTGACACACTTCCTGTATTCTATCATGATTTCCCTGCTCTTCAACTATTAACTGTGCCATGTAAGGTTATGTTTTGATGTCCCAGCCTGATTTTTTTAGTGTTGGTCCTTTAAAACAAACCTGTTTTTATGTTGGAGCAGCAATGAGAGGCAGAACCTTCTCGTCCCAGTTGTCATCCCAGCGCTGCCCTCTGCTGGTGCGGAGGTTCTGCCTGAACAAACCTAATTTGCCTGCTGAACTTGGAAAATCTGACAGGAGAGACTGAAGACACACAAAGACCAAAACAAAGCGACATCAGAAGCTGGAACAGTTTGCTTCATAAGGCTGAACGATGTGTACATCCTCTCTCCTGCAGTACAGCATTGTGGTTTTGTTACTATGGTGGCTGTGAATCTGCCTGGCACGTGTTCATGTTTGAGTCTTATCATCATCCTCTCACCTTGAGTTGCTCGGCAAGCTCCTGAGAGTCTTTGAAGATCAGGCCATTCTCCTCGTGTTTCACCAGCTCATGTAAACTGAGGAGACAGATCACTGAATTAATGTCCACGCTGCATTTGTTCAATTTAACTGTGTGTTTTATCAAATAGCAATCTGACCCCACCCCTCCATGTACGTTCTCACCAGTCAAAGTGGATGGCACAGACCGGCAAACAGCAGCCGAACATGTCAACCACCTTCATGGGCAGGTCCAGACCACTGGACGATTTATGGAGACAAACACCCAGGTCTGCTGAACCTAGAGGACAGATGGACACGTCTGAGGAAAAAGGCTACAGCAGAAGTCACGTTGAGAGTGACGTTGGAGGTGCATGTCTGAGAGCGGATCACGTTACCTAATAAAACAGGATAATCCTCTGCCTCCAGCCAGGGAGTGCAGATCTTCACATTCTCAAAGTGCAGAGAGTCTATCAGCTTCCTGTAGTGTTCTTTCTGTGGACCTTTGCCTGTCCGCACGCGCACAGAGACACATACACACAAATAAAAAACCCAAACCACTTTGACGTCAGACATTTAAACAATAAAGCAGTAGAGCAGGTTACCTGTGATCACACAGACTAAAGATGGTAACGAAGCTCCGTCTCTAATGAAGCCTTCGTACGCTGGGAAGAAGAGATGGTGTGAGGTAACACAACAACACAACACTGTAAATAGCTGCAGGTTAAGACCAGTTTTACCTTCAAGAGCCTCCAGAAGGATGGAGAAATCTTCATCCTCTGTGGAAGGAAAGTCATATAGATTATATAGCTGCGTGCATCACCAATGGGTCATTATTTTAAAAAAGCTCAGTATGAAATTCAGTAAAATGAACTAACAGTAATTTAAAGCTTTAAAAAACATAAGGGAATTACATTTTAAAACATTCACATGCAGCCTTAATGTTTATTTATCAAGTCATCTTATTGAGCATCATCTCGTCCTCTGACCTGTCCAGCTGGTGCTGCTGAGCAGCAGCGCTGGTCGCTCTGTCTGCAACATCACCGAGTCATCAGCAAGATGACGCCCAGAGAAGATCGTCCTCTCTACCGCGACACCGTCAGATCTGAAAAACAGCCAACAGTCAGCCAACTTCAGTTTGGCTTCTAATACAATTATTGCTTGTTGACTTACAGACAGTAAAAGTGATTTCACTTAAGCACAGGAGAGTCCGGTTCAAGGTTGTCAATGGGCAGCCCTGTTTGCTGACTTGTGCTGTGCGGTCATTTAGGCTTTCATGCTGATATTATTTTCTGGATGTTTTTTTTTTATTCTGGAATTGATGTGTTGTTTTTAAAGTTTTGTTGTAAATAATGAGACTATACGACTCTTTCACAGTCCGGTATGAGGTGGTGTTGTGGTGTCACGATGTTGTGTATGTGCTTTCTCTCACCCTCTGTGCTGAAACTCAGGATAGGTGTTGGCCAGTCTCATGAAGAGCTCGTGCTGCAGCTTCACTGGAGTCTCTCTAAAGATGGAGGCTGGTCTGTCGTACAGAGTCGTCGCCCTGTCACAGGGAATGTTGAGATCATCGTCTATGACTTCACTATTCGAAAAACCTTTAGAGCATATTTGACATTTTTAGCTTGATTACTATGAGGCCCTTGAGGCAACTGATGTGTCAGTTTGTTGTTACATACGTGTGAAGTGAGAAACACATCATACCTGATGCCCCAGTTTTTCTGCAGGTCGTCCTTCATGGCGTTGGTAACACACAGGTTGTGTGTGGCCAGAGGACCGAAAAAGTGCTCATACCTGAGAGCAGACGAGAATAAAACAAACTACAAACTATGTCACTGTTAGAAACATAAACCGACAGTGTCCTGATGAACACTTTCCACACCCCAGGGATCAAAAACATACAAGGCCTCAGCTCCACAAACTCAAGATAACACAACATAATAAAACCACATTGTCCACCACAGACAACACTGACTGGTGGTGGTAGTTTCAGTAAACCACCATCATCAGCCTCACAGCCCTGCTGCCTACTCACCACCTGGCCAGCCAGACCACTGGGTGTCGCAGGCCGTGACTCAGGGCCATGATGGTGTAGCCGTAGTTGTGCCAGTCGATGATAAATCTGCTGCCACGCAGGATGCACACGAACCAGGCCACTGCGATACTAGGCAGACCAGGTGGATTCTGGGATACGAACGAAACCACTGTCAAATGGTGTTTGTCCTGACAGACTGTGGAACACTGGTCCATTCATCTGTAGAAACGACAACCAACCTGCAGCAGAACCTGAGACTGCAGCTCCATCCTCAGCAGCACAGAGAGGAGCTGCACACACTGAGCCAGCACCTTCGTCACATACGTCAGGAGCTTTGGCCCCACTAAAAGAACACACACACACACACACACACAAAAAAAAAAAACACTGCATGAAAACTACAGGAGAATCCGCCATAAACTCTCTGTAACAAACAGTTACCTGTGACACCTTTCACCTCTGCGATGGAAACGATCCTGATGTTTTCCGCTCTCAGGAGGTCTTGGTGAGGTTTGGAGTCTGAAATGAAAAAGAACAATCAGACAGACACCTCCATCACCTTCACAGCCCAGC
Organism: Trinectes maculatus; assembly: GCA_016785345.1. Taxonomy (NCBI): domain Eukaryota; kingdom Metazoa; phylum Chordata; class Actinopteri; order Pleuronectiformes; family Achiridae; genus Trinectes; species Trinectes maculatus. Next base: position 127,488 of record JAFBJQ010000165.1, read on the forward strand.
AGGACTGAGATCACGTGGGTTTGTATGCTGTGATGATATGGTCCGATATGATCAGTAATATCGAACTGTGCAATAACACCATCAAAAATGCATTTTAAGTTCCTGGAGGTTCTTGACAGATTTATTCAGGGATGATTTTCTCTTTGTGTCAGATTCATGTTTTTATCGTTACACAGGCTGTTGTGAGTGTAAACGCTGTGGATGCATTTGTTCCTCACACGTTGTGTTGTGTGTCTGTATTATTGTGTTGTCGGGTCACACTAACACACTCACAGTGTGTATAAAACACAGAACGTGTCTGTGTGTATTATCCTCACCTGAGAATCCGACAATCGTCACATTATATCCGTGTTTGCTCAGGGACAACGCGTGATACTGCATCCGAGGACTGCGACCGATGTCCCCGAGCACCAGCACACACACCCGGCGCTCCGTCCCGCCGTCTCCCCGCCGCAGCCACAGCCACAGCCGCCGCCACAGCCACAGCAGCGCGGCCCCGGCCGCCACACACATAAGCGGCCACGTCTTGTCCCATACCGCGGCAGAAAACAAAGCAACAAACGCCGCAACCAGTGCGAAGACCGTCAGAGCCGGACCGCTGCCGGGCGCCGCCATGTTTGTTTGTAACATCCGTGATGACGTGGCTCAGTGGAGGGGGAGGAGCTTCACGTTTAAAGGGCTGTCGTTGAGAAAGGGAGACATACGGAACCCGTCACGTGACACGGGTGGAAAAAACCAAATGTTCCGGAAACAAACGACACCGGAAATTTAACCCAAGCCTTTTAGCCTGCCGATTATTTTGTGACTTAAATTAAGGGATGGATGATTCCATAACCTCTTATGTTTGTAAATGGGAATTCTTGAAGTTCAAAATTAGAGAATTTTCTATTCAATTTAGGAAAACGTTGAATAAAAATAACAAATTGGCAGAGCTTAATTTAATTAAAGAAATAAACTTCTATTGTTATGAGACCTCACCTAGTGATAATGATAGACAGAAGCGACATGAGGCGACATGATGAGGTATATCTGAAAAAAGGGGCCTTTATATCATTCAGGGCTGCATGGATGGAAGACGATGGGAGAAGCACAGCATATTTCTGTCGATTAGAAAAAGGTGACAGGAGAGAAATTCAATCAAAGCCTTATGGATCAATGATCAACTTTGTACCAATCCAACCTTAATTGCCAAGGAGATGGTGTCGTTCAGTAAATTACACACCTCTGCTTTTTCGACAAATGGCACTGATTCGGTAGCGCAGTGGTTGGCGCTGAAGGATTATTCGGCTCAATACACGCTTACACTCATATTACAGACATAATGATTAGACTACCTGACACATAGACACAATAAAGAAACTTTTGACCACACAGACATATTGCAACACTTGATCATAAGGTAACTGTCTGGACCACGATGAAATGAAACTGTCTGTATCAGCATCATGTGATGGCTGCCTGCTGCATGAAAACATTTTATTATCAAATCAGAAGCTTAGCTCAATGTGTGTAACCTTATAGGGGGCAAAAGAATAAGACTAAGGAAATGGGAACACGTATGTGGTTGGAGTCGGTTAAATACACCCGACATGAGGAAGTCGTGGTTGTTGCTGCTGCTCATGCTATGGTTGATGACCTTTTGACACAGCTTAGAGTGCGGCAGTGGCAACCCAAGATCTTGTATTTTCTTTGACTTGTTTTCTCCGCAATAAACAGAATATACTTGATTGAAGATTTCTCCCTGCCTGTCAACATCATTTCCTCTTCAGCGCTCGTGCCTCACGGTAAAAAGGTCCCTGGTTTGAATTTTGGTTCTTTCTGTGTGGACTTTGCTTGGGTTCTCTCCAGGTTCTCTTGTTTCCTGCCACCACCCAAAAGCATGCACTGTGTTAGGTTGACTGGCCACTCTAAGTTGTCCATAGGTGTGCATGTGAGTGTGAATGGTTGTCTGTCTATATATATTCTATGCTGGCCCTGCGATCGGCTGGCTGTCCGGGGTGTACCCTGCAGGAGACACTGCAGGAGTGTGAAAGCAAGAACAAGCAGAGTGATAAACAACTTTGATCCACAGACCATCAGGCTTCTGACTAACTACAACCACTGAAATCTTTAATTGCACATATTTTACAAAGCACCTTTATTTGCCTTATTTGTTTCTGTGCAATTCAATCCACTCCTTCATTTTAGTGCTATAGTTAAAATAACTATATTCCTTTACCTTAGTTTTAGAATTAGGTTCATTTGTTTAATTTAGTTGTTACGGGAGTTTCTGCTGTTACAGGTGAACTCGTGTATCTCTGACTGTGGATGTGTTGAGATTTAACCATGGAGGCAGTGACCTGACAGGTGATGACAGCAGCTCAGTAGAGGGCCCATCTGTAACAACATCACATGGTCACAAAATGTTACGATGCTTATCTGGAATAAGAGTCAATGAGCAGGTGTCAGTGAGACTGATCTCAGACCTGTGACAAACAATAATCTCATCAGTTCTTCAGTAAAATGTGAGAGAACAGTCTCAGATCAGATGACTAACAACCACTGTCTGCTCATCATGTGAGGCTGTAAACAGCTGTAATGCACCTTTACTTCCTGTACTCATGATCACGGCCAGCTTCTGGCGCATCTGATTGGTCAACTGTTTTTCTGTCCAATCCTGAAGCCCGTCACTTTGAGATTGCCGCGTATTTTTAATGCGCGAATTTCCAGTGTCGTCGTTCACTGTGGAGACACTTTGCAGCACCGCCCCCTGTGGCCGGCGGACGAACTGCACGCATCGCAGTGGACTCCGTCCTCGTCTTCCCCGGTTCGGTGTCTGTCCCGGTCTGTCCCGGTCTGTCCGGTACCGACGGCCTGTGTGGTTAGAGTTGTTTGTTAAGAGTAAATGTTTTTTTCTATATGTCCTCAATTGTAATAAAATATTTGTGTTAATCTTCTGTTGTCTATGAGTTTATTGAAAATGTAAAGTTATAGGTCACAACACATATTGAACACCGATGTGATTCACCACTTGTTTATTGCAACACTTAAATAATAATAAAAATATAAAAAACCACAGTGTTCGATAAAGCTCGAACCACAGGTATATGGAGGGTTGTTACTTGTTACGTGATAAAAAAAAAAGATTTGTTTTTCCACCCATGTCACCAGACCGTGTGAAAATAAAATGTTTTGTGAAAATTAAAATCTAACGAAACAAAAAAAAATGACGCCACGCCCCTCTGTGTGTGTGTGTGTATGTGTGTGTGTGTGTGTGTGTGTGTGTGTGTGTGTGTGTCGGGTCGCACTCACAGAGCAGATCGAAGCCGGAGAGGAGAGCTGGAAATGCGGGGCGCGGGGCTCCGGGGGGCCGCGGTGCTGGCTCTGCTGGCCGCAGTGACCGCGGCTCGGGCCGAGGTGATCGATGACGTCCTGGGCAGCCTGTCCCGAGGAGCGTCCTTCCTGGACAGACAGCATCAGCACATCAACCTGGACGGAGTGGTCGGCTTCCTCATCCTGCAGGGTGGGCACGGAACATCCGGCTCGGTCTGTCGCGGGTCGGTCCGGTTAAAGTGGGACACAGGTTTTGTTGCGCTCGGGGACAGAGAAACAGTCAGAGATGGTGATGCATGATCGAAAAACATTTACTTGAGCAAAAGCTGTGACAATTAATAACGGTGACGCCTGAATGCAACACGCTCGTACACGTCCAGTACATTAAATCATGTTTTTATCTGATTGTAAATGATCGAATAATTTATTTAGCAATAGCAAAACACCGTTTTCTCTGTTCTGCTTGTGTATGAAAATACAAGTGACTTTAATGAAACGTGTATCTGTTGTTTATTATATCATCACTTTTAATCATTACGATAGGGGATTAAGAGAGTTGTTGTTGTTGTTGACATTGATGGTGAAGAGGAAAAGTCAGAGCGTCGTCATCTGTTCTGTTCTGTTGTTGTTGTCTCAGTGAAACCTGAGCTCATTCATGTTAATGACCTGTGGAAAAGGTCTGAGTCAGCTCTCCTTCCCTGCTCTTTGCCTTCTGGGTCTGTTTCTGTGTCTCAGCCGAGCTGAAGGAGGCTGTTCGGACCTGGCCCCACACCGACCTGGTCAGCTGGGCTCAGAGAACATCTGCAGTGGAGCTGCTCAGACGAATTGACAAAAGCTTAGACAAGGCTGTGGTGGCCCTGCAGCAGAACGACCCCAAATACTACCGAGGTGAGACGTTCACGGCTTCTCCAGGACTCCATATCCCACAGAGCTCAGTGGAATGATGTTAAAGTCTTTTTCAGGGAAAACAGGATTTTATGAATAGAGGAGTTTGGTAACAATGATGTGCTTTTGTTGTTTTTGTTTTGTTTGTTTGTGTGTGTGTGTGTGTGTGTGTGTGTCATGCAGAGTTTGAACCTCTGCTGTCATGGAGTTTCTGGTTGATCCCTCAGGAATGGAGCTCCACAGATCCCAGCCTGGTCTATTCCTACACCGCCGCCACAGAGTGTTACGACGAGCAGCTCAGCGACAAATGTCTGACCCTGCTGCTGGGAACCTGGTACCAACAAACACAGAGAGGAAATTCATGAATACGTAAAGTGGTCAATGACGTTTTGTTTGTGAGAGAGCAGGTCCGTCTGATTGACACCAGTCTGTCTGAGCAGGAAGATGAACGGGACGCCCTGTATCGTCACCAAGCCTTGTCAGGACACCATGACTCGTTTTGGTTGTCCACACTATTCTCTGTCCCACCAGCTGCTCTACTTCATGATCGGGAAGATGGTGAGACATCATCAAAAGTTATTCAGTCAACATGGACACCATTTACTCCTCTTTGTTAAAAACTGCAGTCCGCAGCTATTGATACCTGGTTTTCTGGAGGAAGAAGTGCTGACGGCATCCATCGTTAACTCCTGATACATTGTTTGATGAAAAAATGGCTGCAGATGTAAAGCGATGAAAGAGAGGAGCTGGTAACAGAGCAGCAGTGAGGCTTCTTGCTGTGTTTATCATATGTGTGTGGAGAAGAAGGTGCAGGTCAGAATGTGTGTGTGAAGGTGTGTGGTGTTTCCTCCTCAGAGAGGCTGCACCAACCTGCTGAAAGGTGACACGCGAGCGTCCAGAGCCAACATGACTGAGCAGAACTACAAGAAGATCTTCTGCTCCAACATGATGAAGACCAACCAGGACCTTATCACAGAGGGTCTGACCGACCAGACGGCCGACATCTTCATTGAAAACAGTAAGCGCCCCCTTGCTGCCAGATTTCACACTGTCAAAACAAATATTTAAATTTTTCTTTAAACCGAAAACTGTTTCAAGCCCCGAAACTTTAATATAAATAATTAAATGTATTATATTTTAGTCGGTGTGACGGAGCGGCCCCGTCACTGAGCGCGTGTAGTACACGCACACACGCACGTGAACGCGCACACACATACACGTCAAACATCTTCCAGTCCCGTTGTGGTTCTTTGCATTCCGCTACATTCAGCTAATGTGTTTGTCTCACACAATGACAGAAACGTTTTCTTGTTTTCAGAGCAGAACACCAGGGGCCTATTTCATAAAACAGGATTACCAAATAAGCCAGGCTTATTTTGTTAGTCTGGCTTATTTTAGAGTGGATCCACTGGAAAATAAGCCAGACTAACGAAATAAACCTGGCTTATTTGGTAATCCTGCTTTATGGAATAGGCCCCTGCAGGTGGAGCTAAACCCAGGTTCAGTGACAGCGGACGATTCGGCAAAGTCTCTAAAAGTAGAAGAAGCACCTGTCACGTGCCTGCGCTGACTTCCTCTGCTCTCTGTCCACAGTCCTGATGTGCGGATTGGCTGGTTTCTCCGACTTCTACAAAGCTGATTGGCTGCCGCACATCCTCAGGCTGCAGGATGATGAACTCGGCTGCTTTGGGAGAGACGGTGAGTTAAAAACAACAACAACAACAACAACAACAACAACTTTTCATTCAGTTGCATTGAACCACAGTTATCTCACTGCCAGGAAGTGTGGTCTTCACATGTTAAATGAGAAGATGACCACAGCCCTGAACTGAAGACAGCAGTTATTAAAGACACTTCATTAAATTACATGGACACTAAATACTATTGCACAATGTCTTTACACAATTAACGTTGCACAATGACTTTACACAATTAACGTTGCACAATGTCTTTTGCTTGAGTTCATGCTACGTTGGCACCGTGTGTCACAAGTTCTTTTTTTCTCTTTTTTTTTCTATTGTATACACTATATTTGATCGAGTTTATCTTGACCTTTTTGTTTAGTTGTTGGTTAGTTTTATTGTTAGTTGTTTTAATTTATTTTATTTTATAAACAGTTGCTGGGCAAATTACTGGGACCTCAGTGCACCATTTAAAAAATAAAGTCTCCTTGAGTCCATCCTGCCAGAGCTGGATGATGAACAGTTGGTTTTCTCTTCTCTTCGCTTCCTCAGAGAACATCATGTCTCAGATCTTGGGAGACGAGCTGCTGGAACAGATGCAGCCACACAGGAGAGTGAAGAGGAGGGAGAAGATGCTTCCAGGTCTCTGTGTGTGTGTGTGTGTGTGTGTGTGTGTGTGTGTGTGTTTGTGTGTGTGTGTTTATGTCCTCAGAGTTGGAACCAGCTGAGCTAAAAAGACATAACGGACAAAGGTCAAAGGGTATAAGGGCAGTGTGTTTCCTGTGGTGACACATTGTGCTGATGTAAATATGATAGTGATTTTTTTTTTCTTCCTGTCAGATGGCTGCTCCAGTCACATGACAGCGGTGGCTGTTAGTACTCTGGGAGGATACCTGAACAGTTACCTGGCAGAACAGGACATAACAAAGAGGCCACTAACCTGAACACACACCTTGGTCCACAGGAGCAGATCATTGTAGATCATTAGGTAGTGACTGACACTCGACACTGTATGATGCTTGATGAAAATAGTCCCAAAATGATGAAATACTTAATAAAATGTTGGGATGAGTAACAAAATGTGTATTCTGTCATTATTATTATGAAGAAGTGTAATTCCCAGCGTTCTGACTTCTTCCTACGGCGTGGTGTGTACTGAATATGAAGAGGGAAGGTGTTGATGATTTAGACGACAGTCACCTGGTTGCCATGCGTGTCTGGTCCTCAACAAACAGATGTTTGACAATGCAGTGGTGATGCAGTGGTGACATCCTCTCCTGGTCCAGAGCTTCTTGTCTTGGTGAACAGTTGCTGCATAAAGATGGCGACAGTGTCAAACGTTGGGTTTGTGGAGCATCTACGAGATGCAGGTGAAGTAATCGATGTTAAAAGCCGATAAAATAAAAGGACGATTAACGGCAGCTTTAAATAAAACATTTATTATTTTATGAGGGGAAAAAACAATGATCTCATTTCAAAATTAAGTCTTAATTGTTTTTAAAATGTGGTTTTGGCTTTTTGCAAACAGTTTATCTTCTCAACAGAAAGCCTCACCTGTCAGGGGCAGGGACGTAAAGACGGCTGCACAACCAGCACTCACCTACGACAATTATCACGCATCAACCCACAAACTGTTATGTTCTGCTGAATAATGACGAGTCATCATACAAAGAGTGCTCTTTATGCTGTGGGGATAATAAATGCAGATTCATGATTGTGAGAACTGAGTGAAGAGACGCTGAGGTCGGAGCAGCAGACGCCCGTTAACAACTCCATCGACTCACTCTCTCACTTCAAATAGAAGTTTGTCTGTGTGTGATTGTCTCGGGTTTGTGTTAATAATCTTCCTGAGTTGTCTTCAGTCCTGTTTCTGGGATCGGTGAACCTCAGGCGTCGCGCTCCAGTGTGACGATGTCACTTGTTCCAGCCAATGACTTCGTAGAACAGTGTCTTGAGCAATCGAGCCTCGTATGTGACGGTGTTCTTCCCGATGTGAACGTGACTCTCCTCCAGAGGCTGCTCGATGATAGCTGGAACTTCATGTCCATAGACTGGAGACAATGAGAAGCATTATCAGTGAACATCTGAAGGCTCATATGTAATATCAGCACATCAGACTTAAAGGAATGTTATTGTTGTGCATTTCACATTTCTGCAGTCACATGTGCGTGCGTGTGTGTGTGTGTGTGTAGTTACTGCTCACCCTCGCAGTGCTCCAAAAATTGAATACACTCCTGTACCACGACGTCCCTCAGCATGACCATCTGTTTGGACATGTTCTCCAGCAGAGAGAGGAAACATCGCTTGGCGTAGAACCATGTGTCCGTCCCCAGCTACACACACAGACACACTTGTCACAGGTTAATCCAGACAAAACAACACAAATGGTCTCACAGCTATGGTTTAACTACACAACTCAGTTCCTTGTGTGGAACCGTGTGTGTCTGAGGTCAGGTTGTGAAACATTGGCATGCCATGGTGTCTCGTGAGGTTTGGCATTCCAGAGCTGCTCTCTGCCTTCAGTGTGGCGGTGACTGTTGTGAGGATGAAAGGGGAAACACTCAGGGCGACGGCCTGTGTTCTCAGCTGGACTTTTAGTGGACTCAGCTGCAGCTGGTGTCTCAGCGACAGGACCAGAGCCGCTCTGAGGAGCTCTGAGGAGCTCTGAGGAGCTCTGAGGAGACTCAGGAGAGAAGCTGCAGGTAACACTAACACTAACTGTCTTTCAAATGGGACAAACACTGAAATGATTCCTCAAAGCTGTGTTTGTGATGTGTTCATCACTAAGCCTGTGACGTGATGAAAACCAACTGCCACACACTGAGAAATAAAACAACAACAGATAACATGGTCGACCTTCTTATTGTACGGCTCCAGGCTCTTGATGACACGAGAGATGCCAAAGTCGTAGTTCCCCTTGGCACAGTACAGCGTCCTGGAAGAGAAACACAACTTCAGAATAAAAGCTCCACTGGCAGCTCTCACAAGTATGTGGCTTTAATTTTAATTGGCTACCTGTTATTATCCAATTATTTAGGATTTAGCCTGTTTACATTCATTTTTTTTGATCTTGGAAACAAGTTCATGTAATACCAAGACAAAAGTACAGATCTTCTGTCACATGGCAAATTGTAGAGAAATAAGGTGAAGCGTGATCTCCTGTGTGATCAGCCAAAGACTCACCCGATGACCAGGTTGACGATGCACAGGTGGAAAACCTTCTTGTCGGGGTCGTCGTAGGAAATCTGCTCCTCCTCTTTCTCAATCTTCCTCATCAGCTCCTCAGCCTGTTAAACCAGGACAACGTGAAGAGTCATAATATGATTTACTTCAACAAAGCGAGACGACAGAACAACACAGACTAGAAGAATCATTAGTAGTCCTGTGAATGAAACCACAGTGACAAAGAACATAAAACAAACATGTGACACGATAAACCTAAACCTAAGCCATTACACCTAATAACATAGAAAGGGAGAAAAGCAGTGGAATAAATATTCAAATCATGTTCATTAATAAACGTGGTAACATAACACGTTAATCCTACTGAATACAAGAGGAGCCAGTGCAAAATATAATGACCCTTCTCAAAAGGTTGCAGGTTGAAGGTTTTCAACTGGAAAGCAAATGTAGCTCAACAGCCTCCTGTGATGTGTAATACACCAGAACAGGAAAAAACAACCCCGTGACCCCGTAAAAGGAACTATTGGTGTGTTACACAGTGATGCAGTATGTCCGGTAACAACGACAGCGTGATTAATCTGATTGTAACAGACCTCTTCGTTCTGGCTCGTCATGATGTAGGACACACACAGGTTGGCGAGAACCACAGCGCTGACGTTCAGGATCTGCGGAGGAGCATTACATCGTTAAACGTCGTCTCAGAGACGATGCAACAACATGGCCAAACGGCACCAGAACCTCCATGGAAATAGAGTTTCTGATACTGGACACGTGTGCAGATGGCAGACATGTCAGAGGCACCACTGCAAACACACACACAATCCCACACAAACACAGCAAGAGCAGGAAATCATCCAGACACAGCAGAGACACACAGCAGAGCTGCTTGGTCTCCATTTTTACCGAAGGTTTGCACTTGCAAGGACACTCCTGAATGTTACACTGCTCCACCTGGACAGAGAGTCAAACTGTTATCGCCTGATCCCGACCTCTGCTGACTGCTCAACAACACTCGTCTCACATATCTCCTCTGGATCAATGACACAGGCGTCTCTACGCTAACCCTCCCCACTCTTCCCAGACGAAGCACTCACATTATCATAGTGCTTCTTGACAATGGGCTCGTAAAAGCCGATGGCCTCCTTGTATTTGTTCTGCATGAAGAGCACGTGGGCCACATTCAGCTTCCACGTATCGTCCTCGTTGCAGACCTCCACCGACTTGCGGAAAATCTTCTCCACCATCTGGAAATTCTCCCTGTTCCAGTAGATCTTGGCCTGAGCCATTAGGACCACAATGTACCTGGGACACAAACCCATAAATCAGACAGGAAGAACGGAATGGGAAATAATTAGATGGATCGTTAAAGTCAAAATGCTAATGGTGATTTATTTGTCATGTGACGGAGCAAATGGATGACATTTCCGAGACGTCTGATGTTTTAGCTACTGTGAATTTATAAAACAAGAATAAAATCTTAAAAACTTTTCTTTTCGATTCTTTTTTATTTACATGTCTATTGACACGGTGTGTGTGTGTGTGTGTGTGTGTGTGTCACTCTCACTTCTCCTGCATCAGGTCGTAGTCTGCCAGAGCTTTCTTCTGTGCTTCATCATCTCGAGCCAACCTGGCCTCCTGCACCTGAGAGAAGGACGACATCAGCATCCAACCAACTGAGCTGCTGCAAATCAAAATCTAGCTTATTGTATTTACAGCAAGTTGATGAACACAAAAGTCCTTCAGTTAACTATCCAATGAACAGATCGACTAACACATGAATCTACTGATGCATACAAAGAATGAAAAGGAGCAGACATTTTTACAAATGTTCAGCGTGGGAGAGGAAGAGGGAGGAGATAAACAACCTGCTTGGCCAGCTTCCGTAGCTGCTCCGTCAGTTTGACGTTCATCTCATCAAACTTACTAAACGCCTGTGGGAAAGCAAAAAAAGTGAGTTACAACAGAACTGAGCAGGATTTTGTTTCAAAAGTAGAAGAAGGAATTCTGATGGACAGCAAATCATAAAACTACAGAATAATCCAGGTGAGTGTGTGATTGGCTGAGTTTACTGTACCTCCTCTGGTGCTGTCTGACAGGTCAACAGGGCATCAAGAAACTCATACATGTACTGGAACAGGATAAAAACATGTCAGCTGCCATGTGGATCAGTGACGGCAAATCTTTCATGAATATAAATATAAAGAGAATTTACCACTGTCTGTGTGTGTGTGTGTGTGTGTGTGTGTGTGTGTGTGTGTGTGTGTGTGTACATCATTCATCACAGCTGATCAAGGAATTCAACTCTAAAACTGGTTTTAATTTCACTGGTAAGGGGTCTTTTTTGTTCCATGACAAAAAAGACTTTTGTGAGTTTGCTCTACTTCCAGCCATGACTGTGCCGTTACCATGGAGACGCAGGACTTTATGCTTCAGTGAAAACTAATGAGCCCACGGTCAGATGAATGTGACAGGAGTGAGAAAACGCAGCTGATGCTTGAGGTGATGTCAACAGTCCTCGCAGTGTGATTGTTAATGAAACACCCTCATGTGAAAGCAGAGTGGAACTCACCGGGGAGAGGAACTTGTAGGTGAGATGGGCGTTCTCTGCCAGGACGTCAGCTGCCAGGTCAAAGTACTGCAGGAGACAGATTGAACCCAGCAGAGACAATAATACCATTTTAATGAGAGACCCACTCGTCCCTGCAGCACACTGTGTGTTGTTAGCTCATTTCACAAAGAACCACAGCACCACCGAGTCCAAAGCCTTTTAAAAACATGGCCAGGATGGAAAGTAAAAAACATAAAGTAAGTAAAAACATGAAATGAAATTTAAGAGTGAACAGTGACGTAAGAGATGACAGGAGAGATCAGAGATAAACTAAAGAGCTAAACACAACAGGTAAAGACGTATATGGACCTGATGGTCATATAGAGTGTCTTCGAGTCGCCAGGTGGAGCGCGAGCGTCGTACCTCGTGTTTGCAGTATAACAGCAGCAGGTTTCCGAAGGTGACGGGGGGGAAGGAGGGCTGCTGCAGCAGGAAGGCCAACTTCTCAAACCCCTCCGATGGCTTTGTGTCCATGTTCAGCAGTGCCTGGTTGTGAAGCGTCACTGGGTCCAGCTCCTGACAAAACCACATTCAACATGAGATACACACTGTGTGATACACTGTGGCTCTTGTCTATACGTAAAATACTACGTATAGAAATGCACAGTAAGATGAGAGTGGACATGACACGAGGAGTCTGTTGATACAAAGTATGAAAACTAATATAACTTCAGTAGATTAGCATAAACATGAATTAATCTTATTTGCTGGTAATTGTTTTTTACCCTTGTTCAGACTGAGGCTGTGTGCAGGAAATACTTAGTTTCACTAGGGGGCACTAGTTGTGCACCTTCACCCACACCAGTCCTGACTCAGCGACAGGTGGGACCATGGACGATGCTCCATCCGTAAGATAATTTAATGAGGCACAATAAAACTGTGACACACACACACACACACACACACACACACACACACACACACAGTGGCAGTGAGTGGGTGCAGGTTACCTCTTCTGCTCTGGGGGGCATGTCTGTTAAAGCCTCCTGAGCTCCTTTCACTGCAGAAACAAACCCACAGGGAGGAAAAGAGGACTTTAAAAACCAGAGGAAACTGAACAAAGCAAACCCAGGATCAACACTGAAACAAACTAAAGGGAGTTTAAACTCTCCTCCCTGTGTGGCCCACATGTCTGACTCCTGTGTCGAGGACATTTTCTTACACATAAGACAAGGAATGTTTTTGGTTTGGGCCAATGTTTACCCTCACTCAGATAATAATAATAATACTAATACTAATACTAATTATCTCACCTTTCTTCAGCTGGTAGTCGATGGCAGCTTTGAGATTAAAGGCCTCGATCAGAGCAGTCTGATGCAGAACCAGGGTGTTGCCTACACTGTGGACATCGATACCTTCTGTTGTCATCCCGACGCTCAACTCTGCCACGGAGAAAAACCAAAAACCACAAACTGAGAGACGCTAATTAGATGATCCGATAATGTACGGTAACTCAAACAGACAAGTGATGTTGAGCCAATTCTACACAGACGAGACAAAAGCCTGTGTGTTTTCACCTGGATGCTCCCTGATGCCTCGGTCTATAATTTCTCCGATGTACTTGAGGGCCTGATCATAGTTCTTCAGGTTGTAAGAACACAGGGCGATGTTGTAGGACAGTGCTGAGAGAGCAGGGACAGAGAGACAAAGAAGATGACCTAACTCATCTTTTAATGCTGTCTCTGTGGTCGACTGCGTCAATAACTCAGTCTGATACTTCTCCAGATTTCTCCTTAAATATGTGCTAAAGTAACAAGTTACACCTAAAATCATTGTATTTGTATTCAGTATGCATGAATGCAAAAGGTGCACGTGGACGTGACTCTCATTTACACTGTCTGTAAAGATCACTGAAAAAAACATTGGCAATATTATGCAGCAGGACCCAGTGTCACCGTGTGTGTGTGCGTGCACACACATGTGTGTGTGTGTGTGTCTTTGGAAAACTACCCGGCACATATCCCAGCAACTGGATAGCAGACATGAACTTCTTGCAGGCCTCCTCATACTTTCCATCCTGGTAAAGCAAACAGCCCATATTGTAGACGTAGTCTGGGTCGTCCTGAGGCAGCTGCTCCAAAAGGGACTGTACCACATACCCACACCCACACACACACCCACCCACACCCACACACACACACACACACACACACACACACACACACACACACAGGCATTTAGTGGATGTGATGTGTCTGGCTGCAGATAAGAATGATCCAAACAGCGTTTATATTGACCAGAACTGATCTGCGTGTGTAATATGGTTTAACAGGTAATGTATGAGGGCTCATCACCTTTGCAGCAGAGTAATCTTCCTCACAGTATTTGATACAGGCCTGAAGCTTGACCATCTGTGCCAGAGAGAGAGAGAGAGAGAGAGAGAGAGAGAGAGAGAGAGAGGGAGAGGGAACACAAAGTTAACACAGGTATGTAATCTCATCTTCATGTCAAAATAAACTAAACACCATGCATGAACTATGTTCATTTCAGTTTGCATCGTTTCATGTGTCGCTGACAGTGGTGGAACAAAGTGACAAATCACAATAATAATATATAATAGCACATGCACAGCAGTGTGTGTGTGTGTGTGTGTGCTGTACCTTGGTGTGACTGCTGGGGTTGTCCAGGACAAAGGAGGCCTTGGTGGCCTCAGGATAAGCCCCAGCTTTGTACAGGGCCTGGGCGTGGTACACCTTGTAGGCCTCCACATCTGGGTGCAGCTGAGTGAGCTGCTCGTAGCACTCGGCCGCGTTGGTGAAGTCCTGGATGTGGTAGTAGCAGTAGCCGAGCAGAGACAGCGCCGCCCTGGACTGGAACAAACAGTCAGAGATTAAACCAAAGAGATCAGAACAGAAGTCTGGAGAAGAAATGACCGAAACAAACTGACGCCTGATCATCTTCATTAAAGAGGCTTAATCTGCTGCCATGGCCAATAATCAATCGATCAGCTGTGTCTCCCAGCAGCAGCTGATGTTAACAGATGATCACAGACAATCCAGTAACAGTTTTAGTATAAACATGTCTAGGAGCAGTTGAATGCTGCACGTGCAGCAGGTGATCACCATCATCCCATCACTGACCTTGTTGTGTCTCTGCAGCTGAGCGGTCAGGATGTGGATGGCCTCCGTGTAGTGACTATCTTTAATCTGAGGAGCAGATGGAAACCACGTGAATCACTGCCACTCACACTTTAACACGTTACCTGAACACAGGTGAACACGCGCGTCATCATATTAGTGTTTGTTGTTGTTGTGCTGCGGTTACGATGCTGTTCAACGAGCAAAAAAACAATCAAGCGAACGGTGTTTGTTTTTCATTGCATCCCGTTACTGACAACTAACGATGGCTAAACAACAACAAGCTAGGCCGCTAACCTCGGCTAAAACAACCTCCTCACCAGTTTGTAGATGGTGGCCGTGTACTCGCCGTCTTTTATCGCCGTCATGGCTGTAAACGAGCCGCTTTAACAACAACAAACGACTTCAAACTCCGACTTTCACCGATCCTCTGCGCATAGCATCAGGCTAGCTGCTGTTTAGCACATAGCCGCTGTAACTAGGCAACGGAGAACACCGGAAATACAAAATGACAGACGTTTGAAACAACCAATCAGAAAGTAGAAGACATTTACGGAGGTCCTTTTCCCCGCCTGTAAAATCATGAAACAATCCATTACCAACATAATCCAAATGTACTTATTGTTATTATTGTACTTTTCTTTACTTCTAATGATTTCTATTATTTAATAATTAACAATGACTGTGGAAAAGGCATCGCACAGTAACTTTCTCTGTATGTCACAGTGAAATGATTGATAAAATAAATAGGTGAAAAAATAAATTAATTAAAAAAACAAAGAGCTCAGGGCTGGTAAACAAGCAGAGAGCCAGTGAGCTCACAGTCAGAGCATCCAGGATGTGACCTCATGCACACTGTGGTGAAAGCTCTGCCTCAAACCTAAACCACAATGTGCTGACCAATGGGCCGGGGCCTCTGTAATGACAGATGTGTGTGTGTGTGTGTGTGTGTGTGTGTTTAAAAGTAAGAGTGTGAGGTTTTCATATGCATGTGTGTGCATGCTTGTGTGCAGCAGGGGTGTGTGTTTTCTACCACTCTGTCCCGTCCTGTCTGTCTCTCTGCAGTACGCGCCTGTCTCTGTCTCCTGCTGGGACTGTCGAGAACCTCTGCAAAACAACAGGTACACACGACTGTAACACAGGTACAAGAACAGGCTTATATGAAAATATTGGTTATTATTGGATTATTAGTTGCATTTTCTTAAGCCTTCGAAGATGATGAAGAAAATGTTTGGGGGGGGGGGGTGCTGAGCTATCAGCAGTAAACTGTGCAACTTTGTTTCTTGTTTTGATTCTCAGAGTAAAAAAAAACAACAACAACCAACAACTTGTGTGAAATATCAAAATGACTTTGCTGTGAAGGAAAACGTGACTCGTCTAATGTGCAATGTGTGCATGAGATGAACCGGAACAGGATTATTGATGTTGATCATTAGTTTGCAGATATACGTGTTCAGCATTACTGTTTTTCCAGCGTGGGATTTTTCAGAGCCGAGAGAATGAACCAAAACAATAAATTCAACACAGAGCGACGGTAAACTGACAGACGGTTGATAATAAGTCACTGTTTTTACTCGATGTTTGTCTCACTATAGAAATATTGGTTATTATTGGATTATTAGTTACATTTTCTTAAGCCTTCGAAGATGATGAAAATTATTTTTTGGGGGGGCGGGGGGGGGCTGAGCTATCAGCAGTAAACTGTGCAACTTTGTTTCTTGTTTTGATTCTCAGAGTTTGAAATATCAAAATGACTTTGCTGTGAAGGAAAACGTGACTCGTCTAATGTGCAATGTGTGCATGAGATGAACCGGAACAGGATTATTGATGTTGATCATTAGTTTGCAGATATACGTGTTCAGCATTACTGTTTTTCCAGTGTGTGATTTTTCAGAGCCGAGAGAATGAATCAAAACAATAAATTCAACACAGAGCGATGGTAAACTGACAGACGGTTGATAATAAGTCACTGTTTTTACTCGATGTTTGTCTCACTATAGGGAAACGTATCATCAGTGCAACCTGGTGTGAGTGTGAAAACCTCCTGTCAACATGTGCAGGGGTTGTTACACATGTGCAGTAGCCTCATCAGAAACAAACGACAAATAACACAACAGAAACGGACAATGCAGCGTGTGTGGGGATCTACAATGCTGCAGAAGAGATACAGATCCATGTGTGTGAAACTAATTCAAACACACATGTCTGAGGAGACCTGCTGTATAGTCTAGCAGGAGCTTTGTGTATTATTGTAGGTATGTGTGGGACATTGTGTGTGTATGTACCACTGGAACAAAGTGTGCGTCTCTGCAGCTCCTCCTCCTCCTCGCAGTTTGCTGGAGTCGATGTGTCGGTTCAGTTTTGTGCATCAGCGCTGACTGGGGGTTGGATTCGCTCCTTAATGTGAGCTGACTGCCCCAGGGCTTCGTTCTCTGCTCCACCGCCCCGACACGCCCGCAAGACTCACAAGTTTGTTGGATTAGAAAAGAAAAGTTAGCAGAAGTTAGTTTTCCCCCTTTTCTCTGCTTAACGAGATTAATTAATAAGATTAATTACCCGATCAAGCCTTTAATATAACAGTGTGGAATTTAACCTGACACCAGACTGAGGTGCTATGATGTAACCGCTGTCGTATCATCAGCTGTACCTGATGATGTCATAACCATGCTCCCTCTCAGGTGCTGTCCTGACCATGGCCTCCAAACTGAGTGTGCTGCTGCTGTCGCTGGCCGTTGCCTCGGTAACAGTGCTGGCCCAGAGACGGCGTCCGACGTCGACCAAGACAGAGGAGTGGAACTACAGGGATGGCTGTGAGCACACAGATTACTCTCTGTTTAATCTGGGCCAGGGGTCAAGGTCAGGGCTCATCATGATGATGATGTGGTGAAAGTTCACAGAGCAACCTCGCTGTTCAGAGCAAAGTCTCATCCAATAGAGATTTAGGGCGTGTCTCCAAAAGCAGAGAGGCTCCGACATCCGACAGCATCAATACAAGTTACCAACATGGACTCAACCAAAAAATATATATATATATATGTATATATGTATATATGTATATATGTATATATATACATTACCAGTGAAAACAATCTGACCAAAAAGCCTAGAGACAATGTGGAGACACTGATGTGAGCTGAGATCTTTCCTGTGCAGTGGTTGTTGACATGACTCTCTCTGTCCCAGCTGAGAGGGTGAACATGCGTGGTGTTGCCAACCTGACTCAGGTCCTGGACAACTGGAGGTTCGACATCCTGAACCAGATGAGAGGACTCCTGCAGAACGACCACCAGTCTCTGCTGCCTGATTACGCCAGGTATTGACTGAGGGGGAGGGAGGAGCGGCGCCGGCGCAGGACGCCGCGGCTTTACGCTTCAGGCTGAAAATAACCTCAGGGGTTTGCTGGGTTCACCCCGGCTCTGCTGGCGTCATTAGAAACTGCTGCTGAAACTGCTCGTTAAAAGCGAAAATAGAAACGTGCTGAAAAAAAAAGAGCTTTAGATTTGCCACAAGGAATCTGGTGCTTCCTGCTGCTGGCTGAGGTTTGAGGTGGAGTCACGTGTTCCTCACTTCTCCGCCCTCCCTCTTCCTGCTTCCCTCTGTTTTCTCTTCGGCTCAAAGATTCAGTTTGATTCAGCAGCTGGAACATGATTCATGATGTTTCTCACTCACCTCAGGATGCAGATGTCACCAGATGATCTAAATGGTTTCTGTGTCTCCATCTTCAGGATCCAGCCGCTGTCCGAGGCCTTAGATGACCTCTACAAGGAGTTCAATGCCCTCAAGGCTCATCTGGGCGACCTGACTGAGAAGTTCACTGCTGTAGAATCTTTCATCGACGAGGTCAAGGCCAACCGTGCCAACGGCGGTCCGGCCCCCGGCCCGGCTCCGCCCGTCGTCCCCAGACAGGGCACAAGGAGGCTGATGAAGAAGAAGGCCACCACCTCCGCCACCACCTCTTCCTAACCAGCGATGACCAGCTTCTTCTCTTCTTCTGTTTACTTCTTTCATTCCTTCTCCTCTGATGCTCCGACACGTCATTCATCCTCATTTCAGATCATTACGCCCATCTTCTGTCAGATCCAAACATCTCAGGTCGATGTGGACACAGCCGGTTATCAATCACACCAACGAGGTGACAAATCACACACGCGGGAACTGGCGAGATGTTACGGAGGAGGGACTCCTGAAATTAGCCCTGAGACATGAGAAGTCGCTCTGTGATTGAAGATGTGAATTTGCTCATTCAGGCAAATTTGTGTGCAAAGATGAATAATTCATGTCCACAGCTGAATGATTTGTGTACACACACTCCTGTGAACAGCATTAACACACACACACGCTGTATCTGTCAGGCTCTCCTCCCTGTGTGGGGCAGGTCACACAGGAGCATCACTGTACATCAGCACCACACAGGGACAGCCTGGTCCAATCTCATCTGTTGTTTCAAAGCCAGTGTGACGTGTGGACATCATGAGGTGTTTCCTGATTCTCTGCTCTTCTGTGGTTGTTGTTGCAGCTGAACACAGGTGTGGTGTCAGGTGTGCTGGCCCGTGTCTCCTCTGCAATCATACAGTATATACCCTGCTTCTCTTCTTTAACCTGAACTGCTTCAACATAAGCTCCAAATAAATCCACTATGTGCATGCATTCAGCCTGGTTCCTGGTCTTCTTCCTGTGGGTCGGGTGAAATGAGGCTGGCGTTTGTCAGTTAGACGACATGAAGAACTGAGAGGTGAGCAGGTTTTTTTCATGACGCTCACACGTTCCATTGACCTCGGGTTCAAGAGGGTTGAGTGATGAGCTGGTGAATCAATAACCACATCAGCGTGGCAGACGATAACGAATGACCCGCTTTCAAACGAGGGGTCAGAGGTCAGGGTGTGTTAACAGCATCACAGAGAACAAGAGGACAAAAAGGACAAGATGCTTCATCAGCTGATCTTTCAGCAGGAAGAGCAGAGACTGTGGTTGAATGTGAGCGGAGCTGCAGTGTGTGACAGTGACTGATAGAGGGAGTGAGTGAGTCCAGGGCCACAGCTGATTCTCATGAATCTGTCAGCACAGAGGTCTGAGTCAGGAGAGAGGAGAGAAACCCCTGAACCACAGCTCCCTCTGACACTCAGCACGTTTCAAACACACCTCTACAATCATCTCATCTCATCTCTACCCTCATCTCATCTCATCTCATCTGACTTCATCTCATCTCATCTCATCTCATCTCATCTCATCTCATCTCATCTCATCTCATCTCATCTCACCTCACCTCACCTCACCTCATCTCATCTCATCTCTACCCTCATCTGACTTCATCTCATCTCACCTCATCTCATCTCATCTCACCTCACCTCATCTGACTTCATCTCACCTCATCTCATCTCATCTCATCTAATCTCATCTGACTTCACCTCACCTCATCTCATCTCACCTCACCTCACCTCACCTCACCTCACCTCATCTCATCTCATCTCATCTCATCTCACCTCACCTCACCTCACCTCACCTCACCTCACCTCACCTCACCTCATCTCATCTCATCTCATCTCATCTCATCTCATCTCATCTCATCTCATCTCATCTCATCTCATCTGACTTCATCTCACCTCACCTATGCTCTGCTCTGCTCTGCTCTGCTCTTTAATGGCAGTTTTTTTTAAAATGCATGACTGCCCCCTACTGAATTCTGAGTTTCTCTGCAGCGCCTCAGTGTTACACACAGCTGTGTGGACGTCATGAAGTTAACTCCACAGTATCAGACGTTGTCGTTACTCATCAGGTGCAGAGCTGTGGTTCTCTGTATGGTCTCAGATGTGGAGAAGCTTCAGAAGGTGAGGTTCAAAGTGTTTCCCTGCAAACTGACGCTCAGCAACACCGACACCAGAAAATAATCAACAAGTACCAGTGTCTGTATGACGGAATAATAATAAAATCTGCTGACAGTGCTGTTATATAATATAAATAAATATATATATATACAAGTAAACAAAGAGTACTGTTTCTGTTTTTTTTTATGTTTTGCCAGATCTGCCAGATCATCTTTGCTGTTTTCTGGTTAGCAACAGTTTGAATCATGTTGTTTCATGTTCAGGCCAAAACGTCCTCTTCTCTCCTGTTTCTGTCTCCTGCAAAACAAACTGCAGCAGGCAGAGCAATGCCTCCTCCATCTCCCTGTCACAGCTCCTAATCCACGTCCCAGCTGCTCCCAGCTGCTCCGAGCTGTTCAACCAACTGTCTGTCTGTCTGACTCTGTGTGTGTGTGTGTGTGTGTGTGTGCGCGCACTGCCTGCTGCTGCTCAGTGCACACAAACGCAGGGATTTGGTTTGGAAACAGAGCAGGAGTCCTGTTTATTTGTTTGGATGCGAGTCACAAACAGCGGATCAGACGAGCTAATTGCTAACTCTCATGTCGAACTGCTAAACAAACAGACTCACAGTCAGCTGACATCTGATGAATCATGGGAGACGATACAATAACACAATAACACAATAAGAGAGTGTAATGGATAACAGCTGAGAATAATGCTACTCTTAAATTGAGTTGACTTTATTTTAAGTCCCTTCATGTTTTGACCTTTGACCTCTCACTAATAGTGAAATAATGACACACACAGAAATCTCTCTCAGGAGAAAACAGTCAGAGGTTATTAAAGGTCACTGAACCTGTCATCAGTGTGAACACACTCCTGATTGGACGGACTGTGTGTGTGTAACGTGTGTGTGTGACTCAGACAGTAATTGAGCTGCCAGGGATCCGGTCTGATTTAAGGACGTTCAGATACGCAGCACTGGATACAGAGGACAACAACACTGCTGCTGCTGCTGCTGTGAACAACAACAACAACAACAACAACAACAACAACAACAACAACAACAACAACAACACAACACCTCTCCGCATGTTAGAAGTCCAGTGTGCTGTATATTCTTATAGTTATTTTCACGTGTGTTTATGACGCGTCCTCAGCCATCGTCACAGAATAATCTGACGTGTGTGTGTTGTGTTGTGTGTGTGTTCCACCTGAAGACTTAAATATCACACAAGTCAAGTAACTAATAACTGACAATGCGTCATCAACTCACTGTGAGCGGTCACGTCTGTGTGCAGGTGTCGGTGTGGGATCAGAACCAGAACTCCTCTTTAGGGGTCCGGGCTCCATCTGGACCTCCAGCTCTCCAAACATCAATCTATTTATCCTGCTCCACCTGGTGTCCTGCTAGCTCCACACTGTGCTGTGTCACCCAGCTGGAAGCACTGCACACAGGTCAGAGGTCAGAGGTCAGAGTTAACATCATGAATCTACTCTGCATTATTTTACACCGGGGTGTCATCAGACACTGAGAAAACCCACAACACCCTGAGCCAAGGTACCACCAGGTACATGGTACTAAATGACACAAATATGTTGACGAAAAATATAACACACACACACACACACACACACACACACGCACACACACACACACACACACACACCACACACACACTTTCACCACAGCAGCTTTGTCATTGTCGTCCATGATGGACAGGTGTGATCTTACAGAAAAAACCCAACAGGTGTTTTAATAATGAGAGACCACAGGGGGAGAGGTTTGATGAGACCACACACACACACACACACACACACACACACACACACACACACACACACACACACTGTCATTCCTTCTATAAAAGGATACTTAACCTGTGCCAGGTGCTTGATCTCACACTCCACCACCTGCGCCTTCGCTGAGACAGATGCTTCCTGCAGCATGTGGCACTCTGTGTGTGTGTGTGTGTGTGTGTGTGTGTGTGTGTGTGCATGTTGTGCGTGTTGTGTATGCGTCTGCCCCCCTCAGACAGTAGGCGTTTCATTAACGTAGACAGATTTCTCAGGTTCACGGCTCGGTGCCGATCAATCGATCGACAAACCTCAGTCGCCAAACTTCAGCCTCCGTCATCAAAGGTTGTGGTGATGATTTTCATAAGGACTGAAACTAACTGCAAGGTCAGGTAACCCAAGTCCTGGTCCTGGTCCTGGTGCTGGTGCTGGTCCTGGTCCTGGTCCTGGTCCTGGTCCTGGTCCTGGTCCTGGTCCTGGTCCTGGTCCTGAACCAGCTTACAGTGAACTGCCTGTTACCTCTGTTCCTTGTATGTTCACAGTTACCAACTTTATTATTAACAAATAAAGCACAAGGCTTTTGTTGTCATTCTTGTTCCCTGGTGGACGTCTGAGAGTCTGAGAGTCTGAGAGTCTGAGCGTCTGAGAGTCTGAGAGTCTGAGAGTCTGAGAGTCTGAGAGTCTGAGAGTCTGAGCGTCTGAGAGTCTGAGAGTCTGAGAGTCTGAGAGTCTGAGAGTCTGAGCGTCTGAGAGTCTGAGAGTCTGAGAGTCTGAGAGTCTGAGAGTCTGAGAGTCTGAGAGTCTGAGAGTCTGAGCGTCTGAGAGTCTGAGCGTCTGAGAGTCTGAGAGTCTGAGAGTCTGAGTCACGTCAGTCACAGACGGTTTGAGGGGGGTCTTGACCTTTCCCTGTTGTGACCCCCTGGTTGGGTTCCCGGCCGGGCGGCACCATGCTGTCGTCCTCTGGCTGAAGTCAGTCTCTCCACGTCCTGCTGCGTCGCCCCCTGCAGGGTGACATCACACAGTGTGTGTTGAGATGCTGTTATAGGTTTGTGTTCCTGTGTGTGAGCTTCGTAACCCCTTTCCTTTTTAAGGTGTATTTTACACACTGCCCCATGTGTGTGTGTGTGTGTGTGTGTGTGTGTGTGTGTGTGTGTGTGTGTGTGTGTTTGTAAAAAAACTGTCTATATGTACATGTGTACGTCTAGAGACAAAGTGGACGTCACTGGTGCTCAGCACTAATTTGATTAATTTTGCCCCCTTTGGCGCGCACACACACACACACACACATACACAGTTGAAGGATGCCAACAAGAGAGAGAAGGTGAGGAGGGAAGTTGAGGAGGTAAGGTGAGGAGGGAAGGTGAGGAGAGAAGGTGAGGAGAGAAGGTGAGGAGGGAAGGTGAGGAGGGAAGGTGAGGAGGGAAGTTGAGGAGAGAAGGTGAGGAGGGAAGGTGAGGAGGGAGGGTGAGGCGGGGAGGTGGGGGGAGCAGGTGAGGAGAGAAGGTGAGGAGGGAAGGTGAGGAGGGAAGGTGAGGAGGGAAGGTGAGGAGGGAAGGTGAGGAGAGAAGGTGATGGACGACTATGGATGAAAACCTATTGATTGTGTCTTGTGTTTATAGGTTAACAGATTTGTCAGCAGTGACATTCAATCAGTGTGCGACCCTGACTGAAACAAACGATTCACTGAAAACTCAACGCACAACCTGTGGAACACACGTGTATGTGTGTGTGTGTGTGTGTGTGTGTGTGTGTGTGCGTGTGTGTGTGGGGGGGTCATTGTCTCTGCATGGATATTTACATTGTTGCATCATCAAATAAAGTGTTGTTTTTCAGTTTTCATTCTCAGGTGATCAAAGAGCCAGACTGATAAATATATATATATGTGTGTGGGGTGGGGGGGTGGGGGGGGACTGATGTATATATATGTGTGTGTGCGTATTTAAAGATGATGTGAGTCACTGTGACTGAGAGAACTTCTCTGAGATCATAAATCTTTCCATTTACAAAAACAGCTTCTGCTGGATGATCACTTATTTCACACGGATAAATGAAAAATCAAGAATTTAACAGAAAGTTGAAGGTGGAGATGATAAAAGTGATCATCTGATCCTCAGTGTTCAGAAGTTCACTTCCTCAGATCTCCCACAGCTCTGCAGCGCTCCGACTGTCCCTCAACACCACCCGCACCACACAACTCCATCTCTCTGTCTGTGTGCGTGTGTGTGTGTGTGCGTGTGTGTGAGGGAGTCGCTCTCTGATCAATAACCAGCCTGGTATTAAAGCGGGCGGCGGTGAGTTATTCCTCTGAGCTGCAGATGGACTGATGGAGGAGGGACGGCGGGGACGAGTCTGAGCAGTGGAGCGCTGACTCATGATTGGATCTGCAGAGACGACATGGACGAGACAGAGAGAAGTGTTTTCAGACTGACTCTGTGTGTGTGTGTGTGTACTCACAGTCCTGGTTGTGTGTTGGTCTGAGCCGAGGCACAAAGTCTTCTCCCACTCTGCCCCCAGTCTCGTCTCGCAGGTAGAAAGTGCATTTCCATCAGCTACTGACGCCACGTCCCGTCCAATCAGAAGGCTGCGACTGATTAGACTCAGAACATTTGTTCATGAACACTGTGTCTGCTGTAACTACTGTCAACCTGTCAAACATCTGGAGCCAGGTGTCAAAACAAACCTGCAGACACCGCTGCTGACTGTGAACCGCAGCCTTTTCAGAGGAATAAATGAATGAACAGAACTTTGATCTGAAGGATGAAAAAAAAAAGAAAAAAAGAAACAGGCGGATTCTTCCTTTACCTGCCAGAGAAACAAAATGTCCTGTCAAATCCAGAGAGGTGAAGACAGACAGAATGGACACAGTGAATAAAACCTCCACGCAGCCAGCACACACACACACACAGACACACGCACACAGACACACACACAGACACACACACACACACACACACACACACACACACACAGGGCAGGGGTTTATGTTGCATCTTCCTCTTGACACTTTCATTACAAAGTCAAATAGCTGAGGACCTGGAGGCGTCCTCCTGTGGAGGCAGGAGGTGGGAGACGGCAGGAGAGAATGAGATGTGTGAGGCAGCCGAGCTTCTCAATAACAAGGTCCATCACAACGCCTGACTGCTTCTGACACATGACGGAGGGGCCCGGTGGCGGGGCCCCGGGGGCTGGTTGGGTCCTGATTGGGACGAGGGCCCCGGGTGATAACAGGGTGTGTGAATATCAGTGGAGGAGCCTCAGTGAGCTGTCTCCTGCAGAGATGGACAGCAGCGTCGTGACGGCGTCCACCTCCACGACAGCACCCAAACGTATTCATGAAGAGCAACCACCTGTGTTTGCTTTGTCCTGAGATGTGTCTTCATTACGTCTCCAGACCAACTGTCCATCTGTCCATCTGTCCATCTGTCCCCCTGCAGTGACTGACCTGTCTCCTTCACGTCAACACACCGACCTCTGGTTGGTGTGATTGGTTGAGTCACACCAGGAGGACAGGAGGACCATCTATCTGTCCTCCAACATTCCCTCCTTCCATCTCTCCAGAGCGGCGACCGTCCATCACGTCTGTCTCTGCTGTGATGGCGTCTCTGTGTGAGAACGAGGTGGAGACATCACATTTAGAACATTTAGAAACGTTGCTGTGAGGCTTCAGAGGAGCAGCTCCCTCGCTGCATTATTCATTTTCATTAAAGCTTTATTCTCATTAAATACAAAAATAATGAGAAGAACAATTCCATTTGAATTCCACCACGACTGAGGATCCTCAGCTGGAGAGAGATCCACAACACATCCTGAGGGCATCTGCAGAAATGTCATTTACTGGCCAAAGTAAACAACTTACACACACACCCCCACACACACACACCCACACACACACGCCTATTCACACGTTTAATTGGAAAAAACAGAAAAAACATAACGGGGGGGGGGGGGGGATCTGCTGAGTATGGGACTGCTTTTTGAAGTTATTCTCTCTGGAATGTGTGAGAGTCTCAGCTGGTGACACTGAGATGTGTCTCTGGCATTAACTTTAACATGTTACTATGCAACAAGATGTTAGATTCAGCTCAATCACGTTTCAACACACACACACCCACACACACACACACACACACACACACACACACACACACGTCCTGACGGCGCTCAGATATCTCCTCACGTCAGTTCAGTATTTTACTGCACAGACACAACTCACAGTCTTCTGCTGTTTATCCACTCCCCTCAGCTGTCAATCCAAATCACACACACACACACACACACACACACACACACACACACACACACACACACACACACACACACACACACACACACACACTATTGATCTGGAGGCGGGAGCCATAAAGTGAGAGGTGATGGATTGGTGTGTTGTGCGACTCGTCCTTGTTGTGGGTGATTTTCATACCAGCAGATGTGAGCTCTCAGCTGGCTGATCAATAAGGAGGGGGGGGTGGGGGGTGGAGGGGTGGTGGGGGGTGGAGGGGGGGTGGGAGGGTGGGGGTCGTCTCTACATATTCATCAAGAACGATACACCTGAAAAAACAAATAGCAGAAATGATCCATATTCAGTGGTCAGAGACGGAACACAGAGTTTATACTGCAGATGACAATATCAAGCTCCGCGAGAGGAACGACCTTGAACCCCGACCCCTGAACCCTGAACCTCGACCCCTAAACCCTGAACCTTAAACACCTGACCCCTGAACCCCTGATCCCTGAACCTCGACCCCCTGAACCCCTGATCCCTGAATCCTGACCCCTGAACCCCGACCCCTGATCCCTGAATCCTGAACCTTCAACACCCGACCCCTGAACCCTGAACCTTGCCACCTGAAGCCTGAAACCCCTGACTCCTGAACGTTAAACACCTGAACCCTTGTCCCCCTCCTCTGTCTCCTTCCACATTTCACTATTTTAACTGATTTGTTGTTGTTGTTGTTGTTGTTGTTGTTGTTGCTCAGTTACAGACTATTACTACTGACCTGTCCACAAAAACATCACATGACACAATAACATGATCTGATGATGATGATGGGGGGGGGGGGGGGGTAAATTAATGAACACTTAATAAATTAATGAACACTTAATTGATCAATTGTAATTACTGTATATCGCATGGTGTGTGTGTGTGTGTGTGTGTATGTGCGTGCGCGCGCCCTGTCAGATGTGACGCTGTACCTGGCAGAGGACGTTCACGCGCCTTCGGTCTGAGAGGAGGAGGAAGAGGAGGAAGAGGAGGAGGAGGAGGAGGAGGAGGAGACGCCTCCCCCTCTCGCCCTCCCCTCCCCCCTCCCCCTCCCCGCTCCTGCTCCTGGATGAACTTTGTCTGCGCTCGCGCTGAGACCATGAGGACGACGCGGCGGTGTCGCGCGCTGCTGTCGGTGGCTCTGAACCTGGTGGCGCTGCTCTTCTCCATCAGCGCCTTCTTCAGCACTCACTGGTGTGAGGGCACACAGCGCGTCCCCAAACCCTCCTGCAGCAAACTGCGGACACACAACTGCATCCACTCCGGCGGCAACCAGACGGAGCAGAGCCGGGTCCACTACAGCTGGGAGACCGGGGACGACCGCTTCCTCCTGCGCCGCTTCCACACCGGCATCTGGTTCTCCTGCGAGGAGAACCTCCACGGAGCAGGTGGGCACCAGCTGACAGCAGTGAACCTGTGGGGAGAGCGGGAGATGAGGTTCGGTCGCAGACGTGAAGATGTGTGCGTCACTTTCCATGACGCACACATCTGTGCGTAAAACACACGCTGGAGTTGTGTTGAGTTTGACCAGGTCAACACAACGTGCTCCTGCTGCGTTCAGGGTCCTGTGGACTCCACCATCAGCCGCTGTATTGATTGATTGATTGATTGATTGATTGATTGATTGATTGATTGATTGATTGATAAACCGAGTATTGTTTTGGTTTTGGACTGACGGTCTGACTCTGCACGTGTTCG
Source organism: Trinectes maculatus (assembly GCA_016785345.1). Taxonomy (NCBI): domain Eukaryota; kingdom Metazoa; phylum Chordata; class Actinopteri; order Pleuronectiformes; family Achiridae; genus Trinectes; species Trinectes maculatus. Next base: position 155,795 of record JAFBJQ010000165.1, read on the forward strand.
TCACCATTTTCTAAAAAAAAAAACAACAGAAAAACCTTTTAACAATTCGTCAAATAATCAGATGAATCAGATCTGAGCAGACCTGAAAACAAACTTCGTGACTTAGTATCACTGTTTCAAACGTTATCACAGCGTGTGTGTGTGTGTGTGTGTGTGTGTGTGTGTGTGTGTGTGTGTGTGTGTGTATTGTTTCAGTTTTACATATTGTTTCAGTGTAACTGGTGTTTGGCAAAGTTAGGTCAAAATATCTATAGCACCCCCTATAGTCTGGTTGCAGTATGGGTCATAATAAATGGGACGTGAACAAATGTAAAAAAGTAAACATTGACACCACAGCTCCGGTCACCGATCAATACATCACCGATCAATACATCACCGATCAATACAGCAGTGATCAATACGGCAGTGATCAATACAGCAGTGATCAATACGGCAGTGATCAATACAGCAGTGATCGTAGCATTGGTACATTTTGGTTTCGCGATTTCCAGTGGTGCATTCATGCACACAGGCTTCTGAAGTCAGCATATCCATATCATCATTGGTCAGCTGATCGATCACCTGACTCTGTGCGTTAGGCAGGTGAACAGGTAGCTAACGATGCTGTTATGATAACGATGCTTCAGAATTAAACATTAAGACAGTGTGTGTGTGTGTGTGTGTGTGTGTGGACGTAGAGAGCGGTGTCTCTGTCCTCTGGCAGCACTGTGTCCCGGTGGCAGTGAAGCCTGACCGGGCAACTTCACCGCATCATCAGCCTCACTGTGCTGCTCCACAGTGTCCCTGTTCTCCTGCTCCACAGTGTCCCTGTTCTCCTGCTCCACAGGCAGCAGAGCGTCTGCCATGTTTGTTCATGTTGGTCAAAAGCAGTGAAATGAATTTGACCTGTTCACTGGAGGATGTTTGGTTTCATGCTGTGATGGGAATCACTTCATCCTTCGTTATGGGAATTCTGTAGCTGCAGGACATGGGAATGTGGGTGTTGTTGCAGAAGTGATCCCACACATCAGCCGACGTTTCACATTCATACTCATTAGAGCTGCAGTTAGACCCAGATGACAGCAGAGCTGCTGGCTGCAGAGAGCTGAGTGAAGAATGGATGAAGCTCCTGAAGCCCCTGAAGCTCCTGAAGCTCCTGAAGCCCCTGAAGCCCCTGAAGCTCCTGAAGCTCCTGAAGCTCCTGAAGCTCCTGAAGCTCCTGAAGCCCCTGAAGCTCCTGAAGCTCCTGAAGCTCCCCTGACATCAGTCTGTTCCATGACACAGCAGCAGCAGCAGCAGGAGCAGCAGCAGCAGCAGGTTATCAGGTCCCAGAAGAACCCGTTCCATCTTTAATGTCCTGATCAGAAGCTGAGCTGCTGCTCACCTGTTCACTGCAGTTCTCAGAGTCCCTGGCTCATCCATCTGCTTCTCCACCTCCTCTCCTCCATCACCACGCTCCAGTTTCCACCTCGGGAAAGTAGTTCAGAACCATCTCAGATTAGGTTCCACAGTATCTGCCAAAGAGCTGCACTGTCAACAGTGACTTCATACTGTTTTACCTGAGGTCAACGTCCTCATGGTGTCCTAACTCCTGGAGTCCAGGAGATGCAGGTTACAGTTCATCCTGAACATCGCTGGTTCAAACCTCGTCCTCGTCCAACCATGTTGGAGCTTAGATCTTCCTCAGCTTCAATAAAACACAACGCAACACAACGAGGTGACCATGTCCTGACACCACACACGACTCTTCCTGCAGTTTAATGTGGATGTTAACGAACAGAAACACCTCATCTTATTTCCATCCTTCTCTCCTACTCACTTATCACCTCATTTTCCCTCTTCCTGCTCTTTTCTCTCTCTCTCTCTGCTTTGCTTTCAGTGTATTTCACCTTGACTCCCCCCCCCCCCCCCCCCCCCCTCTCTCAGGTGAGACGTGCCGGAGCTTCATTGATCTGGCCCCGGCGTCGGAGCGAGGTGAGTAATGATGGTCATTAGGTATCGCTGCCACTCCCTGCTGCTCCCAACCTGTTCATCAGGCCGAGAGAAAACTATTTCCAAAACAAAAATACACACACACACACACACACACACACACACACACACACACACACACACACACACACACTATTGCATCCCGGGTCTTTCTGGAGTTTACAGACTGTCACAGAGAGTGATGGCTGAAATCATCTCTATTAAGCCTCTTCATGAAGACAGTGGATCATCTGGAGCTTCAGTGCTTCAGTTTGTCCTGAAAACAGAAATTTAAGCAGAATCTTTTTCATTTAAATCACATTTGAAGTCACGCTTTCTGTCAGTGATAATATGTCACTCACCTTTATATGATAGAGGGATGTTGTATGATAGAGGGATGTTGTATGATAGAGGGATGTTGTATGATAGAGGGATGTTGTATGATAGTGGGATGTTGTATGATAGAGGGATGTTGTATGATAGAGGGATGTTGTATGATAGAGGGATGTTGTATGATAGAGGGATGTTGTATGATAGAGGGATGTTGTATGATAGAGGGATGTTGTATGATAGAGGGATGTTGTATGATAGTAGGATGTTGTATGGATGTTATATGATAGAGGGATGTGGATGTGATGTGATATATGGAGCTGGGCAACTCACACAAGGACACAATATGTTAATCTTCCTTCCTGTGAGTCTGACATGCACACGGCTGTGTCCTGTAACTGTAACACACACGGCTGTGTCCTGTAACTGTAACACACACGGCTGTGTCCTGTAACTGTAACACACACAGCTGTGTCCTGTAACTGTAACACACACGGCTGTGTCCTGTAACTGTAACACACACGGCTGCTTCTCAGTCAGATCAAGTCAGTCCATCCTGAAAACTGAAAAAAACAACAACAATTTGTTTACTGCCTTATATAACTATACATTTATCTGTGGATGTATAGTGTTAAAATACTGCAGTAAATAATAGTACATAGTAATTTTTATGTCAGTGTCAGAAAACATGAACATTCCACTGTTCAGACTGTCGCTGTCAGTTTATCTTTAAAATGTTCCTGTGACTAATTTAATTGATTAATCGCAAAATGGATTTATGTAACAGAAACTACTGACATAAATCATTAGTTGCAGCGGCAGTTCACTCGTCATCACCTCGTTTGATTACAACAACTTTTCTGATTCACGTTGTTTTTGTCCAGAATCAAGTTCTAAATCCATTAATGGAAAATCTCGTTAATGAGATTCCCTGTGGGTCTGAATGGAATTCAATCTGGATTCTTGATATCTTGTGTTTTGTGGAAACCCGAAAGATGGTGTCAGAAATATACTACACACAAACAGTGACTGGTGGGAGTGAACACACACACACACACACACACACACACACACACACACACACACACACACACACAAATGTATACATTTATATACACATTCACATGGAGACAAACAAATCCACAAACATGCAAAAATAAAAAGCCACTGCAGCTCTGCACTAACTGTCCTTCATATACCCTTCAGCTTGCTCCTCATTCTACACGAAATGCAAATGCGGCGCCCCTTCACCTCCCTTTACTCCTGCTCTACATACCACCCTCCCTCTGGCTCGTCTTTCCTGCCCTCGATCCCTGCGCCGACTGCGGCATTCTCAGTCAGATCAAGTCAGTCCATCCTGAAAACTGAAAAAAACAACAACAATTTGTTTACTGCCTTATATAACTATACATTTATCTTTGTACGTATAGTGTTAAAATACTGCAGTAAATAATAGTACATAGTAATTTTTATGTCAGTGTCAGAAAACATGAACATTCCACTGTTCAGACTGTCGCTGTGAGTTTATCTTTAAAATGTTCCTGCGAATATTTTAATTGATTAATCGCAACATGGATTTATGTAACAGAAACTACTGACATAAATCATTAGTTGCAGCGGCAGTTCACTCGTCATCACCTCGTTTGATTACAACAACTTTTCTGATTCACTTTGTTTTTGTCCAGAATCAAGTTCTAAATCCATTAATGGAAAATCTCGTTAATGAGATTCCCTGTGGGTCTGAATGGAATTCAATCTGGATTCTTGATATCTTGTGTTTTGAGGAAACCCGAAAGATGGTGTCAGAAATATACTACACACAAACAGTGACTGGTGGGAGTGAACACACACACAAACACACACACACACACACGCACACACACACACGCAGTAATTAAAGATGTAATCAAATCTATTTGAGATGAGACTCGGTCTGATGAGCTGAGTCCTTCCTGTTATTACTGCTGCCGGCTGAGTTCCTCCAAACACCTTTTCTTTCCAGCCCTGGGTTAATGAAGTCTTTCTGATTCATATTCAATAAGACAGGAACAGCGGGGAAATTTATTCTGCTCGATATTGTTGCAGTGGGAGTTTTCCTCGCAGGCATTTTGTTCCCCTGGAGTTTGTTTGGATTGACGAGCTGGAAATTAAAGCCTCAGCTGATGAGTCAGACTGCTTCATCTGCATCTGAGCGAAGCTGCACCTTCATTAAAAACCTGATCTGAGACCAGCTCAGTCAAACCTGCTCTGACCTGCTGTTCACATCTGTCCCAGACACCTGGGACTATGAGCAAAGAAAAAAAATCACCTCAACCTGGTGGTGGCGCTGGAGGACAAACATTTCTGTAGGGTTTTTCCTCTGGGAGCCAGAACTGGTCAACTGGCAGAAGATCCCTGTGGAGACGAACCTGTACTACATCAGATGATCATCAGATGATCATCAGATGAAAAAGTCATGAGCTAAAACTACGATTTCTTCAAATTGACATAAAACATCAACACATTTGAAGTAAAGTATGAAATTAATCATTCAAAGACTAAAATTTGAATCATCAACACGTTAGAGAAGCTGAACATTGACTCGTTAACCATCAGCAGGTTCAGTGGGTGTGTGTGTGCGTGTGTGTGTGTGTGTGTGGTGCGTACAGGTGTGTTGTGGCTGTCCGTGGTCTCGGAGGTGCTCTACATCCTGCTGCTGGTTGTCGGCTTCAGTCTGATGTGTTTGGAGCTTTTTCACTCCAGCAACGTCATCGATGGACTCAAGCTCAACGCCTTCGCAGCCGTCTTCACAGTGTTGTCAGGTAACAGGGACACCTGATCACACCTGCTTCAAAAGACACACACACACAAAACCAAACAAAACAAAACAAAACAAAACAAAACAAAACAAAACAAAACAAAACAAAACAAAACAAAACAAAACAAAACAAAACCAAAATGTGCCACGTGCTGCACGAGTCAGTTTCTAGTCCCAGTGGGATTCAGATAAATAATGATGGTTACAATAAAATATACATGTACGTAGATCACTAACTGAACTTAAAACACTGTGTGTGTGTGTGTGTGTGTGTGTGTGTGTGTGTGGGGGTGTGTGTGTGTGTGTGTGTGTGTGTGTGTGTGTGTGTGTGTGTGTGTGTGTTACAGGTCTTTTAGGTATGGTGGCTCACATGATGTACACTCAGGTGTTCCAGATCACAGTTAGTCTGGGTCCTGAAGACTGGAGGCCTCATACCTGGGACTATGGCTGGTCCTTCTGGTCAGTACACACACACACACACACACACACACGCACACATGCACACACACACACTATCGACCTTTTCGATTAAAGGAAAAGTGACAGATGAAATGACAGCAGCAGAATCTTTACAGACAGAGAATGATGGACGACATTGGTCACGTCGTTCCCGTGGTGACCTCCTGCATCTCTTCCTGGTTTCCTTGCTTTTCCTGTCATATGTCCTGGTGCAGTGTTTGGCTGCACACGGCGAGGGGCCGTTAACTCTCCCATCAGCTGACTGATATGGCAGCCGTTTCCGTCAGTTAGCAGCACATCAGTCTTATGCTCGCTAACGTTAACGGAGCAGAGGGTGGAGCTGGAGAGCTCAGAGTGTTCGGTGCATTCACTGAGACACCACTGATGTTTCCCAGAGGAAACGTCTCCATCTGTCCAGTAATGTCTGTCCTGCTGGGGACCAGGCCCCCCCTCTGTCCACCCAGCACCACTATAAGACCTGACGCTGGACGGTGTGTGGTCGGGCAGAGACGTCAGCTGCGTCACTCATTCCTGCTGTCACTGTGTAGGAGAGGGACTACGACTCCACACCGAGTCTCACTGTTCCACTTCCTGCTACCCGTCATGTCAGTACACATGTTTTATGTCTCACTTCCTCTCACTCTTCACCAGCATGGCCTGGGGGTCCTTCACCTGCTGCATGGCCGCGTCCGTCACCACCCTCAACTCCTACACCAAGACCGTGATCGAGTTCAGGCACAAGAGGAGGCTGTTTGAGCAGGGCCTGCGCCAGGAGCAGAACCACCTGGACCAGGAGGCCTTCCACTACTTCCAGGACCGCTCCCTCCAGTCCATCTCCAGCACTGTGGACGTCTACCCCAGCCACAGTGGAGCAAGACCTGCACTCGTCGTTGGCGGTCCAGGTCCAGGTCCGGGACCTGGCCCCGGCCTAGGACGGGGTAAGATGAGAGCTGCATCGGCGTCTGTAGACCTGGCTGGGAACACTGACTCTCTGGGGGAGCAGCAGTGCTGAGCTGGACCTGGTTCTCCAGGTCCTCCTGGTTCTCCTGGTTCTCCTGGTTCTCCTGGTGTGATAAAAAGCACAGCAGCTCTGAGTTCCTGTTTGGAGAAGACGATGAACAGAGTTCAGGAAAAGAGATGAAGGAAGCAAATCCAACCAGACTGATATCTTCACTATATGAAATAAAGAGAAAGTGTATAAACCAGTGAGATCAGGTGTCAGCGTATTCCAGTGCTCTGTGTAGTGTTTGACCTGTTCACAGTGGTTATTGTAGCCAGATGTTAGAGGATCATGTTAGAACATGTAGAGAAGAACATCGAGTCAGGCAGACGGAGCAGTGTCTCCCTCACAGTCAGGACCAAAGTCCTGCGAGAACTTCAGTCCTGACTGTGTCCAACCCACGAATCATCTACTTTATCCCTTATTTTCTTTCTGCAGCAATAAAATCAAACCTTTTGATCATTTCTCATTGAACCATTTGACGACGTCTTCCATGATCATAAAATCTGATGTGAAATCAAACACTGATCAAATCATGAATTTAAACTTCAACGTGCAAACGCCACATCTCCACCTGAAGAACTCCACCTGGAGAACTCCACCTGGAGAACTCCACCTGGAGAGCTCCACCTGGAGAGCTCCACCTGGAGAGCTCCACCTGGAGAGCTCCACCTGGAGAACTCCACCTGGAGAACTCCACCTGGAGAACTCCACAGAGACGTGGAGAAAGGGGAGGAGGTGATGTTTGTCTCCTGTGGTTTGATGTTGGAGCTTCACTGTTCAAAGTGACAGAACCTGCACTTTGTCCCATTCACTCTCTCAGTAGATGCTAATGTGGCAGGTGCTACCTGAAACCTTTTCTCCTATTTCTGGGTGAGACCAAAGACATATTTGCCTGCTGGACAGTAAAGTTGATCTATTCTATTCTATTCTATTCTATTCTATTCTATTCTATTCTAATCTAATAAAATAGAGACATTTAACATGGGGGCATTTTGTTGTAACAGACAGCAGCATGAGCAGATACTGTATTTAGGTNNNNTATATAATAACAGACTAAAAATAAAACAAATGAGAACATGTGATCTTTTTTGTTTTGCCATATTCCAGTGGATTTTATTCTGTCTCGTGCGATGTTGGTTGTTTGGTCTTGTGTTTGTAGAAATAAATGACAGGCGGGCTCGTCAACCAGGGGTTAAAGGTCAATTACTGTGCTGCACAGTGACAGTGTCCTTGGAGAGTCACCTGACCTCCGGGTGCTGCGGCAGGGAGCCATTCACCTTTAACCCCTGTGGAAATAAACTGCATCCATGTACTGTATGTGAATGTCACTGCCAGGGAGATCAATCCTAATCCAGATCTCTGAGACTGTGAGAAGATGCTGTCTCCTCTCAGTGAAGGAGGTCGTGGACCACTGGTCCAAAGTACCACAGAGTTTCTGCACAGATCAGACCTTTAAGCTCGATGAACCTGTCCATCGCGGACATGTGCCTCCTCCCACAGCATCTGCACAGACAGACGTGATGAACGGACCTGGAGACATGCAGACATTCAGTGTCGCTGGACGTCGTGAAGGGTGGGTGACACCATGACGAACCCTCAGCACGTTTCCAACAAACATCACAGCAAGATGTCACTTTTTTCCGTCACTGTATTGGGTCAGAGAAAGAAGCAAAACACAAGTGCACAACAGAAGACGAATGAAATGATGAACTTTCACACTGACCTTCTACTGCGGCACAGGATGAATCCAGACCTCCTTCCTGCTCGCGTGAGGAACGTGACGTGTGTGTACAACCTCCTGCTCAGCACTAAACGAGGGACAACACACTCGGTGCTGGCAGGATTTATGAGAGGCACATTCTGAACTGCTCCTCTGCTTAATGGGGCCTGATGAGAGCCATGCTTCATCTCAAGGTGGAGCTGCATTTTCATTCACTCGCTGCTAACAGACTCCCTGAGCAACATGACCTTCTCTGCTAATGACAACACAGTGTCAGACAGCAGCGTTTGAGCACCGCGCCGGGCACCGTTAGCATCACTGACATAAACATACTGACCTCACGCCACCTGTTTGCATCAGAAACATGGAGACATTCATAATTATATGAGTCATGTCCACTGAGACATCAACAGACCTCATGAACTCCACGTTGACGACGAGTCGTCCAGAACAAACCAGCCAGGCAGGATGTGATCGAGTCACAGAGTCAGAGAGTCACAGAGTCAGAGAGTCACAGACACAGAGTCAGAGAGTCACAAACACAAAGAGACAAAGAGTCAGAGAGACAGAGAGTCACAGACACAGAGAGTCACAGAGTCAGAGACAAACAGAGTCACAGACACAGTGTTTTTATCAGCAGCAGTAAAATGTTTCAGCGTCTCCAGAAGCTTCTCCATCAAACATCCTGCAGAGAAAAAGAGAAAAGAGCAGTGAAGCTGTTGAAGAGCTTGGACACAATGTGTTTGATCCCAGAGGCCGAGTCAAAGTCAGAGCACAGGAGTCTGATCCTGGACCTGGTCACCTGTAAAACACTCTGCTTTTATAGGGGAAGAGACAGCTGTATATCACCACCTGTTAAAGTCCAGCTCAGGAACCAGCCTGTGTGTGTGTGTGTGTGTGTGTCTCTGACCTGGTCCAGAGCGTTATTATTAATGCAGGTAGAAGTGAGCGAGCATAGATGATGACACATATGTGAACTCTGTTTCACTCTTTACTTCATCAGTTCATAAAGACACGCTCACATGGCCGCGGTCGCTCACATGGCCGCGGTCCAATCACAAAGCGTCTTTCAGCTGGTTAGAATCACCGGCTTCCGCCATCAACACCAAACACAATCCAACTTCACCTCTGAGCTGCGACACTCGTCCACATACTTTAACACAACGTTTATGTACAGTCCGCTGTTTGGTGACAACAAAGACACGCGCTGTCCAACTTCCGCTGTTTTGGCCCATCAGGTCAAAAGGGTCATCAGGTCAAAAGGGTCATCAGGTCAAGAGAAGAAGAGTGACGGTGTAGTTGCAATGCGCCATCTGGTGGTACTAAATAAGTATCGCAGGAAAAAGCGGTGCAGTGAATATTATAAATTTAAATATATTATCGGGTTGTTGTTAATGTAAAGGCTTGGTGGGCCGGACAGCACACACACACGCACGCACACAAACACACACACAGAGGTTGCCTTATATCGAGTAAATACTGACATCTTATGGTAAATTCTTGTGGTGCATAAATATGACAGAATTAGTCTGAACGAGTCACAGAGTGATGAACACACAGGAACATGAAGATCGTGGAGTGGATGATGATTCATGATGGTCCAGAGGGAAACATCAGAACAAACTGTACAGAGGAGACATTGTCCTGACTGGACCAGTGAAGAAGATGATCATTTAATCAGGATAATCAAGATAATAATGATAATAATCATGATAATGATAATGATAATAGCAGTGTGTGTGCACATCACGTTTTATAAAGGTGCAAACACTTTAACCAGTCGTATTAAAGAAACGGTTGCTCAGATGATCATCATCATCATCATCATCATCCTCCTCCTCCTCCTCCTCATCATCATCATCATCTCCACCACACAGTGACAACAGGTTGTATCAGGAACTCCTCAGTATGTTGTCATGAAGGTGACACCTGAGTACAGGTATGACGTCACGTGTGTGTGTGACGTGTCTGTGATCAGCTGCTGTGGTTCTTCTCCTCGCTGGTGTTCAGCTGTGGTCTGAAGGCCGCAGACAGCAGCTCCTTCTGGATCCTCTGCTCCCTCTGTCTCCTCAGCAGAACCAACATCTCCCTCCTCTGATCCGCCATGGCCTCGTACCGCCGTCTCTCCTCCAGCCGCTGCCGGGGACCCGGCCCTGCGGCCGGCGGGGGGCCAGGGGCCCGGGGGCCGGAGGCGGCGGTGCCGCCGCGCTGCGGCCGGGACACCGGCAGCCTCTGGCGGATATGTGGCGACACCAGGCGGGACTCGAGCGGAGGCAGCAGGGACACGGAGCTCCAGAGCCGCCTGGCATGACACACGTCCTCCGGGGCAGAGGCCTCGAACACGGTGAAGAGCTGATCGACGTCCCGCTGATCCGGAGGCTCCGACATCTTCATTTCATTCATTTATATTAGAGACGAATTAGAAACAGTTTCACAGTCAAAGGAATGAGTGAGTAGTTGTTTGTTGTGGTCACCATGGAAACCAGGCGACTACGGCAAAGCAACAGGAACAAGAGATACGATACGAGTTCTTTAATTATACGTCTGATTATTTTATTATGACTGTAAACAATCCCATTATTTACAGTCATATCATATCATATATCATATATCATATATCATATATCATATATCATATATCATATATCACATATCATATATCATATATCATATCATATCATATCATATCATGTGGACTTTACTGATACCAAAGAGAAACTTTTGAGAATAGCTGATGTTTTTACCTCAGTAAATCTAATTAGTTACTTGTTATTATTTTTATATTTACATATATATATTTTAATCATTAATAAATAATCACGTTTTGACGTGTAGCTGAAATATATAAAGCAGAACACAAAGAGACTAGAACTCCAGTACGAGTACTTTAAATAAGTACAGTACTGCATTTATAACCACACACACTTACTTGTGTCAGTTTAACAACCAAATGTCTCACAGTCATTTCGTGAGGATGAGATACCTTCGCTCATCATGGCCTTTTCGAGTAGCAACCATACGATGAGGCTCCGCCCCCAGGTGTTGGGGCTGGTTGATGTAGTGAGGAGGAGGAAGGGCATCACCACCATCACCACCATCACCACCATCACTTCACTCACCTGACACGAGTCGCTCATTTCCCAGGAGCTGAGCCTTCACCCTGCACTGAAGCCTGAAGCCCTGCACAGTGAGTACGACAAAGATGATTCTGAATGATTCACAGCCTGAGTGCAGGAAACTGGTGGAGAAGTTAACTCATGATCATGATATGTCATGTGATTTTTAATCCTGCAAAATGACAAATCAATATTAAATATAAATGTTCTCCTTTTCTCCTGAAACCACACACATTTTACAGTAAAATCAGCTGAATGCTGACGAGAGGAGAAAAGCCTGGTGACACAGTGTGGTTTCCTGTGGAGCGACTTCCACTATATTCATGTTATATTCATGTTAAATAACATTTAGAAATCTGTGTCAGACGTGTTCAACTGCTGCACCGTCTGTCAGTCGTGCACCGGCGCACCTTTGTGACATGTCACGGTTGTGGTGTAAACGACGAGCTCGGCTGGACACGGGAGCTGCACCTTATAAGGCAGTTTGCAGGCTAAGTCCATCATGTGTGTCTTGGGGCTACCAAAGCTACCAGGAGCATCGGGTTAGCCAAACATGGGCATTCCAGCATGGCAGCTCAGCTGTTTGATGAGTGGGTTTATCTGTGTGCTGCTTTTCATGATTTATTACCTGCTGCTCGACGGCAGGTCAGAGTCGTCACCTCATGAGCCGCACCAGGACACGAGGATCAGAGAGTAAGTGTCGTTATCAGGCAGCTCACTAATGTAAATGATGTGATGTGATGTGTCAGCACGGTGAGAGACAGGAGGAGACTGTTGTACTGAAGCTCGTTCGCCCTCGCAGTGCCAGACGAAGGCTGTTTGACAACAGACGACGACAGACGCGCTGTATGACGGTGTAACACTGACATGTTTGGTCTGACTGTTGTGCACATCATGTGTCATGTGATCGTCTGCAGGGCTGTTGTTGCAGCATCATTGATGGAGGACTCACTCTTATAATACAAAGCTTATTGTGTTGTGCATCTCACTGTCAGCGTGTGTCACCACTGCTCTGTGTGGTGTGTCACCAGGCTAGAGGTCAAGCATAGGCCAGAGGTCAAATCCACTTCCGTCACAGACTCGACCGCCTCAGAAGCGCCACAGAGCCACTCTGTCACCGCCACCGCCTGCGACCCACACGTCCATTCAGCTCTCAACATGGCCGACCTGTCTGCTGACGACAGCAAGTACCTGTTTCTGGAAAATGATTTCCACAGCAGTGGGATGGTGCAGGCCGACTGGGCGGCCAAGAAGATGGTGTGGGTGCCTTCAGAGAGGGAGGGCTTCGAGCCTGCAAGTGTCAGAGAGGAGAAGGGTGATGAGGTAATGATGACATCATCATGAGTACAAGTAGTACTTTAAAAAAAAAGTATTTTACCCCTTAATGGTTTTCACTGTTATTGACTGTGAATGAAAATGTGGGTCAAATAATGAAAACGTTTAGTGGAGGGTTTGTTGTTGTTGTTGTTGTTGTTGTCGTTGTTGTTGTTTAATGATGCAGATGCTGGTGGAGTTTTCCAATGGTCAGAAAGTGACGGTGAACAAAGACAACATCCAGAAGATGAACCCCCCCAAGTTCAGCAAGGTGGAGGACATGGCCGCCCTCACCTTCCTCAACGAGGCGTCCGTCCTCCACAACCTGAAGGAGCGTTACTTCTCCAGCCTGATCTATGTGAGAAACACACACACACACACACACACACACACACACACACACACACACACACACACACACACACACACACACACATCTATCTCTGCGTTTGTGGGCACCCTCTGTTATTCTCTGAAGCTAATGTGTCGTTAGCAGCTTGCGTTTTTATTTTCTCACTCTCCGTCTCTCAATGTCTAAAAACGTTCACGATGTAAACATTGCATCCAAAACCTGCAAATGGAAGATGAGACTCGTCCACGTCTCTTTCCTCTGCGGGGCCGCCCCCTGGCTGGGTCCCCTTAAGGCCCCGGTCTTACCTGGCTCACACCAAACAGGTGAGGTAACTGACCCCCCCCCCCGCCCCTCCCCTCTGCAGACGTACTCCGGCCTGTTCTGTGTGGTGGTGAATCCCTACAAGATGCTGCCGATCTACTCTGAGAAGATCATCGAGATGTACAAGGGCAAGAAACGCCACGAGGTGCCGCCACACATCTACTCCGTCACAGACAACGCCTACAGGAACATGATGCAAGGTGATGACTCATCGATACACTGCCCAACACTTTTACAACAAAAAAACTGTGACGCTAAGTTTTAAAGGGTCACTTCACCCAAAAGATCAGACTGATTTGTGGTTATTGATCATGGAGCTGAATGAAATTGATTAGTGACTGTTTTAAATGTCAGTTAACAGATGACACACGAATAAAACATCCAGCTAAATATCTGACCTTTGATCTGAAGACAAAGTGAACTCAAACTGATGTTGAACTAAAAATAAGAGATGAAGAAAAAACAGTGCAAGAATAAGAATCAGCCACTAAAACGCAAAGGTCAAAGGTCGCTCACGTCGACTGGTGAGCGACCATACATGGAGCGATGAGAGGAGATCCAACATCCACCTGCTATTTTTGGATGGAGTGAGATGATGGAGGATAATCTCCCTCTGAATGAGAACTCAGGAGAACTGATCTGACATCAGTTCACCTCACACTGCTGCTAACATCCCTCTCTCTCTCCCTCTCTCTCTCTCTCTCTCTCTCTCTGTCTCTCTCTCTCTCTGTCTCTCTCTCTCTCCCTCTCACACCAACCCTGTGAGAGATGTGTATAAGAGACAGCTCTCTCTCTCTCTCTGTCTCTCTCTCTCTCTCTCTCTCTCTGTCTCTCTCTCTCTCTCTCTCTCTCTCTCTCTCTCTCCACAGAGCGAGAGGATCAGTCTATTCTCTGCACGTGAGTCAAGACACAACACACAATACAGCACTGTCGACCTTTTTCCACCACACTGCGACATGAACACACACACCAGCTGTGACTCTACCGACCACGCAGCTGGAGCCACAGCGCCCCCTGACCTCAGCCCAGCCCACGACTGCTTCTTCTTCTGCACCCGACCTGCACATTATCACAGAATATCAGCTTTTTATTATGATTTATTATATTATTATTATTATTATTATTATTATTGTATTTATTTATTACTATAAATCCTTTGTCTTATTGACCCCCACCCCGGTGACTCCAGAGGTGAGTCTGGTGCTGGGAAGACGGAAAACACCAAGAAGGTGATTCAGTACCTGGCCCTCATCGCCTCCTCACACAAGGGCAAAAAAGACACCAACCCTGTGAGTATGTTGATCGCTGGTTGACGTCATGTGATTAGTCTTTTTTTTTTTTAAAAACAAAGGTCGTGACCTGTTTGTTCTCCTGTTTCCTGCAGCAGCAGCAGCAGTCAGCATCTCTGGCCTACGTGAGTATGAAACCTCAAACAGACGCCGACACGTCTGCGTTCCACTGCTGTCACCATGTGACGGGCGGATGCGAGCGTCATTCCTGTCATATACTGCAGGGGGAGCTGGAGAAGCAGCTGCTGCAGGCTAATCCGATCCTGGAGGCGTTTGGAAACGCCAAAACCATCAAGAACGACAACTCCTCGCGATTCGTAAGTGTCGTCAGGTGACTGCAGCCGTTGGGGATTCTGGCGTCCAGGGTTTGACTGATGTTCTCTACCTGCTGCTGTCTCCTGCCTCCACAGGGCAAGTTCATCAGACTCAACTTTGACGTGACTGGCTACATCGTCGGAGCAAATATCGACACCTGTATCCTTCCCTGAAGCTCGAGCTGAAACCGCGGTAACCGTCGACAGGTTGTCTGCTTAACTCTGCTGACCTGCTCAGACCTGCTGGAGAAGTCTCGCTGTGTTCGCCAGGCCAACACCGAGAGAGCCTTTCACATCTTCTACTACATGGTGGCAGGAGCCAAAGACAACATGAGGGGTGAGCAGCATCAGTGATGATGATTAAAGGACCAGTCTACCATGTTTCTGCCCAGAGCAGACAAACCAAAACATGATCGTGTGTGTGTGTGTGTGTGTGTGTGTGTGTGCGTGTGTGTGTAGAGGAGCTACTGCTGGAGGACTTCAGCAGCTACTGTTTTCTGGTGGCCGGTCACGTGGAGATCCCCGGGCAGCAGGACGATGAGATGTTCGATGAGACTCTGGAGGCCATGGAGATCATGGGCTTCACGGAGGAGGAGAGAACAGGTTCACGCTGCTGCACGACACAAACACGCTTTATCTGAATATTACCACATTATCCGACTTCCTCTTCCTGTCTGCAGGGATGCTGAAGGTGGTGTCCACCGTCCTCCAGCTGGGAAACATCAAGTTTGAGAAGGAGAGGAACAGCGAGCAGGCCACCATGCTCGATAACACTGGTAAACTGGTGTAAAAGTACTTTAATCAGCCCTTTAAATCAATGCATAAACTCATCTCACTTCCTCTCCGTCTCGTATCATCGTCCAGTGGCATCGGCTCCAGCTGCCCAGAAAGTCTGCCACCTGCAGGGCATCAACGTGACCGACTTCACCCGCGCCATCCTCACCCCCCGAATCAAAGTGGGCAGGGAGGTGGTGCAGAAGGCTCAGACCAAGCAGCAGGTAAAAGCAAAAAAGAGTAAATCTCAGTCCATGTCTGCACCCTGGTCCTCCTCCTCATACCCCCCCCCCCCCCCCCCCCCCCCCCCCCCCCCCCCCCCCCCCCCCCACGCCTCCTCCTGCCGCAGGCTGACTTTGCAGTGGAGGCTCTGGCTAAAGCCATGTATGAGCGTCTCTTTCGTTGGATCCTGGCGAGAGTCAACAGGACGCTGGACAAGAGTAAGAGACAGTCGTCCTCCTTCCTGGGCATCCTGGACATCGCCGGCTTCGAGATATTTGAGGTGATGCTCACTGGAAACAGAGGATTCAGTTACTTGACTTTAGTTGATTGGTACTGATGCTGGGTTGGTTCTCTTCTTCAGGACAACTCCTTCGAGCAGCTCTGCATCAACTACACCAACGAGCGTCTGCAGCAGCTCTTCAACCACACCATGTTCATCCTGGAGCAGGAGGAGTACAAGAGGGAGGGCATCGAGTGGAACTTCATCGACTTCGGCCTGGACCTGCAGCCCTGCATCGAGCTCATCGAGAGGCCGGTACGGACGAGCCCCGATGCAGCATCACACATATTTACATACCTATTTTTTTATACTTATGAATCTATCCACATCTGTGTGTGTGTGTTGTTGTTGTGACTTACAGAACAACCCTCCAGGCATCCTGGCTCTGCTGGATGAGGAGTGCTGGTTCCCCAAAGCCACAGACGTTTCCTTTGTGGACAAGCTGCTGAACACGCACAGCGCTCACGTGAAGTTCTCCAAACCCAAACAGCTCAAGGAGAAACTGCTCTTCACTGTTCTGCACTACGCTGGAAAGGTGAGGGCCACTGAGGGGAAAGAGACAAATTATAACCATCCTGAAGCCAGCCACCAGGGGGCGCTCTTTTTTGTCATTACGATCGCGACAGAGACACACAGCTTCACTTACGTTTCCAGGTCGACTACAATGCAGCTAACTGGCTGACGAAGAACATGGACCCTCTGAATGACAACGTGACAGCTCTGCTCAACAACTCCTCCAGCACCTTCATCCAGGACCTGTGGAGAGACGGTCAGTCGGCCATCACACAGACACACGTGTCCCCATGTCTTCTGCTTTGGCCACAGCTGTGAGCGTGATAGTAAGATGAGGTATAAATGTGTTCCTCCTCCTGTCAGTGGACCGAGTGGTGGGTCTGGAGACCATGACCAAGATGTCTGAGAGTTCGGTGCCCAGTTCCACTAAATCCAAGAAGGGCATGTTCCGCACGGTGGGTCAGCTGTACAAAGAGTCGCTGGGCAAACTGATGAACACGCTGCACAACACCCAGCCCAACTTTGTCCGCTGCATCATCCCCAACCACGAGAAGAGGGTGAGAACTTTATTTGAGATACGCTCCTCAGACAGGTGACGCAGTTCATGCAGTGTGTTGGTCCCTGTGCTGCAGGCCGGGAAGATGGACGCTCACCTGGTGCTGGAGCAGCTGAGGTGTAACGGCGTGCTGGAAGGCATCAGAATCTGCAGGCAGGGATTCCCCAACCGGATCGTGTTCCAGGAGTTCAGGCAGAGGTAGTCATTCTTCACTCGCTCATTTCCTACTGCTCGTCCTCCTGACAGGCACCGCGGGGGGGCTGGAGCCCATCACAGACACACACACAAACACACAAACACACAAACACAGGTGTACTTGGTGTTTGCAGGTATGAGATTCTTGCTGCCAACTCCATCCCGAGAGGTTTCATGGATGGGAAACAGGCCTGCTGTCTGATGGTGAGCTGAGTGGATCTGCGTCACAGATGAGAGCCATTAGCCAATAAAACACACCTGTCCTCCCTGATGCTGTCTGCTCCTCACCAGGTGAAGCACCTGGATCTGGATCCTAACCTGTATCGTATTGGCCAGAGTAAGATGTTCTTCAGGACGGGAGTTCTGGCCCAGCTGGAGGAGGAGAGAGACGTCAAACTCACCGTCCTCATCATCGCCTTCCAGGCACAAGCGAGAGGCTTCCTGGCCCGCAAGTGAGAAGATCAACCAGACCAACAGAATTATCATCATCATCATCATCATCATCATCACCATTATTATTATTATTATTGTTATTATTACTATTATTATGATTACTATTATTATTATTGTCGTTCTTCTTCTTATTATTATCATCATCATCATCATTATTATCTTTATTATTATCATTATCAATATCATTATCATTATTATCATTATTATCATTATTATCATTATTATTATCATTATCATTATTATCATTATTATCTTTATTATTATTATTATTATTATTATTATTATTATTAAGACACTGGCTCTGCTTTTGTGTGAATATTTTCAGGTCTTTCAGTAAACGACAGCAGCAGCTCAGTGCCATGAAGGTCATCCAGAGAAACTGTGCCTGTTACCTGAAACTGAAGAACTGGCAGTGGTGGAGGCTTTTTACGAAGGTGACACCATCACGTCTGGGACCCTCCCATGTCCACCATACGTCAGGGCTGTTGACTTTTAATGTCCTTTCTCAAAATATAACGGCCATAAGTTGTCTTTGAAATGAAAAAGGAAAATGACATTTTACCTAAATAGCTGCTGTTTGTTTTCATTGTCATTGTCACATTTGATGTGTGATGTGTGTGTGTGTGTGTCTGTGGATCAGGTGAAGCCTCTGCTGCAGGTGACCAGACAGGAGGAGGAGATGAGTCAGAAGGAGGAGGAGCTAAAGGCAGCCAGAGAAGTGGCCACCAGGGCGGAGGCAGAGCTGAAGAACCTCACCCAGAAACACACACAGGTGAGACACACACAGAGGCCTTTCTATACACACACACACAAACACACACACACACACACACATATATACTGTATATATATATAAGACAAAAAACTACAGTACGTCCTGACATGACTTAACTGTGTGTCTGTAGCTGCTGGCGGAGAGAAGCCAGCTGGAGTCCAGGCTGCAGGCAGAGACGGAGCTGTGTGCCGAGGCCGAGGAGATGAGGCTGAGACTGGAGGCCAAGCAGCAGGAGCTGGAGGAGGTGCTGCATGAGATGGAGGCCCGGCTGGAGGAGGAGGAGGAGCACAGCATCAGCCTGCGGCAGGAGAAGAAGGACATGGAGCAGCAGCTACAGGTGGACACACGTCAGAGCTACAACAAACCTGCAGCGTGACTCTGCTTGTTTTTAAACTCAGCATATATATATATATATACATATATATATATATACACATATATATATATATGTATATATATATATATATATATATACACAGTATATATATATGCGAGCGTTAAAGATTGTCTCTGTGCAGCTGATGGAGGCCCACGTCGCACAGGAGGAGGACGCTCGGCAGACGCTTCAGCTGGAGAGAGAGGCCATGGAGGGAAAAGTCAAGAAAATGGAGGAGGACATCCTGCTGATGGAGGACCAGAACAACAAGCTGCAGAAGGTACGGAGGAGCAGGTCACTGTGAAGCAGTGTGATCATGTTGTCAGATGAGTGTCAGTGTTTGTGTTTGTGTTTGTAGGAGCGCAGGCTCCTGGAGGAGAGGATGGCCGACCTGAGCTCCAACATGGCAGAAGAGGAGGAGAAGTCCAAGAACCTGAACAAACTCAAGAGCAAACACGAGTCCATGATCTCTGAGCTGGAGGGTGAGTTCTCCCAAAGCTGTCTGAAGTCAAAGCTCCTGCTCAGAGACACTGGCTGTTGATACATACATGATGAATCAGAAATACTACATGATGAATCATAAATACTACATGATGAATCAGAAATACTACATGATGAATCATAAATACTACATGATGAAGCAGAAATACTACATGATGAAGCATAAATACTACATGATGAATCATAAATACTACATGATGAATCAGAAATACTACATGATGAATCATAAATACTACATGATGAATCATAAATACTACATGATGAAGCATAAATACTACATGATGAATCAGAAACACTACATGATGAAGCAGAAATACTACATGATGAATCAGAAATACTACATGATGAAGCAGAAATACTACATGAATCATATCAATCATTTCTTTTCTCAGAACATTTTTGTCGAAGCTGAACGTCTTGTTGCTCACCACCTTGTTTCGCTTTCCGGGTTTAGTGCGAATGAAGAAGGAGGAGAAAGGTCGTCAGGACGTGGAAAAGGCCAAGAGGAAGGTGGAGGCGCAGCTGTCCGACCTCCAGGAGCAGCACGCTGACCTGCAGCTCCACCTGACTGAGCTCCGAGCCCAGCTGGCAGCCAAGGAGGAGGAGCTCCAGGCCACACAGGCACTGTAAGAGGGACAAGTTACCTCACGTTACAACACCACTCATCAACACAACACTCACTCCCCAGTGGAAAGGTCAAGGGTCATGTTTCTGAATGTGTGTGTGTGTCCATAGCTTGGAGCAGGAGAGCAGTCATCATGGAGCAGCCGTGAAGAAGATTCGGGAGTTGGAGGTTCTGCTCTCAGAACTGCGGGAGGACTTGGAGACGGAGAGGGCGGCCAGGTCGAAGGTCGAGGCGGCACGCCGGGACCTCGGCGAGGAGCTGAACGCTCTGCGCAGCGAGCTGGAGGACAGCCTGGACACCAGCGCCGCCCAGCAGGAGCTACGGTCTCAGATGATTTAGAGAGTTAATGTCACAAAGCTTCTGTCTGAGAAGATGCTGAGATGTTAAAGATCAGTGTCACCTGCATGTGGAGGAAGCTGCTCACACGCTGTCCACCATGTTACTGATGCACTGTGGTCATCTGATGTGTGTGTGTGTGTGTGTGTGTGTGTGTGTGTGTGTGTGTGTGTGTGTGTGTGTGTGTGTGTGTGTGTGTGTGTGTGCTTTGCAGGGCGAAGCGCGAGCAGGAGGTGGCCATGTTGAAGAAAGCCATGGAGGAGGAGGGACGGAGCCACGAGACTCAGATCCAGGACCTGAGACAGAAACACAGTCACGCTGTGGAGGAGCTGAGTGAGCAGCTGGAGCAGGCCAAGAGGGTACACGCACACGCACACGCATACACACACACACGCAGGCCGCCTCTCAAACACACTGCTCTCCCTCCAGGTGAGGGCCGGTCTGGAGAAGGCTAAGCAGGCCCTGGAGAAGGAGGCGGCGGATCTGAGCGCCGACCTTCGATCCCTGGCCAACGCCAAACAGGATGTGGAGCACAGGAAGAGGAAGGCGGAGGGTCAGCTGAACGATCTGAACTCACGCTTCAGCGAGAGCGAGCGGCAGAGGACTGAGCTCGGGGACAAAGTCTCCAAGTTGACTGTGAGACTGAAAGCACTGAGTTTCAACAATAAAACCACATCGTTACAGTGATTATTACTGTGAATCCTGTTTCCACTACGTCAGGCTGAAAAAAGAATGAGTTTCTGTGAGTCTGTCCGTTTGTGTGTCTCAGCTGGAGCTGGACAGTGTGACGAGTCAGCAGATCGAGGCCGAGGGAAAGAGCATCAAGCTGAGTAAAGACGTCTCCAGTCTGTCCTCTCAGCTCCGGGACGCACAGGTCAGACACTGTTACATCACACAGTCTCCTAATGTTGTGTCCGCGTGACTGAGACGCACGTTGGTGTCAGCGTTTCACTTTTCTCCTCACCTGCTCCAGGAGCTGCTGTCGGAGGAAACCCGGCAGAAGCTGAATCTGTCCGGACGCCTCCGTCAGATGGAGGAGGACAGGAACGGCCTGATGGAGCAGCTGGACGAGGAGACGGAGGCCAAACAGGCCATGGAGAGGCAGATCTCCATCCTCAACGTGCAGGTGAGTCAGTGTCCAGAGGTGATCCACTGGTCAGACATCAGTTTTAGTATAATGAGAATGTGGTGACTTTCCTAACAGTCTCCAGGATTCTGCATTATTCCTATGAACTTCTTGTTTCCTGTGTGTCAGCTGTCGGACTATAAGAAGAAGCTGGAGGAGATGTTGGGGGCTGTGGAGCTGCTGGAGGAGGGGACGAGGCGTCTGCAGCGGGAGCTGGATGCTGCTGTCAGCCAGTACGAGGAGAAGGCGTCGGCCTGCGACAAGCTGGAGAAGAGTCGCAGCCGGATGCAGCAGGAGCTGGAGGACGTCCTGGTGGACCTGGACAACCAGCGGCAGCTCGTCTCCAACCTAGAGAAGAAGCAGAAGAAGTTCGATCAGGTCAGGAAACAACAGCTACTGGAGTTTTTCATAGTTGGAGACTTGTGAAGAGTAAAGTCCCACACTCGTCTCTCCTTCTCAGTGTGGACAGATCATCTGTAAAAATAGTTTGAATTCAGATATCTGATGTCTCCTGTGATCTCATGATGCTCAGATGCTGGCAGAGGAGCGAGCCGTGTCCTGTAAGTTTGCCGACGAGCGAGATCGAGCAGAGGAGGCGGCGAGGGAGAAGGAAACACGAGTTTTGACTCTGGTCAGAGTTATGGAGGAGAACCAGGACACTCTGGAAGAGGCAGAGAAGACCATAAAGGCTCTCCGAGCTGACATGGAGGAGCTCATCAGCTCCAAGGATGATGTGGGAAAGAACGTAAGAGAAGAAATCATCTGATTGTGAATTGATTTAAACTGACACAGATTCTGATCTCCTCTGCTTTTCAATCCTCATCAGGTCCATGATCTGGAGAAGACGAAGCGTGGCCTGGAGGCCATGGTGGAGGAGATGAGGATGCAGATGGAGGAGCTGGAAGATGAGCTGCAAGTCGCCGAGGACGCCAAGCTGCGTCTGGAGGTCAACGGCCAGGCTCTGCAAGCTCAGCACGAGAGGGAGGTTCAGGCCCGCGATGAGATGGGAGAGGAGAAGAGGAAGCAGCTCCTCAAACAGGTGGAGAACATCCTCATTCAACTTCAACATCAGCTTTTGGGTTAAAATGAAAAAGTGTTTATCCTGGTATCACACAAACTGGTGAGGAGCATTGAAACATGAGGTGATTCTGCTGACCGGTCAGGTGCGTGAGCTGGAGGCAGAGCTGGAGGAGGAGAAGAGGCAGCGGGGTCAAGCGTCAGCCGCAAAGAAGAAGCTGGAGGGGGAGCTGAAGGACGTGGAGGAGCAGCTGGAGGCCACGGGCAGAGGCCGGGACGAAGCCGTCAAGCAGCTGCGCAAGATCCAGGTCCACTTTCTTCTGTTGTGTCTTTGTATTTTAAATGTTTATAACATCTTCCTGATGCCACTCAACAAACACAGCACCATACACAGGGTGAGGTGTCCTCACCGTGATGATGACGTCCTCTTCTCCTCGCAGGGCCAGGTGAAGGACCAGCAGAGGGAGCTGGAGGACTCTCGTGCAGCCCAGAAGGAGGCGCTCGCTTCAGCGCGAGAAGCCGAGCGCAGGACCAAGGTCCTGGAGGCCGACCTCGTCCAGCTGCAGGAGGTGAGGTCACAGACACCAGCTCTGACAGCAACCTCTATTAGAGTCTATACATTTATGATACATTTTCACAGAATGAAAAACATTTGTACAAAAATATTATTTTTTACGTTTTTTTTTTAATCACAAAAGATGAAAACTGGTATTTCAAATACTCACGTCAGCCATGAGATGCTGCTGAATTAACAGCTGTTTGACCTGTCTGCTCCTTAAACGACCATCGTGCGTCTGTCCAGATGTTGGCAGCAGCTGAGAGAGCCCGGAAGCAGGCGGAGATGGAACGAGATGAGCTACATGAAGAACTGGACTGTAGCTCCTCTGGAAGGTGAGAATGAAGTGATCAGCCAGTGGAAGATTCCATCTGGAATAAACAGTATAGAGTAACTCCTCGTCTCCTCCTCTTCCTCCTCCTGCTCAGGTCTTTGCTGTCAGAGGAAAGGCGTCATCTGGAGACAAAGATCAGACAGCTGGAGGAGGAGCTGGAGGAGGAGCAGGTCCATGTGGAGGGCCTCAGCGACCGGCTGAGGAGGAGCCAGCAGCTGGTAGGTTCACAGTGGCCTGGAGAAGGTTGAGACTTGAGTTAAAGTTCTGCTATGACCTGGACTCTGAGTGTCCTCATCCGTCCTGACGGCTGCTGTCCAGGTGGAGCAGCTGGAGGCGGAGCTGGCGTCAGAGAGGTCGTCCTCTCACAGCAGGGAGGGATCCAGGCAGCAGCTGGAGAAGCAAAACCGACAACTGAAGGCCAAACTGCAGGAGACAGAGGATCAGGGACGCTCCAAACTCAAGTCCTCCATCGCCGCCCTGGAGGCCAAGCTGAGAGAGATCGAGGAGCAGCTGGAGATCGAGAGCAGGTACCGGTGCATGGTGGGAAATGAAGTTCAGCTCCGATTATGCAAAAACAAAAGAAAAATCACTACAGCAACGTAACCGGTGGTTCAAAGGAGACATGACCACCGGGCCTGAAGAGGACAGCGTGTGAATGAAGGTACAAATGAGACGTGATGATGATTCTTTTGTAGAGAGCGTCAGACCAGCGCCAAGAATCTGCGTCAGAGGGAGAAGAAGCTGAAGGATCTGACCATCATGGTGGAGGAGGAGAGGAAACAGGCGCAGCAGTACAGAGACCAGGTCACACGGCTGTAACAATCAAAGACAACACTCATCACACCTTCACTCTCACACCTGCACACTCAGCGCCATGTGTCCCCTCTGTGCAGGTGGAGAAGGGCAACATGAAAGTGAAGCAGCTGAAGCATCAGCTGGAGGAGGCGGAGGAGGAGATGCAGCGTGCGGCGGCGGTGCGTAGGAAACTGCAGCGGGAGCTGGACGAGGCCAGCGAGGCCAGCGAGGTTCTGAACAGAGAGGTGTCGTCACTCAGGAGCAAACTGAGGTAACAGAGTGACCAGATGAATGGTCCAGCTGAGGATCACGCTCAGACACGTAGTCTTCAAAGATGGTTTATCAATCAGAATGAAAACATTGTCCTTTTCCTCCTCTCCTGTCTGCCTGCTCCTGTTTCACGTCTGTCCTCAGACAACACTGATCTGGGATCTGTGGTAGCTTCCTGGACAACTGCTTTTGACCTTTTTATCTTTTACACTTCTACTGACAGATTTTTTCTTGCTGCTCTCTCTGCTCTTCCTCTGTCCTTCACGTCCTTCTGACCTCTGTCTCTTCCTCCTGCTCCTGATGTGTCGGGTGTTCCCAGACGCGGTGGTGGTGGTGGTGGCGCGGAGGTGGGTTTCGGCGGCCTCACTCCTCGGAGCGGCGGCAGCATCAGGAGCTTCGGGGTGGGAGGGAGCATCGGCCGGAGGAGCACCATCAAAGAGCACTTGGTGGAGATGCAAGAGGATGAACCTCCTTCCCCGTCTCCTCCTGCCTGCACCCCCCCACCGGAGGCCCGATGGGAGGTCAACACCTTCTCCCCCGATGAATGAGTTTCAAACTCTTCAATTTCAGCAAATAACTTGATTTTTTTTTCATCAACTCAGAGGGTTCACATTTAACACACAACTCCCAAACCTCCATAATATGACAAATATAATTTACAAAGTGTGGTTTAAACCTGACATCTTTTGTTAAATGGCTGCTGTGCTGTGCAGCACATTGTGCTATTTAAAATGTTATAAAACTCAACACGTGTTGTTGCCTTTCTTTCTATTTCATTTCAAGTTTTATTTCTCTTGAAGACGCATCACAAGCAGCACTGGTGTTACAAACAACAAACATGTATGACCATGTGAGCACTTTGACCTCTGACCTCCACTGGAAAAGTCAACCCTGCTGCTGCTGCTGCTGCTTCAGTACACTCGTCCTGAGCAACACTGTCGACACACTCAATCACAAACTATGTTAGTAACGCTACAGTAGAGCTACACACTATAACACGACAAGTCACTGACATGCTTTTCTCTTTTTAACATAAAACACAAGTAGCCTTCACTGAAGTCATCGTATCTCCCCTTCACTGCCAGGGTTCACAGTTTCCCCACCGCAAACAGTCCACAAATCCCTGTTGTGTATTTGTGTTTCTGTCAGGGAGAAAACATTTTCAACCAATTAAAATATATATATATATGTATAAGAACAAAAATGCTAAATTGCCTACTCAGAGTCCAAACTGGTGTTTGTGCAGTGAAAACTAACAGCTAAAAGAAGGCTGAAGAGGGAAGCGAGAAGAGGTGTGGATCAATGTTTCACGTTTCATTTATCATCCTCTGAAAACTGTATTTATTGATGAAGGCAGCTTCACGCTGCAGAACCACTGATGGCCACTAGGTGCAGCAAGATCCTTCATACATTTCTGAAGTAACAGTATTTCTCATACAACACAGACGTAAATCACCGACTGCTGACTTTTTCTTGCTTGCTGCTGATACGGTAACTTAGAAAGAAGAAGAGTCAACAGTCTGTCAGGTTCTCAGCTTATCCCATTCATGTGTGTGTGTGTGTGTGTGTGTGTTTCTGCAGTTCAGGGTTAGGACTATTATTCACCTGTAAAAATATGAACTACACTAAAGAAGGACCATTAACTGTCATTTACATTCTCTGTGTGTTTAGTGGAAGAACGGTGTTCTACATATAAAACTGTGGAGGCTCACTGAAGCTTGGTTGGTGCTGAGTGGTGCCCTTTCAGAAGTTGTTTTTAAAAGACTTCCTCCTCCTTCGTCTTGTCCAGAGAAAAGTGTCCTTGCAAAATGGACCGATATAGGCAGGTACACAACAAGTGTTTGACAAACACAGACAAGGTTTGAGTGGATGTGTCTGTGTCCCCACTTTTTACATTGTGTGTAACAAACCTGTAGTAAATCTGTAGTATTTTTGATGCCGTTTGTAAACATTTCACTGAAAACGCGTTTAAAGTTACATCAAACTAAGTGCGAGTGCTAAAGAGACGCCTCACGGAAACTCATCCATCCATTTCATCACTTCACTTATGAGACTGACCCAGGTCCAGAGGTGGCAGAAGAGTGATGTGCGATACATGGTACCGTCAAGTGTTCCAGGGATCCAGGCTGGATGGACAGGAAGGGCCGAGCAGGATAAGGAAATGGATGAGGAGAATGTTTTCACCGTCACAGCAGCAGCTTGTGTCCCGCACCAAAGTCTAACCTCTTCACCAGCCTGTTAACACACACACACACACACACACACACACACTCAGTCAGCTTCTTCTGAACTCCACCCAGTTTTCACATTCACTATTTATACTGCGATTAGATTTACATTAGATTCACATGCTGTTGACCTGTTGCTCCTCACCCCTTGTTGTAAAGGCCGTTCGTAGGATGGGTCTCAGAGGAGTTGTTCTGGGCTGTTAGCGCCCCCTGTCCTCCAGCATGACCTCTGCGACCAGCTGCTTGCTCATGGACGTATTCCCGACACGATGCCAGCTTGGACTCAAGGTTCTAGAAGCAACAGTGAAGAAGAAGGAGGTTCATATTCTTTTTGTAAAACAGACTGAAAAAACAGCAACAACACCAAAACCACAGTGTCCGAGGTTTAGCATAGCGATCAGTGTGGACGTTCTGGTGAGGTATGAGATGAATCAAACCACAGGTTCATACTGTCATCCAGACGCACCCTGCTGCAAAGCAACATCATGGTCATCATATGATTACAAAAACACAGAAGATGAACAGGTTTGAGTCATTACAGCTGATTAAACACTGGCTTGTTCTATGATCCATCCAGTTCTCACCCCAACTTTCCTCAGCAGCTCCCCAACAATGTTCAGAGCTGAGATTCTGGCTGAGGTGGTGAGAGGAGTCGCCGACACGGTTTCACCTGCAGACACAAAGCAGCTGATCAGAAACAGCAACATTTTCAAAAGCTAAGAGCAGAAAGTGCTCTATATCTGAATTAAATCATTATTGAACGAATCTCAATCTGTTGTTTAATCATCTGATGTATATGAATGACTGGTTCCTATAAAAATAATAAACTTCAGTGCCTGACCTCTGCTGATGACGGCAGGTGGCGTGGTGAAGGACTCAGTCGCGGCTGGAGGTCTGGACGGTGTGGTTGTAGAAGGGACAGGCAGGTTAGAGGACGAAGACGTGGTTTTGTCCTCTGGCTTTTTATCTGGAGGGGTGGGAGGTGGGGTGGGCAGCCCAGCAGATGATGAGGCTGACGATGAGGATGGCGGCTCCTTGACGACACCGCTGAGGGTCGGCTTCCGCTCCTGTACCTGCTGTTTCTGTTGGACTGCCAGCTCCTGCCTCAGGTCTAACACACAAGGCCAAAGATACACTGTATCTGAAGGATGTCAGCTTCTATAATGTTTACTACAACTTCTGTTATAGTTAGTAAAAATCTGTCCGCCAGCTTTTGACTGACAGCAGACCACACAGCACTACCTCTGGCTTCGTCCTTCAGTCTCTGGACAGACTCCAAGAGATTCTCCTTCTCGTCCAGCTCGCTCTCGAGGAAGGCGTTTCTCTCTATGACCTGGTTCATTCTCTGCTCAAAGTCCTCCAGAGACATGATGGTCGCCCTGAAACACACACCAGACGAAGAAAGGGACACAGGGGTGGATGACGTGAAACAATGAAATGGTTCAGTGCATCATTTTCATCAAAAAAAAAAAGCGAGGGCAGTTGTGGTATTTTGACCTTTGCTAAGACGTTTTACGAGCATGCAGCATTTTTTCACTTCTCATTGAAACTAACTAACTCAACAAGCGAAGAACAGAGTAAGATCTGTGACACTGCCTCCTGTCGTCAGTTTTACAGTCATGACGACGTGCTGTTTAATCGTGTTATTCAGTACATATGCGAATTCATTTCTTTGTTACAATACAACCGCAGAACTTCTGCATGACCATTCACCAACCTCTTGGCTCTCTCCAGGTCATCGTTGGCCTGCTCCAGCTCCCTGATGTATTTATGAAGATGGTCTCTGATGGCCGTGGTCTCTGCCAGGTCTCCCTCCAGGCTGGAGATCTGCCGACAGGCTTCAGAGTGGTGCGTCTCATACTTCTCCTGTCGGCAGAGATGGACCGACAGCAGGAGAAGAATATTAACACAAATAATATTCAGACATCAAAGGTTGAGACAAACATTTAGTTCACATCTTCCATTAAACTGAAGGAATTGTCAGATGATAAGAGCTGTGAAATTTGCTTCTCTAAAAGCTGATGTGTGGTGGCTGTGTCGATGAGACAAAATGAGCAGCTACACGTTGATGTCAAGACGAGATTGACATTTTCAGAGAATCGGTGTTACGCTGCACTGTTACTGACGTTTTTTAATACAACAGCATTTTTGAGTGCTGATACATTTGACTTACGCTGGTAAATAATTCTTTCTGCATAGCTGAAAAGAAGCATTGTGAGGCGCGCGCGCGCGCACAACTACGCATCGCACAATACAACACTGTGTCAAGCTTCAGCATGTTTTACCTAAATTCCGTGAAGTCTCTGCATACTGGACACACAGGCCGTTTAATGCACAGACATGAAGCACCAGCCTCCACCCTGCTCCTGACTCAGTCGGATGTAAACACTGACATCAAAAGGTCTTCTGTGTTTTCATTAATGAGATTTGGACTCAATGACATAAGTTATGAGAGCAAACGTCTGGAGTGAACTCCCATCCCCTCCAGACACAGAGCGAGCAGGAGGCATCAGCTGCTTTTTCCAACCATGAATCACTCCTCTGTGTGCAGATGTGGTGTGTGTTCAGACAAGTGCACTAACTAATACCATCTGATAAATATAAAAGTCCCCTGTCAAATCCACTAGAACATACAGCCAGTTGATTGATTATAATTAAATTAACTGGTCAGCCCTAACACTGCAGCTTTATGATTCAGTGACGAACATAAAGACACGCTGAGCCAGTTACTTCTGCTATAGCTCCACCTCGGAGCCTTCAGGGAGCAGGCAGCGTTAGGAGGACATATAGAAAAAGAACAGTACATTGCACAACACAAGTACAATGTGACAACCTCTGGTTGGAGTGTGGTGCACTTTGATATCAGTGTGCTGATGGTGGGATGTGGTACACTGACTCTATACATGTATATGCAAAGTGCTGCCTGTCTTGATAATGCACCTTGTAGCTTTCCAGTTCCATACGGAGGCGGTTGTTGGCAGCGAGCAGCTCACGGTTTCGCGCCTCACACTGTTTCAGCTCCGTCTCCAGCTCCGCCTCATAATCACGACTCATCTGCTGAAACTCCTGCAGCTCCTCCTGAGCTTCCTCTGCACTAAAATGCAACACACAGAATCAATGGCGCACAATGTGTTATCACACAGCGATCATGTGTTTGAGTAAGAACAAACAGGCCAGGTCTCAGTCTAAACCAGACATGTTTGGACAAACAACACAGCCTGAACACTTCCCCACCAATCTACACAAAGGATTCAACACAAACCTCTAAACATCACACAAATGTGTGTAAGAGAAAAACAACTCGAGGTTCAGGATAGACTGTATTGTAGATGTTTCACATTTGTACAAACTGAACTGGAGAGAAATAAAAAAAATGTTTGCATTTGTTTAGGAATTGAATACAGCATACAGGAGACACTGAAATATCTAATTGTGTTATATTATTGGCAAAATATTAACTTCTGTGATATTTGTAACAGAAACATCATCTTCGTCATCATCTGTGTTTTATTTGTGGAGTGCGTTAAAACATTGTTGTAATTAAAGCAGTAACACACAACAATATGAACAATTGGTTCGTTTATGGGGGAAAAAACCTGGATCACCCTTCAAGAAAACACAACATCACAGACAAATGAACCAAAACCTCTTTTCTCATTGTAGGATTCCATTATGTGCAAACAGGTCAAAGATAAAAATACTTTTGAAGGGTTAGGATTAAGAAGTAAAACGTGTAAAGTTATTTAAATAAGAAAGTCCTAAGCACCTCTGTTGTTGCCGGGCAGCCTGTTGCTTCCAGTAGTCCAGCTCCTCCTCCAGGGAACCAAACTCTGGAGGCTCTGGATCCCCCATCTCCAGCCCAGGTGGAGAGCTCACCCTCCGGCCTCACACTACCACCGGTCTGCGGGTCCACTGGAACAAGACGTGAGAAAGTCCCTTTAAAATGCTATTGATTTGTTGTCAACGCTGCACCATCTGATTGAAAACATGTTTTTTTTTGTTTTTAACACAGCATGATGTGAAACTTTTCCTATGAAAAACCGTCAGAAAGCTCCACATTTCTGATTAAATGTCATTTTCTGTGTCACATCCGGCGACAGCGTCAACACAAATCAAAACATGTCAACACAAATCAAAACATGTCAACACAAATCAAACCATGTCAACACAAATCAAAACATGTCAACAACGTCTCTTACTATGTCGACTATATAACGTCGAGCTGAATAATGATTTGCCGTGACCGTAAAAACGTCTTTAACATCAGTCACATTCGACAAAGTGCAAGCAGAACCACTTCTGACGTTAATTCCATGTAAAAGTTACATGAAGTCTGGCGACAGGGAGCAAAACAACACAACGGGAACCTGCGGTGACATATAACGGGCAGCTCGTTATCATTAGATACACACCTGCTCTGCTCTAACAAACGCAGGTGACCATTCATTTAAAATGTGGACGACAAAACTTTAGCGACTCTGTAAAAGAAAGTTAGAAGAAAGTTCTGAGCGTGTGAATGCAGAGACGTTAGCTAGCTCGGCTAACGGACCTTAGCGTTAACTGTTTAAATCCCAGCTCCAACACACTTCAGCTGTAACTTACACTCAGCTGTTCGCTTCCGTCGGCGCAATGTTTATTACTGAATCCTCTGTAATGTGTCGTCCTGGCACCGGAAGAGCTAATCGGTTAAATTATAACGGTGGAAACGGGGAAAGAAGAAACATTTCAGGACGCGTCTGGAGTTAAAATGCACAAAGTTGCCGGAGTCTCCGAAAACGTCGAACAATACTTATTGCCATTCAAATGAGCAGGACCATCCCACCAATCAGAAGTTCAGGTACCGAGTCGCTCCAAGCTGCTATTGGCCAATTGCCTATCAATCAAATGTCAATAGGCGGGATTAAAGCAATCATCCAACCAGAGGGCGACATCAGTGTATGGGGCGGATCTGATCGGGACATTTTGATGGATGACCACTTTACGTCCATTACCAGGGGGCGGTGATGCCTTCAGGTGCTATGGGAAATTTTAGAAGACACGAGCCTGTTTATTACATTACATTAATTTAGCAGACGTTTTTATCCAAAGCGACTTACAATAAGTACCTTCAACACTGTTACACAGCAAATTTAGACAATGGCTTCTCCAGCTGTGTTTATGCATCCACCCAACAGTCTCTGTGGGACATTTAATTGGCTCGTTTCAAGTGAAAAGTCTAATTTAGAAGACACAAAGTGATCTTGTGACAGAGACACAAAATCACTACAAACTCAACACAACTAAAAGAGTGCACAAGGAGACAGAGAGTGAAAACAAGTTAGACAGGTGATCATTTCAAACATAGTAACTATTACGTGGCACCAAATGAAAAGCGATAAAAGTCTTTCATTGTATCAGTGACGATCATAACAACAATCAGTAATTATAGTTTGCTCCCTCCCTCCTCCTGCTCTGCCTCCATCTACCTACACTACATGATGTGTAGTAACGCAGCTGTTTCACAGAGGTCAGAGAGGGAGGACGTGTTGGAAGGCACCTGACAAATCCCTTGGCTCTGATTGGGGAATTTCACTTCCTGTTAGTGGGGTCAGAGGTCACACTGGATCAACTCTGTCCTTTTCTTAGGGATTAGCCAAGCCTATCTGATCCTGGTTAATCCGTGTGTGCCATCATCGCAGCATAAATCTGTTTTGTGTACACGCACACACACACACACACACACATGCAGATGCAGTGTGTCCTTGAATCATAGCTACATGATTTCAAAGTCTCATCCACACGGCCTGCCGACTACAGCCGTATCTCACAGCGTCATCACAGGGAATTTATTTACTGTACAGTTGTAGATCCACTGTAGTTAGTTTTCATAAATATAATGATGATTAATCTGCGTTCTCTTCAAGAGTGATGATTAATTTCCCTTTGGGGATGAATAAAGTAAAGTAATCTATCTATGATTGTAGAAAAAGAATAATATCACTGTCACGTTAAGTACATCCATATGTGTTAGTCCTGAGTGTCACAGCTTTGGTTTGAGACCAGGAAGATGCTCTCCAGCTCTCCACACTGCTTTCGCTTTGTGGACGCTGCTTTATGAGAGGTGAAAACACACTTTGTTGTTCGATCAAAGCGCAAAGGCTTGAGTGACAAACACAGAGTCCTCATCTTCCTCATCCTGCAACTCGACCTTCCTTCAGTTTTCCCTCTGGATCTTTTGCTGTTTTCGGGCCAGCCGGGCCTCACGCATGTCCTCCAACGTTTTGCGGGGGTCCAGGAGGAAGGCCAGAGCCACGGTGGCTGTTCCGTCGCCGTTCTGCCGGGAGAAGCACAGGAAGGTGGCCCAGAGGAAGGCACAGCAGCCCATGAAGGCTGTTCGCATATACAGCGGCATCAGGACAAAGTTCAGAAACTGTGAAGTGGAAACGGGATGAGAGCAAAAACAGGGAAAAGGTCACCACAAGTTACCTGTGGTAATTCGAAACATTCATAGAAAACCATCTTGTTCAGTATACAAATATAGTCCAGCAAACAGTTTTCATGTTTACCTGCATGAAGGGCCAGTACATGAGACCAGTCTGAAGGTGACAACAGGACATGATGAGTTAGTAAGAAACTTAAGCTTTACAGATGAACATAACTCTTGTTTAGATTTAGATCGAAAGCTGTAAACACATGAGCAAGAACTGGCTTCAGGTGCCTGGTCCTGGCTTTGTGTTATCATCCGTCTGTGTGGTGGACTCAGGCGAAGCCTCCCTCACCTTCCAGGTGTTGAAGAACTTCTCCCTCCAGTCTTCAAAGATGTCCTCTTTACCCTCCAAGAAGCTCACCCCTGCGGCAGAAACAGAGTCACGTGTGCCATTACGCACGGTCTGCAACAACATATATTTAATACATATCTACACCCACATCATCCATAACATATATTTAATACATCACGTTGTGACACACGTGACAATAAACCCAGCTGATGCTGTGTGAGAACTGCATGAATACAGTAAAAACACCTCACCTGTGTAGAAGACGCTGGTGGCCAGCGGCGAGGCGAAGCTTTGGTCCAGCAGCAGTTTGCGTAAAACCATCCCAGCAGACTTTCCGGGGAATCGCCTCTCCAGGGCTCGCAGCCAAAAGTAATTAAAGTTGCCATGGAAACTGATTGCCACGATGGCCACGTTGCGTGTGTGTTCCCAGTCAATGCGCTCCTTCTGGGCCATGAGCTGATGGACCAGGTCACCGCCGGCGAACAGGCCGCCGTACAGCGTGACGTTGGCCAACCAGGGGAACCGCCGGGCGGCCTCTTTCAGGACCGCTCGCCTCATTGCGCCTGCAGAGCCGAGGCTGCTGTCAAACCCACAAACTGCCGCTCAGCTGCGCCCAAATGGATCAGGACGCAAACATGGCGCTGAAATGACTGCGAGTGCGCCCCGGCGTCCACCGGCTGCCAGACGCCTGTGACCCGCAGTAATCTGCGGCGGGATTAGACACTTCCACTGACACACACAGTAACACACATCACCACTCCACTGGTGACACACGGACACACACACACACACACACACACTCACTCCGCCGGGAAACGTTCCCAAACACAGTCAGCGTGCGCTGTGCGTAACGCGTCTCCAGCTGGATGGATGGATGGATGGATGGATGGATGGACGGACCGTGTTCCCACATATTAATAATAGCAATAAACAGGAATATCATTATCCCGCAGCTCCGGCA
The DNA here is from genome assembly GCA_016785345.1 of Trinectes maculatus. Lineage (NCBI taxonomy): Eukaryota > Metazoa > Chordata > Actinopteri > Pleuronectiformes > Achiridae > Trinectes > Trinectes maculatus. Next base: position 190,411 of record JAFBJQ010000165.1, read on the forward strand.
CTAAACTGATGGATTGTCCCGGAGAGGCTCGGCCACGCGCATCCAGACGGGCGGTGCACAGACACCCGCAGTGCGCGCGGACACTGTCACTTTTTCTTCTTCAAATATTCACCATTGTCAAATCAGTTTTTAACATTTACAAATACAATAATTATGTTTGTTTGTCATTTATTTATTTGTTTATTCGTCTTCTCTTTGGAGACGTAGCGGGATATAAGAACTATCATAAAAAATAAATACGTTTTTTTACTGTCAAGCGGCGACTCTACACCACAAGAGGGCGACACAGCCCCACATTGAGTCTGCTCTTTTTAATCTATAGTGGTAATTTAGACGCCGAACATTTCATTTAAAATAAAAAGAAAGCTGTTATATGAAATGAAAATAAGGAGAATAGAGATTATATTCAGCACACGTACTTTCCATGTGCATAACTCTGGTATGGATCATTGAACAGATGCAGTCTGGGGGGGTGAAGGGTGAAGGGTCATGGGGTCAGAGAGAGTTGTTGGTGAGGGGTTTTGTTGTTGTTGTTGTTGTTGTCTGTAGAGGAATTTGGACGGAGATCATGTTCCAGTTCACTCTGAGAGGGCGGGGCGGTGAGAACATCTCTCAAACCTATTGGTTGTCGTTCCCGTCAGTCGAGGCGTTCTCGCCGTTGATTGGCTGTTGCCGTTGAAACCTCGGAAGTGTCGTTTCTGGGTCTGAGTGAAACTTCATCATTTCTGGCGGTGGCTTCGGGACGGAATGACCTCCGGACCTCTCTGAACCAGGTACCAGGTAACCGGTAACCGGGTTTCACCTCACCACACACCCCACTTCTTTCACTGTGTTTAACGACACGACGCCTGTTCCTCCGGACATGAGCTGAGTTTCGTTGCCTTTGGCTAAGAGCTAAACACAACTTGACAACTTTGGGAGAAACGACGGCAAACTCCATTTAAACGGCTCCATTTCGTTTGTTTTTCTATCGACAAACCACACCACATGACTTTATATCAGCTGTTCACTGTTTGTGTGCAACTTTCAGCCCCGTTTCCAGAGTGAACGTTTTTCTTTAAGCTAGTTCGCCTGTTTATGTCATCATCTTCTGCACCATAACCGCAAACCATTGCGGAAAGTTGACGCAGTGCACGTAAGAACCGTCATTTCACGACCTGTTTCTACGCCGAACTTTTCTAAATACATCATTAATGACGATGACATCCTACTTAAACACTGATCAGTTATAATTGTTTCCCGACAATGGCGCCAACTTAAAATTACGCGATTCCTGAACGCAGTTAGTGGCAGCGCCCTCTACATGCCAGACAAATGGAGCTCGTCAGGAGCAGATCCATCGAGCTGGCTCCTCGTGACTGATCCAAGAGAAACACAGTTTAGAGTTTAGTATGCTGGTCGCGTGTTGTGTAGCTGTGCATCAGGGTCTGATGACGGATGTCGGTGTAACCTGTAACACACTCTGTGTGCAGGTTCAACCTGATGGACATAACTCCAACACACGGAAGCTGCCGTGAACGAGTGCAGACATGTCAGTTCTGTGTCTCTCTCTCTCTCTGAACTCGCTGCAATGTGTGTTATGACCGGTCACGTGACTGATTAGTTGATTGGAAAAATTAATAATTAATAATTGACAGCAGTCTTAATCATCACGTTTGATCAGTTTTAAACCAAAATCTCCACATATGACAAATATCTGATACATTTCTGTTCCAGCTATTCCTAATGCAACACAATGACTACGACTGATTGGTTACAATAATGGAAATGAGACCACATAAGCTATTATAAGATAAGATTTGAAAATAAAAAGTTGCAGCCTTATTTAGTGTAATGCCATGTTTTAAAAACATCATGTTATATAGTTTTACGTACTCACTGCAATGCTCATGAACAATCAGATGAATATACAAGCACACACGAAAGCACAACAATACTTTTACAGCTAAACCCAGTGTAACGCACTTCAGCATCGGACTGTGAGCAAAACAATAGGAGACAGCCAAACGGCATGTCATACAGACGTGGTGGTTGTGTCAGCACAGTGTTCCTGTGAACAGTCCAGCAGACCTGTGAAAGCAGGTTGACCTACATACTCCGAAAAGCACAGAGCTGCTTATTGTCTGGCTGCATATTTGCATAAATAATAAAGAATAATGAGAAATAATAACGATAGAAGGAGAGGTCAGTCATTGTGACCTAGCTTGATGTTTGTCTGTCCTCTTGTTTGTATTTGGTAGGTTTTGTAAAGAGGGGGGTTTCAGTCATTTAGCGAATGCCTACATAAACCTGGAGCTCCACATTAGCATGAATTAAAGTTGAAGCCAGTGCAGACGCAGAGCTGATGACTGAACGCACAAACAACCCAGTGAGAATATAAGACTCTGATTGGCTGTGGGAGAGATAACGATACCACGGTGATGTGACCATTTAAGGACGATTAGCTAAACTTCATCTATTTGAAACCTCGTCAAGCTGCCAGATTATAGTGAAGTTATGTCTTTCACACCAGTGTTTAACTTGTAATGTGTGTGTAATGGGAGATACCGTCCTGCTCCACACGGCGATACTGTACAAGCCCTGACTTCCTCTTCCGATGCTGTGAAGGAAGCGCGGTCGACCACGGCAGGAGTCCGGGTTGTGTCGCTGATAAGAACAAAGCAAAAGCCTCACTTAATTCAAATGAGTGTCATGATGAATATTCAGAGATGTGAACAAGTCAAGTGTCACTTTCATCGAGAAATGATGCGTGACATTATGAGTTGTGTGACAGTTGAGTCGTGGCGGCGTGAGCTCAGTTCCGCTGTTTTAAAACACGACCAACGTGTTGATGTTACATTGTAGTGCAGTATCAGTTCTCCATTACACTGACCTGCTCCAACATGAACCAGCAGCCAAAATAACCAACTGCTGAATTGTTGGTACAGTGATCTTTGCTAAAAGGTGAGCAGGTCACAGGAAGGAGCTTATTAAAGTTTATTCAGGCCTCAGGATTTTAAAGGTCGGTCCCAGTCTGTTAGCACACTGCTGCTGCACAGTGATGTTGTCAGTGTCAGTGATGTTGGTGCTGTTCGCTGGAGGAAGTGGTTTCTCGTTGCCACACATCCACCAGTCAGTTTCTCTACACATCAGGTTTGTAAGCTGTTGTTTTTGCAGTGGATGAAACGTCTGGCTTCACATTATGAATGCCAGACGATTCTTTTCTTACCCAGTGAGCAGCCACGTCTATAATCTATCGCTGTCAAACCTTATGAAACACATTTAAAATGTGTATTATTTACTCAGAGTATATGATATAATTACTGTCAGACATGGAAGACGCAGGTCTTAAGATCAATGAGCATCAGGTGCAACAGTCAGTCATTTTACATCATAGAGTGTTGTCACACCACATGTCCTCGCCCGCACTGCTACGTAATTGATCCTTAATCCACTATATTATTCATGGTAAAAATGAATAAGTAATCACACCAAACTCACTGGGCCAATCATTACCTGTTTAAATATGTCTTAACTCTCACCTGGGTTGTGTAAGTATGCGTCTCCTGTGTTCCAGGTGGGGTGAGGATGTCTGTGGAGGTGGACGCGTTGCTGCAGGAGGCCAAAGAAAGCATTGAGGCTGCCCAGAACTACCGCAGTGAACTCCAGCAGCGACTGCATGGCCTCAACCAGGCGCGCAAGCAGGTACCGGGGTCTGTTCACACGGCGACACAATAAAAACAGAGCAGACAACACCACCATTAGGAAACAATCTCATGGGAAGGAAAGATAAACTCGTGTGCTCACGTTTTCCTTGAGACACGATGGATTGTCCAACCAAACCAACATTTTTATCTGTTTCAAATAAACTCGGAGTGACCAGAGCAGTAAAGACCCGTGTCGGCGCTCGCCGCCGCAGAATCCCGGGAGAATATGTTCTCCCTGTGACTCGCTGCTATCTCTTCCTTCCTGCCGCTGTCTAGATTTACCCCTCCAGCTGCTCACAGTAAACAATGCTGCCATTTCCTGTTGCTATGGACAGACAGAAAGTCTGAAGAGGAGGGATGAAGCAACAGAGACGAGGGACTGGGCCTGAGGCTCGGCCTCATCCATTTCTATTCTCAGTACAGTGATCAATATCACCTCTGTTTATAAAACACACTGAACAATGGAGCTTTAAGGAATATTAACATAGGCTGAGATATAAAAAAAAACTCTGATGTAATCGGATTTTATCAGAATAAAATAGAATCGATTGATGTGATTAATGTCATATCAGTTTAAAGGGTGAGGTTTTGAGGTTTAAAATCATCAATCAAGTAAAACATGCTCTCACAGCGACTTTCTGTCTGTCTCACTCCCTCCACCCAACCGCAGCTGTTCAATCATACATTATTTTGGCTCAGACATTCATTCCCATAACTCCCATCGTTCCCATTGCAGCAGTGGCTCACCACCAGATTATTGGACTGCAGGAAACATAACACTCACACACACATCCACAGAGAATGTGTGCTTGTTGAACGTGTGCAGCGTCTTGTCTTTGTCGGAGTCTCTGTCCAGACGTTACAGGAAACAAACTGTCAGCGCTGCCCGACGTCTCCTCCAGACGATGCTTCACTGATCATGGTCATTGTTCCAGTTTGACTAATATTTGACCAAACCCGGCTACATTGATTCCTGGTCGTCTCTGCTCCCACTGATAATCATCAGGAAGCCATGCATTGTCACCAGTGTGTCTGTAACACACACACGCACACACACAGACTGTTCATACACTGTGTGTTTTCCATCCAAACAGTCATGCTGGTTTATCAGTCCACCAGTTGTCAGTCAGCTGCACATTTCCTGCAAATGCTCTGCATGTGTGTGTGTGTAATTATTGTGAAACCCTAGCTGTGTGTTTGTGTGTGTGTGTGTGTGTGTGCGAGCGTTGGGGAGAGGAACTGAAACAACCTCTGCCTCTGATGAAAACCCAGCGAGCTTCCTGACGAGCTGTTTGACAGTGAGGGCGGAGCCTGCTGCCACGGTGTCAGTGAATCACTGACACTCGTCTGCTTTGATATTTCAGCTCTGTGACGAGATGTTAGCTATGAGGTGCAGTCACTTTGACTTTCAGCAAACCATCGGGACAGAGAGACAGTTAATACCTCACCTCTTCTCTCTGCTCCGAAGATCCGAGGCAGCTCAGGTCAGGCCCGCGAGGCCCTCCGGAGGCACTTCACAGAACTGCAGACGACAGCCACTCGGCTGCTGACGGAGCGTCTGAGCAGCCTGCTGGCTGAGGTGGACTCCGTGGAGGCTGACAGCATCAAACCGCTGGATGAATGTCAAAACCTCATTGAGCACGGGGTTGGCCAGGCTGACGAGCTGCTGAGAGAGGGTGGGTGCATTAAAACAAAACAAAAAAAACAACCATCTGCAAAATATTGATATTTTCACTGAAGAGGCAGGAAGAAACTTGTTAGTGGTTGATTAGATTTTTTAAATTGTGACTGTTGCGTCTCCAGGGGAAGCAGCTCTGCGCTGTGGACTCGGAGAGAAGGAGGACAAACTGGGCAGTTTCACCAAGAAGGCCATGCACATCCAGCTGGACAGGTAGGTCACAGACACACAACTCACTGCGTCTCACAGGTGTGGCGACAAGACGAGACTGTGTGGACGTGGTCTGAGTTCAGAAGCAAAAGAGGATTATGATACAAAAAATGGAAGTCATATGTTGGTCTGTTAGTCCAATGTGTTTTTCAGTCTACCAGAGGTACCGGCGTTGGTGGACGTGCCCTGTATTTCAGCCCAGCTGGACGACACCCTGCTTGGGCTGCTGAGGGACCGGGTCTCCCGCCACGGCTCCATCTCCTCCCACCCCCCTGTCCAGATCGAGGAGCTGCAGGAGAGACCGGGTGGTATCCTGGTCCGTTGGTGTAAGGTCAGAAACAAATACAAGAAATTGGTTACACGTGTGTGTGTGTGTGTGTGTGCTTGTTACCCCATTGTTGTGCGTTGACATCAGGTGGACCAGGACTTTGTAGCAGCAGATTATCGACTGCAGCACCGGCGTTCAGGCAGCGGAGGGAGCCAGTATCAGGATTCCTATATCGGCCGGGACTCTGAGTTTCTGGTCCTTAATGTGGACCCTCACACAGATTACGTGTTCAGGGTCTGCGCCCGTGGGGAGGGTCACACCGAGTGGAGCCCCTGGAGCATCCCGCAGACTGGATACACCACACTGACACCGCATGGTGGGTTAAGCCTCTGTACTGGGCTGAGGAGGAAAATGTCCAAACCCCCTCACTGTGACAGACCTGTCCAAGCTGCAGTGACAATAACTACTGTATCTGTGCTGTGTGAATATAACAGAGTGGTGTTCGGGCACCGACGGCTACATCCTGAGCAGCAGGAGAAACATCGCCCTGCGCAATGACTCCTCCCAGACTCGCTGCCAAGTCCTCTACTCCAACGCACCCACCTACTTCTGTGGCCAGACGCTGACCTTCAAGTACATACACACATGCAGATTTACTTTCTCTGCAGATGAAGGGAATATATCCATTAGAGTATGATGTATTGAAGTGTATGAGTGTTCCTCATTATGCACCCTGTATTTGTGGTTGCAGGATCTCTGCAGCAGGTCCGGCGGATCTGAGGGACAGCCTGGGTGTGTGTGTGGATAGAGAGGGGGGTGCAGAGTCGCTGCAGAGAGACCAGGCCGTCTGCATTTCCACCAATGGTACACTGAGGCAATGCTTCTTCTGTAGCTGGATTTGTTCTCTGGATTATTAACCAGAATTTAATAATAATTCACAAACTTTAAAAAAAAAACACATAGATGCCATTTTTATTATTAGAATAAATTATAGTAAAAATATATTGGCCATTTTGCAATGTTGAAACAGTTTTAGTAAAATGAGTCTCTTCATCTCCGAGGCACAACATTGAAAATGAGGTTATGTGAGTTCATAGTAAGATGAGTTTCCTCCCATGAATGGATGCAACACTTGTGTCCCCGCTCAGGTGCTGTATTCGTCAACGGTAAAGAGATGACCAACCAGCTGCCCGCCATCACCACGGGGTCCGCCATCACCTTCGACATGGAGGTAGTGAACCTGTTTCCAATCAGCAACAATAACCTGAGCGAGGGGAGCAACTTCAAACTGAGGGTGACCATTGGCTCAGGGAACCGGGAGGTGGTGTTTGATTGGCTGGTGAACCAGGCAGTGGACTGCCTCTTCTTCGGATGCTCTTTCGTCCACTTGGGCTGGAAGGTCTTTGTGTTTTAAGAGCCGAGTGTCTTCGACAGATGGAGTGAAGGCGCTTGTCACTCGGGCTCTGTCGTCTTCAGCTTCATCACTTTTCCTCTGTTCATCCTCCATTTACATCTGAAGCACTTAAAGGGAGACTGCAGCGTCTGAAAGAAAAACTTTACCATTACATTTGGAGGTATTTCTTCACATCAGCAGGTGGACACTAACATTCATCAGGAATTGTCCATCTGGTGGAGAGATAAATCCTGCAATTCCGTTGTGTCAAATGAGCAGCATCTCCTGGAAAACAAATCAACTCCAGACCGTCATAACGACAGAGCGACAGCTGTGAGTGATGAGAAGCAGACTCTTCTCACCTACAGCTGCAAAACAGAATTCTTCTGGAGAACAGAAAATACAAGGCATCTCATTTGTTTGTAAAAGAGGTATAACTGTCCATTAACATCCTATTCATGATGCTCCAGAGGGAACGTGTTCTTTATTTATGTTTTTTTGTCAGTTCTCTCTGTTTACATGCATTAAGTCCCCTGGTCGTCCTGTATTTCCTGCAATAAAACCAACCTGCCACCCGCTAAACACACCTGAATGAATTAATATGTGCTGACAACAGTATTTGTCACATGACCATTACAATTCTCCTGTTTGACTTATGCTTTTAATGGTAAAAGCTGAAACACTTGTCTCACTGGCACCTGAAGGAACAAGCAGGATCATGACAGCTGGGTTTCTTGTGTGCATGTAAACATGGCAGTGCCTCTCTGCCTCCTGACCTCCTGAGGACAGTGATGATGTGATGGACTCAGATATTTTCCTTTCCAAACCCTGTCAGTGTCTCTTGGTGCCAGGAGGACTATTTGTTTGACCTTTGTTTTGTTTCATAAGGTTGACCAATGTTTTTTTTTTTTTTAACGGAAAGTGTTTCATTATCAAATCGTCTATGCATTGTTCTGAAGAGGCCACAGGATGATAAATGTTACATTTCTGTCTTTCGGGAGCAGACTTGTTACAATTTTTTAGAACTTTTTTAACAACAACAACAAAAAGAACTCACTGTGAAAGTCATATCTTGTCGCGTATTTTCTTTGCCTCATAAAATTTGTTAAGAGTTGACCATGACCGTCATCTTTGTTTTAAGACCTCAACCTTCAGATAAAACTCAAAAAAATAAAAGTATAAACATATAGATATAAAAGTAAAAACAGGCTATCTATAATAGGAAATGATAAAACAGCACCATACAGTAATACTTACATTGTGTTTTGATCGTAATTGGTGTTTTTGCTCAGGCAGATGTTGGACTTCAATACCTCCCTTCATATTGAAGCTAAAACAAAACAAGAAACGACAACAACAGTATTTTAAAACAGCGTTGAAACAACACACAATGAGAATGAATGAATGGATGAATGAATGGATGAATGAATGAATGAATGAATGTGGCCCCAGAGTCATGGTCTAGGCTCCAGGCACAACAGTGTGTCCCCATGCTGCTGGACATGACAGGCTGGTTGGATCAGTCAAAAGATCCAGGTCTGGTATCAGCCCGCTTCTGGTTAGTTAATCTCTCATATATGAATACTGATTAAAAAAAACAAACAGCTGATGCGATCCCATAAAAGTTAAAGTTACTCATTTGTTCATAAAGATGTAAAGAGTTAACGCATGAAACCATTGACCTCTTCCACCCAGCTGTGTGTATGTGAACTGGCCACTAACTTTTTGATGCTAGCTAAAGTTAGCTGACTCCCCAGATGGCTAACAGCATCCCGATTGTGACACAAATAACAACTGGCTGTTCTTATTGATGCGTTGATGTATTTGATTACCTGTCTAAGAGAACACAAGTCAGTTCGGCTTCTTTGCTAACCCCCAGCTTGGTCCGAAGCGCCCTCCATCATGAAGACGCCACACCGGGTCCACTCTGGTTTCTGCCCTCTTCTTGTCCCATAACTTCCGGGGCTCGTTTTCTTCACGGCTGCGTTTGCGGTTCAGTGCGGTGACAGCACGCGCACAACACGGCAGCGACCACGGATGATCGACGCCGAACTCTGCGGACGCGCCATCCTGTAGTTGAGGCCTGACGTCATCAACAGGCGACCCAACGAAACTGACTCGTACGTTGATTAAAATGACCGAGCTCTGTTCTAAAGAATAATATCGGAAACCTGTAGGTCGACGGAAATAAACAACTTAGTAAAATCTATAACATACAACATTTTATTGAGAAAAACGTACTTTCTGTACCTTTAAAGTGATGCACTTCTGTATAAGCGACCAAAACAACACCGATTTTAACATGAAAGCGCTTTACCCGGCGTCTTTACGGGGTTTAAGCAGAGGATAATTCGGCTGCTTGCTAAGACGGGGTTCACTGAACAGTGTGCATTGAATAGTGAAGGCATTCTGGTGACTGACTGCAATGATAACTACAACTCCCATGATCCCACATACGCACCTTTTGATTGCGACTACCCCTAGTGGCACAAATGTACACATCGTGGGCTCCCACTCATTAAAACCGTCAACACATCTTACAAGACACTTCATATTCAGATTTTCCCTTTTAACTCAGAGATATGTTGTTTGTACGTGTAATAACTGTGACGTCATTGCAAAAGCACCAGGCGTTAAACAGTTATACAAAAATTGTTTTATTTAATAGAAAATCCTTTTGACTTGGCTGGTTTGACTTTATTGTTGCAGAAAGTCTTGTTTTTCTGACATGGCTCCTCTTGCCTTGTGCAAAATGCTGCTGGTCTCTTGTGAACAGAAAAAAAATACTCAAAAACCGACAGCAGACTCCAAGGAAAAGAAAAATAAACTGCACGTCACACGGGAACTTAAACCTGCACCAAACCAGATCTGACCAGGTTGGATTTGTCACCATCAGACGTGTGAATGATATAAAGCTTTCAAAAGAAGGAGGTTTCAACACAAGAAGAGACGTATAAAAATCAAACTTCACAACATCTGCATGAATGCCAGTTCCGAACATCTGGCCACATCTGGAGGCTCACACTGCAGATAATGTAATCAGAGGTCAGCAGTTAACTGTGTCGCAGCATCTATTTGTTGTGTCGGGCCATTTGCAACAAGACACCAGGTGTACATCAGATTTTTTTTACATAAAGCAAGAAATTGTTCAAGAATTGAACCAGCTGGATGCAGCATATTCATCCCCTTTGGTCCGAAAATAAAAAAAAACTAACAAAACTTTCTGGATGGAGCTCACATTTTCAATCCTGCATCTTAAAGATGTAACTGTTTTACATATATATTTTACACCTTACATAAGTAGCAACAGGTGTAGATGTAGGCAGGTGCAACAGTAAGGAACCAAATGACACATTTACAAAATAAAGCACGACTCCAGTTACTGTTGGTGCTTTTACCCATGTGCTGTCGTCACCTCCTCCGCAAATCAATCACTTCTTTTCATAAATGATCATAATGTTAAACATCGTAATTTAGTGGATGAACATGTTGGTTCAAAATCCTTTAAACAAAACCAGTTAATAACAAGCAGCGTTCAGTCACGAAGAAGTAAGTGGAAGCAGCAGCTGGAAAAAAAGTTTGAATGTGAAATCTCGATGCCTCCTCTTCCTCATTTACACAAACTACCATGTTGTCTCGGAACCCAAAACAGTGACTGACACGATGGACACCAACAGTCTGAGGAATAAAGAACATCTAGCACCAGTAGTAGAAACTGTCCTGGAAGTGTGTGTCCATACACACTGGTGTCCTACTTCTCAAATCAGACCCACAACTTTGGGTTTGTTTCCAACCTCAGTATTTAGAAAAAATATAAATAGACAGGTGCTGGTATAAGGTAAAGCGTGAAGCTGTAGCAGTCAGAGGCAAACACATACCACAGATAGGAGGATTCATAACAACGGTCAATAGTCTGATCTGATCTGAGACCTGATCTGACACCAACGTGCATGAACCTGTAATAACCTCCTGACGTCAGACGACATCCCAACTATCACCAACTTTTAAGGGTTTATTTCTTTTTCTGCAGAAAAACGTGAAGGCTGATTTAAAACTTTGAGCTTTAAATCCTATTTTTTTTTATTTTTTCTGATTGTCAACAACTCACTACCAGACCCCAACAACAACAGATGTCTCATTAAAACATAACATCAATCCAACACACTGTCCTGCTGCAGTGATCCAAAAATGAGCCTATTGTTACTGTCTGTTACAAACTGGAACCTTCAGCTCTTTTTAAAAATAACACTTTATGTTTGCGAGGCAGGTTTTATGTGGCTTTGGAGCTGAGAGTCACAGACAGGAGAGAAGTCAAAGGATCATGAACTAACATGTTGTTGCTTCTGGTCCTTAATGACTTTTGTTGACAATTAAAAAAACAAATACAAATAACAATAGTATTATTGTGCGAATGCTTGTAGCATTCACACAATAACACAAGACAAATACAGTCAACAGCGTTTTCCTCTTATTTGACAAAAACTGTTTGGATGAATGCAGACTGATCTGAGCTGGTTTCACACTTGATTTATAGATCCGTCATAGATAAACATGATGGGGAGAAATTCCAGAGAAGGCCAAGATTATGTGTTTTCTGATCTCATCACTTCCACGGCTGCAGAAATGATAAATGTCTCTTCATTTTCAATGTGTGAAAAGGAGAATAAAAAAGACCTTTGTCTCTGAAAACCTGAACCCTGCACTGACCTGTGTGTGTTTCAACACCTGCTTGATTTTACTTTGTAGCATCAGTTTTTCAAAGCCACATATGGGACCTTTGTGGCTTTTGTTTGAGTTGTCAGTTTAAAACATCTGTTTTGTCACAGCTCCTCTTCCATGTCTTTGACGTTGTCCTGTTGATGCTGGCACCCTCTGGTCTCCAGGCAGTCACTGCTCGCGTCATCACTACAGGGTTTATACTCATACAGGTCGGGATCTGGCTCCAGCTCTGGCTGGGACTCCACAGCCGTCTCCCAGTCCTCTTCCTCTTCCTCCTCCTCCTCCTCTCGGCCTTTGTCTCTCTGTGTGGCCTGGCTCTGGATGAGACGGAGTCGGGCCATGGCACGGTCAATGGTCAGCGTGTTGACCAGGTTGAAGTCGTGCATGCTAATCAGGTGCAGCAGGAAGTTCCGACAGAGGTTGTGTTTGACTATGTGAGTGGCGTGTTGTTCAGCAAACAGCAAACACGCGTCGTTCATCTGGTTGTCTGCGATGAAGCTGGAGAGAGGACAAAGAGAATCAAAATGATGACTGCCAACACAAACATTAGTTGACACACAGCTGAGTGTGATTATTGGAAAATTAGACTTTATCAAAGAATCAGGACACAACTTCAAGGCACATGAGCTAAACACTTGCTGCTTCCTGGTTGGTCATCTCCCTCTTGACCTGATACTTAGTTTGAACCCAATATCACATGACTCACCCGTGCTTCATGGCGTGCAGGTTCCACAGCTTCATGATCTCCTTCTCTCCCTCATTGACGTCTGTGAACTCCTCAATTTGCTGTAAGTGAAGTGGGATTGAGAAGTCTTTAGACAGGATCACCATGACGACAACGCACAATTTCAAACGAGTCAAATAACGATGGAGAGAGAACAATTTCCAGAACACAATGCCACTGTTAAACATCTATCTGTTCTACTGAGAGGGGAAACAAATCATGATGGAACTGACCTTGACAGTTTTCTCTTTGAGCCAGTCGGGGTCCCGCTCGTCCTCGCTGTCCACCTCCATCTCCTGGGGCCGCAGCGGCACGCAGCTGTCACTGTGGAAATAGAGGCGATTGTGTCCACTAATGTACGTCCTCTGCTGCTCTCGATCGCCGTCCTCAGACTCCAGAAACTCGGACAGACTGGCCTTTGTCCTCTTGGGTCTGGACAGAGAAGATACAAGGACAACAGGTGACCTCAGCAATACCTTCAAATATGCATAAAAACTAAACAAAGTAAAAAGTGCATATTTCAGTGAGAGAATCAGCTGTACCTGCAGACGAGGACGTGGGTGACAGCAGTCCTCTTCACAGGACCGTTCCTGCTGAAGGCGAAGCCTGGCTGGTTGTGGACATCCTGAGGGTTTCCTGCGTACGACCCATCGTAACACTCGTTGATGGAGACTTCAATCTTTGCACCTTTGGGATGAGGCTGCCGAGAATCCAGAGAATCAAACTCAGGGGAATCCAGACTCACCTAATGTTATTCTGAATACTAATCATGTACAACTTATATTACTTATATTCAAACTTTGTTCCATGCGTGCATTCATCTTAATTTACCAAAGTAAAGCATTTTATAACTTTCACTATATTAATACAATTTGATAATATTTCAATATGTCAATGTGCTGAATAGAACAACTGAGCTACTTTTTCATGTTTTGATTACTCCAACTCTGTGAGTCCATCTCACCACGTAGTTGAAGATGAAGCGGGAGTGGGACAGTTTGAGGTGTTTGAGCAGACTGTAGAGCTTCCTGCAGTTCAGGGTACACCAGGGACAGTGCAGGTCGTCTCTGGCCTCCGTCTGCTGCCGAGTGTTGTTGTTGTACTGAAACTGCATGAAAACAGTGTAGAAGAATCTTAAACTGGCTCAGCTCTAACTTGACCGAGTTACAGTATTTACAGTGTTTTTTGCTGCACAATCTGACCTCTGCTTTGTCTGAGGTATTAACTTGTCCTAACTAACTCCTGGTGTGGTGTGAAGGTAACAGGTGAGACTGACCTGGTAGAAGATGCGTAGTTTCTGTCTGGGTTCAGCTGAGTTATGTTCTCTTCTGGTTTGCATGTCAGCGTTGATGGAGTCTTTCAGAGCTGCAGAAGGAGGTGAAACAAAGACTCTTTAATAAAGCTCATCACATCTTTCACCAGCTAATGATTCACACACTGAAACGGCTTTGTTTCTCACCCAGTGTCTGTGTGGCTCTCAGGGTGCTGGGTCTGGTGTCGTGGTTGGCCTCAGAGTTGCGGGTGCCTAATGGTTTAGCCACAGGTGCAGTTGAGCGGTCAGATGAGTCAGTGGTCCAGCGCAGGTTGAACTGCAGTGTGGGACCCTGAGAAAAACTCTCAAATGGAGGCAGACGCTGTGGAAAAGAAATATCATTCAGACCTGGTATCAAACTCCACGAGTTCAGGTGTGAAGACACCCAAATGCATCCTGAGATCCGATCACTCAGACATTTGGAGTTGGTGAGGGGACACGTTCTTCAACTTGTCTAAATGTACAGATTCTTATTAGCTGTGATTCATGTTTTTATTTTCTTTAAGATGATCTGGTTTTGTGCAAACGTAAATGTGTAGATACTGTGTAAATCAAACCATAAACCTTTCCATCCAGGATGGTTTCCCACGTTGCCCTCTTCTTACTGACAGGGCAGTCCTCCATCTCTTGCATAGACACCTCATACTCGCCGTCCAACAACTGGAGACGCCTGCACCCAAGTAACATCTCATCAACCCAGGTCAGAACAACCCTCCCACCATCAGTGTCAGAACAGGTAACAAGAGCGAGTATGTTAGTTTTCACCTGTTTTTATCAAAGACAGTCATCTGTGACACAAATGTAGCTTCTCCCTCTTCTCTGAGAGAAGAGCTCCGCCTCTTCCTGTTCACCACTTCCTCTGTAAAATCTGAGACAGACACAAACTCATGCATCTCTTGTCCATCACATAACGACAGAAGACACCAGATGTCTACACAACAAAGTGTGTTTAATCTCTGCAGTTTTCCTGACTATGTTTTCCAGCTCAGTCTTTTACAAATAATGATGTCACTCTGATTCTCAATCAAACATTTGTGTCATGAGCACATTGATACTGATGTATGACCGTGTGTGGTCAGACGTGAGGGATGGTCTGCTGACCTCTGTGGAGGTGATTCTCTCCGTTAGTCAGGCCGTTGATCTGCGTTCGGGAGTATCCGGGCCTCGACACTCTGAACAGTAACGAGTAAGACTTGACCATGTGAGAGTCACTGGGTTCAAACTCACTGCTGGGAACAAGCAGGGAGGGGCAGGAGCCGGGCTTGGCCTGGACTCCGGCGCTCGTGTCTGGGTTCAGAGGAACCTGCTTCTTCCCTGTAGGAACCTGCTTCACTGGACAGCTGACATCCTGGACGGGAGGTAAGAGAAATGAGGGGCGGTGACAGAAACTTAACACACGTTTTAAAACATGGATGTCATCTCGTAACACACACACCTTCCTCTTCTTGTGGCACACCTTGACCAGCAGCACTTCCAGAGACACAGAGTTCTGCTCATTCTCACAGTCCTGAGACGGTTTCCCTGCAAACACAGCGACACCAGGACACGAGCGCTTTGAATCAGAGGACAGACTTTATCTGAAGAAGACAATAGGACGGCAGCTGAGAAGGACAAACTTACAAGCTTTATGGAAGAAACCAGTAAAGGTGAGCTGCAGATTAGAGGCCAAGCTGTGGGGAAAAATGGTGTTTTTTTTCTTAACAGGTGATGTGATGTTTGATCAATATCCAGTGGGCACATGGTCATAATAATATATACATTAAACTCTATGTAAACACAATACATCTTTAATACGAATGGCATTTCTCTTTGGATCACACCTCGCTGCTCAGCTAATGTTCTGATCTACTGATAGGTTTGAGATATGTGTTGAACAAATGAACAAACAAACCCAGATCATTTCACACATTCCGAGTGTTTATGTCCAATTGTATTTTGTAGTGTTTACCTGTGAGTCTCCTGCTCACCCCTCATCTTTTCCACTTTAAACAGCAGATTGTCCACCCGGGAGCTTTTCCTGTGCAGAGAAACAGCAGCTGTTAACAAGCACACGGCAAAGCTAACAGCCATTAGTGAGGCACTACAGACGGAATAAGTGAAACCCTTATCCAAAGATCAGAGGCAGCGGAGACCTGCTTGCTAACAGGATGTAATACAACTCTGATTTTAATGGTCACTTTCCCCTGTGGAGCCATTTAATAACAGCTGTCTGTCTACACAGCGTCACAACGCTGTACTAATGCTTTCCTTAATAATACAGTTGTACACTAGTAAAATCAATCTATTGCTGATTGAACATGACAAGTCAATAGCTCCTTTGTGCTCTGCAATGCACAAAAGGAAAGAACTGCCTGACGCTTTCCTCAAAGAAAAAAAAACTGCAGTCTGATGAATGTTTTTCCAAATAAAGGAAAAAAACAACATATTTTAGGGATGACTGTAACAGTGATGGGCGGCTATTCGTTACTTGTGTGCTTCACAATCAATAAAAATGATTCATCTTTCAGTAAATTTGTTTTTTTATATATTTCTGTAGTTGCGATATTTGGTTTACAACCCATAAATAAGTTGTCGATTAAAGTTGGTACCAGCTTTGTGTGCAGAGCTGAAATGAAAGCACACGTCTTAAATTGCACCATTAATGCATATGGCTTTGTCACCTCCCATAAATTCAGGTTCTGTCCAGCATCAACCTGCGTCTAATGAGCCAAAGTAACGAGAAACACCTGTATGTGCAAGCTGTACATTCAACAACGTACGAAAACACGGCTCTCAGGCCGACGTTCACCTCTTTACAGCTTTCACAAGAACAAAGACAACAAACCGCTCAATCCATTCAATTATTCAGGGACAATTTAGGGCATGAATTCCCATGAACTCCCATAAATATGAACACTGCTGCATGTTTTTCAGTTATTTGTGCTGTGTGAACACTTAATAATGATTCATTTCAGATCACAAGCTGCTTTCCATGTGACTGAAACGTGCACAATGCAGCTCAAAGTGAAAGTGAGGTGAGCAGCAGCAGTCTTGTCATCTGGTTCACTCATTTCCTGCACTTCAAATAAGACACTACACAGTCTGTCAGCTGCCATTTGTAGAACCGAGGCCGGACAGAAAACACCACAGTACAAAGAAGAAAGGCTTTCTTTTCCAAATAAAAGAAAGGAAAATAAAAATGAATTAATAAATATGATTTATCTATCAGTATATTAGCCTTTCTTTTCTTTAAAAGCGTTTTAATTGATTCTTATACTTTAAAAACAATTACAGTGATTTAAGATCAAATATGATTATCACTGGAAATCATTTGACGGAAGTGTCAACACACTTTCCAAAGTGTGAGAGAGGTAATTTAATACACTTAAGACACTGAACCAAATTGTTGTTCAGTCCTAATTATCACCAGTTCTGGCTAGGTTCTGGTTCTGTTAGTCATTCTAACGCTGTACATAACCTGCAATTCTTTAACGACAGAGCAGCCGTCGCGTCTCAACACACAGAGCACAGTGAATCATGAGCAGCCAGTGCATCAGCAGATCTTTTCTTTTGTGAAGCGTCTGTATGCAAAGCAGCCCAACTGAAAAACATCCTCCCTATCTCAGCTTTAACCGACCCAGCCTGCCCCCACATCGCCTACCCACTCCCTCTGAGAAGACCATGTCACACCACGCTTCAAGTCCACACAAAGATGTGACACAACCAAGAAGTAAAACAACCTCTGACTGAGCAGGTCGACATGTTTTTTTTGTTTTTTTTTTACCAAACAGCGCCCGAATCATTGGAAAAGTACTGGAAAACCATCATGGATGAACACAAACAACACAGTTATTTTCTGTTTACCTTTTGACATTATTCCTTGAGTTTCTGTGGGACATATAGGTGAGTGTCCTGTGCAAGAATATGGGCTGAAATGTAACAGGGAGAGAGAAATAATACACGATTTGATACAGAACGTTTCTGCTCTTATCTCAAACGGTCGACTTCATCATGTGAGTAGTTTTAAGAAACAGGCAGCACTCACAGCGATCAGGTTCCTGGTGCGGAGGAACCTGTAGATCTGGGTTGGTTCTGCAAATAAATGTGATTTCACCATCAGCACATGATAATGTTCAATCTTCAACCAGCAATCAACAAGATCATCCATTTGATGAATTCATTTTCACACTTTCAGGTCAGAAAACTTTAGTTTCACCATAATTTATGTCACATTTTCCATTTTCATAAAATTGGTTAATAAATAACAAACTGACAGACACACAAAAACGTGTTGCAGACGTGTTAACCATCAAACACGTGGTTAAACCAGCAACACACAGACAACAATTTAACAGTCTGTGTTCGGGAAGTGTTGATTCCATATTGTAGGTTTTTGTGTAAAGTGAAACGTGCAGACAAAGTGTGACAGCATCTAAAAAAGTCACGGGTCGATGGAATAAAGCCGTTCCACTGTGGAAGCTGCTGTGTGACTGTGTGACAGCGGTAACTCACTCTCGAAGGCCTGCAGGAACAACTCGTGGTCGGCTTGAATGAGCTGCATGTTGGGCTTCTTGGCTGCAGCCACCGCTGAGGAGGCGGAGGAGGAGGAGGAGGAGGACTGGTACAACCCGTTGCTTTTACCCCCGGGACCACAGCCCACCGGCTGGCTTCCCCCTGACGAGCTGTGCCGGTGTGGGCCCATCGCCACAGACACTAACAAGCTAACAGAGAGCGCCCGGGGAAAGTTTCCCAGCACCTGATGGAGAAAGTGATGAAGCCAGCTCCTTTTCCTTTGTCAACACAAAAGAGCAGCGTCGGCAGAGAAGCCGCCGCGGCGCTCACGACAAACTGTGTCGACTCCTCATTTTACAGGTGGAATGTGGAAGTTTCACTGTTTTATATCCGACAGTAGTGAAACTAAAATCTAGCGGTTTTGTTTGGGTGTCCGTCTATCAGCCACACAGGTCTGTGGAGGCTTGAACTGCGCGAGACAAGAACAGCCTCCGGCAGGCTGACGCGGCTTGCTAACTAACCGGCTAACTTCCTTAGCCAGCTAGCATCCACCCGGGCTAACTCGTTAGCATGATCCAGCGCAATGACTTTACCAAATAAAAAACGAAAAGCTGCTGTTAATCGACACCAGATTAAATACACAAACAACATACGACCCATGTGGTTTTGATGCCATGATTTTTAAACAGATTTCTCATTACTTATCGTCTAGCGCCTGTTGGCAAGTTGAGATAGCGGTAATGGAAAGTAGCGCAAAACTACGCACAGGTTATCCGGTTTGAATTTTTGAAATAAATTTTAAAGAAAATATAAAATAGTAAATCGTGTGTTCGACGCGTTTTTAGTGAAATAAGCGTGTCAGTATTGATCTTGCTATTACATCTCAATTTAAATACCCGAATTTGTCATATGTAAACTCTGAAAACGTATTTATTTTGAGTTGTGTGCTTTTATTTTGACGACACGTTTCCGCCTTGTTTGGGCTGAACGACAGCGTGACAAACGTAGGGTGACGCGTCCACTGTGACTTGTGCTTAAAAGATCCCGCCTTCTAAAAGCTCCATCCAGTCACTGTTCGTCTTTGTAAAATCCTGAGTTCTGATTGGTGGGAACTTGCGGCCGGTCTCAGAGTCACGTTTGCCGCCTGCAGCATGAGAGGATCGGTACTAAAGGTCAGAGACTATAAACATATGTCTATGCAAATAGTTACATTAAAACATGTGAAAACACCAAATTACGCTGAAATTAAATAAATATATAAAATTGTATGTAAATAATCTATAAGTGCCTTGCTCACATACAATTTAGACTTTTTATTTGACTATTATATTTCAATTTGCATTGAAGTGAGGGGGAAATAGCAATAATTACAGGAGTTGCATTTTTGATTAACAAGTACAATTATTATTAAATTAATATGATTAAAATAATTTAATATTATTCAAATAATTTCAATAATAATTGACTGCCCAAGCTCTTGACCTCATTTAGGACATTCCCATCGCCACTGAGGATGTGTTTATGAAGTGTGAGCAGCTCTGTGAATAAAAATGTGTGGATGAAAAGTAGCCCAGGTGGCAAAATAAAAATCCTGTGACAAAATACTGTTTGGTTGGTTTATTTGAAAATAATTTGCAATGACAGGAAGCAAAACGGTTG
The DNA here is from genome assembly GCA_016785345.1 of Trinectes maculatus. NCBI lineage: Eukaryota > Metazoa > Chordata > Actinopteri > Pleuronectiformes > Achiridae > Trinectes > Trinectes maculatus. Next base: position 210,551 of record JAFBJQ010000165.1, read on the forward strand.
CAATTAAAACAGAAACCAAGCACAGCTCTGACTTATCCAACACGTTCCCTTTCGTAGTAGACAATGAAACCCAGATCATAAACAGACACAACACAACTGATTCAAGTGTTTCACCATCTTCTCTTAACTTACTGAGGAAAACCTGGAGGACAGACTGAAAACACTGTTGGAAACGGACAGATTCAACACAGCAAACACACATACAACAAAATCCTTTCCTTAGTGCGACAAAAAAAATCAAACGATAGAATAATTTATTTTCCGGTGTTTCAAACTTTGTTTTCAACTGGAGCTAGAATAAATACAAACCGCAGCAGTGCAAGGAAAATCTCAATCTTAAACTGAACTGAGGTCCCTAAACCCCGACCTCATCCCTGGAACCACCAACAAAACAGTTTACATGTATTTTTTTTAAAGCTGTAGTGTTAGTTAAAGTCATTGGTGGGAAACAGTCCCCACCACAGGAAGTAAATAACCATGAAAGCAGAGTATGTTAATTTGATTTTTAAAAAATTTATAAAGGTCCTATTGATTAGATGTTGTTTTTATACAGAGTTTTTATACCTATGAAGAATCTTCTCAAGGTTCTGATGTAAACTGATTAGTGAAAACATTTGGTTTCACAACATTAACTGTGCACTTCTCTCATGGCACTAACTTAGTGGACGTAAAAGTCTCAGGAGCTGCCAGCAGACATATCTACTGGACAGTCTGTCCAAAGTGGACTTAAGGACTATTCCAGCCTGATAAGAATGACCCATCTGAGAAGTGAAGAAAGCAGAGATAACAAAGGTCTCTGTTACATTATGGCTAGTTGTTGTCTTAGGACACAGATGAACAAATCCCCATGATGTAAGTCATGTGACGATAATGATTTTATCATCTCAGAAAATTTCATTAGGTCAATTAAAAAAACTGAGGTTATATTACCAAATAGTCGCAATTAAGTCGTAAACACAAGTATATGACTTTGAGTCTTTTGGTAACATGGTTATAAAAATGTGGCAACACACTCGGAAGGTGTTTACATTACAGTCATCACACAAGTTCTATCTCGACATTAAATTCCTTCAGGTTGGCAAAAAAGTGCAAAGTTGCTTTGAGAAGTAGTTATCATTCAAAATGAATGTGGACAATGGTAAGAGAACCACCACAGACTACTTTAATATCCAATACACAGGCAGACTAGCCAAGCTCCAACTGGCTAAAGGTAATGAGACGTTTTATAGAGAACATGTCCTTAAGGTGCTTTTTTTCCTTTCTTGGATTGACTGCCCAAGCTCCTGGCCTCATTTAGGACATTCCCATCACCACTGAGGATGTGTTTATGAAGTGTGAGCAGCTTTGTGAATAGATGAAAAGTAGCCTAGGTGGCAAAATAAAAATCCTGCGACAAAATAATGTTTGGTTGGTGCTGGTCTTGCTGATGAGACGAGATTTTAGTGTTTTCTCAACAGTATGTATATAATTATCAGGATGAGGCCTGCCAACAGGGCTGTGATTAGAAACTGGTGGATAAAGAGCGCGTTCTCCAGTGTGTGGATCCTCTCCTCCATGGCACTGGTGTGGAAGTAGTCATAGATACCAGCTCCAATGCTCCACAGGGCCCACACAGCATCCACCACCAGTGGCATGGTGAGGCAGACAGGGAGTCAGAGCTGCTGATCAGACAGGCTGGGAAATGAAACCTAAAAATCACCATGAGAGCAATTAAAAAAAAAACCTTTGCTGCTTGCTTCATATACAAGTTCTCTATCTAAAATCTGCAAGATATGTAATTTTCATGTAACTAAATAAAGAAACAAGAAGAAATAATCACACCGATGTTCAAGTTTCTGTCGTTCACCATCTCGTGTTCCGTTTCAGTGTTAATGGCTTCCGTTCACTTGTATAACAACATGTCCACCAGAAGACCAAAAAATATAACCATCTTAATTACTGTAGATCGTCCAGATTCATAACTGTAGCTTCAATTTAATTTGTAAAAAACAGCACATCATGAAATGTAAGAAGTAATAATTCCTGTTCACCTTGTCTGTCAGCACAGATTTACTACAATATGTATGTTTCAACAAGGGTTGGCCTCTACGTGTGGCTAATAGGAATGCTACTATGTTCAACGCTTAAACTCAACAGGGAGTAAAACATGTGATGAGTGGAATCTCGTGTATTTGCAGCAGCAAAATTAGCAGGTAAATAGAGTGTTTTCCACCAACATCTAATCACTGTCGAAGATATGCTAAGATATGCTAACAAGCTAATGCTGGTACACATTATTCATTGTCCTGTTCACGTGTCAGTCACGTTACTTACCGCATTAGCTTCTCCCCACATTAATCGCACAAACTTCCCAACATTCGAAACACGAACAGGCATCATTCACTCCTGCAGTCACCATGTTTGTCGCTTCAGGGTGGACTGAGGGAGTCCATTCCACTGACCGGCGCCGCTCACTTCCGGGTTCTCTTGTGACGTGTTCGGTGACAGACGGCGACAAACTTGCTCTGCACGTTCGACACGTTATCAAACACAAATATTAATACAAGTCTGTCTGTCTGTGAACACTAACAGCGTCTGCTGAGACATTCTGACAATTAACCTCTTAGGTAAATACAGATTAAATGACCTCGACGTACACATTATATGACTTATTCAACACCGTTTCCTGTATCCGGAGTGGTTTTTTAGCGCAATGTCGTCGTCGTGTCTTCAATGGTCCCGGAAAACAGCGGAGAATATAAAGTTAAACGACAGTCATGTTAGTTTGACGTCATAATGGTTCCCCCTGTAAAAGCTGCACTGCCAGGCGCGGTGGCCAAGTGGTAAGGCGTCGGTCTCGTAAACCGAAGATCGCGGGTTCGAACCCCGTCCGTGCCTGTGACTCCTCCCATGCTGCGACACGTTTTTCTCTTTTCTGTTTTCCTATTGCTTATTGTACACGTTGTGGACATTCAATAACAATAACAGACAAAACAAATTATCCTGAATTTAGCCAATTTCTTTTCCTGAAAATACCCAGAATTCATTGGTTTTATCACTTGTTGGTTACCAGTGACTGTACTGTGATCTCCACTAGAGGGGGCTAAAACAACACATTGTTTTATTTATATTCTAACAACATTGGGTTATCAAATTCCACATGGCTTCACTAAGCAGGGCTAACTGTTGTACAATCTTACATTTCAGCTAGAATAATCAGTAAGTGGCTGCAGCTACAATGTGAATAACGTATCATTCATCATTTTGACTACTCAAAGCTCAATTATTACTCAATTTCACTTTATTTTGAAAAACGCAGCATGTTGATTTGTGGATGTGATTATTTCTCATGTCAAATTAGGATGAACACACTGTGACTGTTACTCCCTCCAAGTCACACGCTCAGGCAGTTCTTTTAAAACGGGCATTTATTCAGCTCTTCCACATATTACCGTCATGCCGTAAGAACTAAAATACACAAATGACACAAGACGTAAACATAAAGTATTCTCACAGAGAATAATAAACACAACAAACACAAATACAGCAAACGTTACATCACGTACATCTGCTAAACACCATGGCTTCACACAGACATTACGCTACGCTACTAACTGACATAAATAACATGGCTGAATTTCCATCAACAACTATCGTAACGTTATGTTACAGAAAATAACGCAACAAAGTCACCTCACTGGCCACACGGGGGAGAAATGAGGATTAAAGACCAAATCTTCTGGAACGCGGGTCTTTGGATTGCTGAAGATGTCTGGTACCGTTCTGCTACCTTTAAACTAAACGTCAAACATCTTCAGCAGCGGGAGCGTGCATAGACATATATACATATATATATATGTATATATGTCTATGGGAGCGTGTGCCTAACTTCCGGGTTGTGTCACACAGAAATAAGTACCACTATCACAAGGAGGTACCAACAGTTCCTTCCTATTCATTGAGCTATGCTTAAACAAAACATTTTTATCAATCACATAGAAATCAAATATAAATTCACCTTTTAAATGTAAATAATGAAATCTACTTATTATAAACTGTTATGGATTGTAGCGTATTTATGAACTGTATTGATTATCTCTCTTATTTATTGATTTATGAGACATAAGTCATTCTAATGGCAGCTACAGTGACGTTAACATTCAAACACAACAGGCAGTGTAAGGATCAACCTTGATTGTTATTGGGCTGAAAAGAAAGTAAGACATGGAAACTAATGACGTTGGTGCACACACGTCATTATTTACAGCTCACGTGTGACAGTGTCGACTTCCCTGTTTTCTCTAAGTTCTATGGATTGCCAGTCAAAAACATTCCCTCTGAGATGGCTCTTCCCAGAGGAGATGTCTTTGATGGCGCTGGCTGTGAGGACAGAGTCCCACATGTTCACGTCAGAGATCTCACCGATGAAACTCTGACTGGCATCAAAGTGGCCCAGGAAGGTGTCCGGGTCTTGGCCGATGATGACCTTGCCTCCGGGACGGACAGCGTGACCTTTCTTGTAAATCTTGGTCAGGCTTTTCCTTGCGTCCATGAAGAGGGCAGCAGCACCTGATGTGGAATCCCAGGTGACGCACAGGTGGGTCTCCAGAGCTCCGAATAGAGGCACCTCAAAGTCAACCTTTGCTCCGCTCAGGTAGAAGGACAATCTGAACACACAGATACAACTGAGTGTCAGTCGGTTCAACATGACAAATAAAAACACAACAAAGGAAACATGATGTCCATCATGTGTCTGTGTGGATATGAGAGCAGCACATGGACCCCGTGTCCTGTACCTGCCGTCCAGTTCACGCCACACGGTCAGCTCGTCGAAGTCTGTGGTCCAGCAGGCAAACAGGATGACCTCACACTGCCCTTTGAGCTCAGTGGCCACGCGCATGCACAGGGTGAAGGCCGTGAGGCTCAGAGGCTTCAGTGGGACCATCTCCACATAGGTGTTACTCCTCTCCTTCTGGAACACCATGGACTTTATCGTGACGCTCCCGGTGCAAACAGCAGAAATCCCTCTTTAATACCTAGTTATGATGTTAGTGTTGTTTATTATTTTTGGTGTTGTTCAATATTTTTCATCATCAAATTGTCCAGCTGTTTTCTCCATTAATCAAATAATTGTTTTACCTGTAGAATATTGGAAAATAGGGAGAAAGAAGAATTAAAAATTTTAATAGAAATCTGAACAAATTGCCATAAAAAATCCAAAGATATTTAAATGTTTAATGACTTTTGCTTGAGAGATACTTCCTCACAGCATTCTGTTCACCAGCTCATGAATGCTGTGAAGTATGGACAGTCTGAGACAGGCTTTCTATGTAGTGACTCCTCAAACCTCCATTCATTCTTATGGAATATACTGATTTGGACTGTTTCATTAAGATTAGATTACAACTTTGCTCAAAGGATAAAATAACCTATAGCTTGCCAGTTAAACGTGGCTGAAACCGCTGAGGAAATGAAAGTCCGGAAGCCAGTTGAACAGAACTCGCTGGTCTTTGGGAGAGGACAGAGAAGAAACCAGTGAGTATTGTTTAAAATACTAAAAGAGTCTTCACATAAAAGACAGGGTTTTAAGTATCCAGGGGGAGGTGGGAGGTGACACACAAACAAGAACTTAGGGTTGTTTTTGGGTGAAGAGATGAAGTGGGCAAAGGAGGCAGACTATAGAGGATGTTCTCAGTCCTCCTATGGACTGTACTGTTCTTGACCACTGTGTTGGTGACCCCTGCTGGGAGCCCCACAGACCTACCACCACCACCACGTTTATCAGACAACAGTCAGGAACTGCTCCTGTTCCACATATCAACTATGATCATGTGTCTATCAGTCAATCAAATTTTACTTGTGTAGCTTATGTTCACTTGGTTAAAGCCTAACAGGACTTTAACAAAGTGTAAGGGGGAGGAAAAACTGCCAAAAAAAACCTTTTAACAGGGGAATAAACACATAAACCTCCAGAAGTGTAATGGATGCCAGGACCTGCAGCAACAACTGGAATCAATTTGACATTTTAAAAGTTGCATTAAAAACAGACACAGTGACACACTCATGTCCAGAGAACATTTAATGTGTGGTTCCTTCTTGTCATATTGCATCACAGCAGTAAACAACAATCGTCGGTGTCTGATGATTGTGTGTGTGAAGTGGCCCGTCACAGAGCAGGATGATAGGACACGATGCTCACAGATGTTTCTGCCGCAGGGCTTTGACCGATACAAACTCATCACGGAGGTACACCTGCATGTGTTCATTGGCCCTCCTGTTGCTTTTTGTCATAGCACCTCCTCCCTTCCTCTCTCTCTCTCCACCACCTTCTGTTGGAAGCCTCTCCCGTGGCCTCGGTGGGGCCCAGCTCCTCTGCTGTGGAGGTTATTGGTGCCTCCCCTGCTTCTGGTGGGTCGACAATCCCAGTGGTACCGTGCAGCCCCGGGGCCCCCACTGTGTGGGACAGATCGCAGAGGTCCCCGTCTCCTTCCATGAGGGCCACGGCCACCCGCAGTGTCTGCAGCATCTTTCTGTCCCTCAGCTTCCAAACCGAGCTTCCACACTGGCTGGTCGTCCGCAGAACCCTGCACCGTGGGTTGCTCTGAGTAGAAACCCCTTCCCGTCTTTGAGTGACATAACCCTGCATTTATTTGCATCTGATGGCAGAGATTAGCTGCAGCTCGGGCTGTCAGGGCTCCTTCAGTGCTGTCTGAGGACAGAGAGAGATGATCCAACTGCTCTGTGACGGGGGCGGCCCGTTCGTGTCGAGGTCTCGATCTGACTCCTCTCCTCAGCCCCTTCACCTGGTTCTGATGCCTCGGCCTGTGGCTGCCTCTGCAGTGGGACAGTCCAGGAGTCAACGGCTCTGATCTGACACCAGCGTCATCAGATGAAACATTAGGGCCAGGGGAGACATCGACGTCCAGGTTTCCATTTTCAGCGACAGATGGAGCCTGTGGGAAAGTTTCATATGATGTTACAGAGGAAAGGGTCTAACACACCACGCAACACACCCTGTCACTCCGGTCTGTGGACAGTTTAGCTTAGCACCCAAAAGCAGTACAGTTATCAACAGGCTTCTGAGAGAAGCGAGAAGAGGTTTTTGAATGACGACTGCCGCCATGTCAGCCTATTATATAGGGGGAGGGTCCCTGTCCCCTCCTGACATAGGCGTCGCTCATGCCAGCCAATAGAGGCTGGCGTAGAGTGATTATGCTTCTGATGAGGTCACGCAGGAGGCGTTCCCCATAGTGAGACATGAAACAAATGCTATGAAAGAGAACCTTGTCCAAGTTTTTTCCTAGTGTCCAAACAATTAAATAAAAAAACACTTTTACTGAAATTGAACTAACTGTCTTCCTGCACTGTCTCTGACACTGACTGTTCCCATGTAGTTTCTCGTTCATGTTTACCTCATTGATATGGATGAGAAAACGATTTGATTCCACCTCCGGGTCAATGATCCCACCTTTTGACCTCTGCCTTTCCAATAGCTTCTGAAGTTTGACCCACTTTTGTTGAAAACCGGAACCAATTGCGTCTTTGTCCAGCTGAGTGAGAAACAAAGAGTCTGCTGTTGCTGTTGCTCTTCACCATAAGATCCAGGAGTAAAGCTGGTGACTGGTTAAATGAGGCTGGTTTGTGTTCATTAGCAGTGGCTTTTACCTCCGGCAGCTGCGGTGGAGGGGATGAGAGCAGCTGATCAACCTCATACACCAGAGGCTCCCTGCACACCGGACACACCACAGCCAGCTCCTGTCAGACGACTCACAGTGAGTATTTAGGTTTCCTTCCATTAAAAGCTACTGATTTGTCAACACAGTGGCTGATACCGAACCTGATAGTCTGTCCCGTCTCTGGTCTTGTCCTCCTCTAACTCCTTCTCCCTCTGGCGGAGCTCCTTCTCAGAGTGACTGGCATAACGACCCAGACAGTGGGAGTGAAAGTAGTGGTAGCAGCTTGTCTTCGTAAACGTCTCTCCTTCCTGTGATGTAGAGAAGCATGAGCGTGTTTTCACATTTTTGGCAGGTGATAATTCACAGTAGAATATTTCTGCAATACCTTAAATCCATAGAGACAAATGACACAGTTTCCATGAGGAATATTACTCTCAGTCAGGATTTCTTTTGCTTTCTGGTGAAGAAGAAAGACAAAGTCACATGAACTACTCCTTTCTATTATACAGGAAAGAAAAGCAGTGTAAAAATGTGACCTCGATGAGCTGGTACAACACCGGGGAACCCAGAGAGGAATGAGCCTCTGACTGAAGACACTTCTGGACACTGGGAGAAAGTGGACAAACATGATGAAAGCATTTTACCCTCAGAATATAAAGATCCTCAGCAGAAACAGAGGCACTGAACATCTGGTTGGTTCATTACCTGCTGAGCTTGTCATCAGAAAGACCTCTGGGGTTGTGAATGGAGATGGACGGGGAGGACAAGGGGTACTACAGAAACAAAGATGAGAACTCAACCTTTACGTTCAAAAGCACTGATTTTAAAAATCCTGATAATATTATATTACAGACTTTATCAACCAGCTACAACCTGACACATGTAGCTTTAACTCTCTAGCAGTAAATATCATGTGTGAAGAAACTACCTGCTGATCAAGAGTCAGAGTCAGAGTGAGACGAACAAACTGGGAGACAGAGTCCTCTGCTGTGGACGGGTACAGGACCAGGCTCACGTCCCACCCGCTGGAAGACAGACAGAGAACACCAAGCACCTTAATAACTCACACAAAACACTGGAGGCTCACTCACTAAGTAGAAATATATATATATATATATATATAAAATACCGGGTCACAGTATGCTAACATCAGAGCTAAACGTCAGAGCTACCTGTTACCTCACCTGTCCTCTCTCCTGTTCACCTGCAGTTCATCCAGGTAAATCGACTGCAGCACCTCGATTTCAGACAGCACACTGCGGAGGAGACACCGCCACAGTTACACTGTACAAGTCACCTGTTTCTGTAGCAAACACAGGCTCGGCTAACGTGCTAACGTTAGCCACATTCAGCAGGTTAGCTCCAGCAAGTCAGATGCGACATTGTGTGTTTACCCGCAGCGAGCGACACCGAGACGGGTCGACAGCATCAGACATTAGAACACGTGTGGCGACATGTAGGGAGGTTTTTAAAAGAGAAATCAGACAAGTTGTGGTCAACAAACTCACTCGCTCTCCGCCGCCATGATGGTCCCTCTGCGCGAGCTGCTGCCGATCGGACGTGACGTCACGTGAGCCTTTTATAAAGCGAATACTACTCTCAAGTTTATTTTGAATGTCTATACCGGACGTCTAGCTACGCTGTAGCGGCTAACTTGGTGTCTTATTTCCCCAAAAATCCGAGTTGAACCCTTTACTCACCACATTATTTATGGTGTTGTTATGGACAATAAGGAATGGGACTTCCTGGTAAACAACATATGAATTCTCGGTAAATTTTACACACACAAATGTAAAAATATGAGCGTGACACTTAGATTTTATGAGTTCCATAACGTATTTCTTTCCTTCACCAAAGCCCTTAACTTGATGAAAGGTAAAAATGCAATTAAACGTCTCTGCTCAATTGAAAAACACGACCAACTATAAAAGCTGATATTATATTTTTTTATTGTCCTTCCGGTTCAAATTTAATTTAACTCTTTTAAGTTTGCGCACCAGTTCCTTTTGAATGTATATATCGATGTAAATCATGCCATTTGTACATATTTTGTAAATAAAGTTTAAAATAAAAAAGTGTCTTATTTCCTGTTCTGAACCGTCAGCGCGCAACTGCACTTGCATTTTAGAAACGTTGAAGTCAATGACAGTTTTCACTTTATGCTTTTTGTTCATTAACAACAATTACAACCGTCACGTTTATAAGGTTGAGTTAGTTCAACGAATGAGTCAATAAATAGGTGAAAAACGTGACGACTGGCAGAAACTTCCAGGGTATACTCACTGCAATAACAAGTTTTATTTTGAGTGGGTTAACCGGATATGAAACTGCACTTAATATGAGCACCTTCACGCTACTGTTGAAGTTACTCACAGTGGCGCAGTGACCACTTCCTGTGACCTTTCAAAATAAAAAGTACATACCGACAATACAAACCGACTGTAGGGGAAGCAACCGGGCAGGCATGAGGCACGGAACTCATTGACGACGACGAAGAAGAAGAAGACGAAGAAGAAGAAGAAGAAGAAGAAGAAGAAGAAGAAGAAGAAATAATAATAATGTAAAAACAGAAGAAACATTTGACCAGTTGTTATTTCAGACTTAAATAAAAGTCGTATTTGTACGTAAACGCGTACGACGTTACAACACGACGTGACGACGCGAGATGCAGATGTTGCTGTGACGTTGGCTCAGTTGTTGCTTTGTGGCTGGGAGCTGATGGAGGACAGTGTGATGGAGTCGGAGTCCGCGGACACGTCGACAGCCGCCGCCTGGGAAACGGTCACCGCTGCTCTGGTGAGTGAACTTTAATCCACCACCGAACTCCATTCAAACATCTGCCGCTTTAACGGTGCCTGGCACGTGACGGCGGGTCGCAGCCAGTGGCGCGAGACTCCTGACAGTTTCCTGATGTTGACGTTTGTCTTCCTGGTCTGAGTCTGAGCAGGGTCAGTGATGTTCTGTCCATCTGCAGGTGTCTCCCTGCAGCTCGGGGACGGAGCAGAGCCTGGCGGACTCTCTGGCCCAGCTGTGTGGTCCGGGTCCGGGTCCGGGTCAGGGGAAGGGGAAGGGGAAGGGTCTGGGTCGGCTGCTGGGCGTCTGGCTGCTGGAGTCTCTGCAGATGCGTCTGTCCTCCTCTGTGGTTCCTGAGTTCTGGTCGGGACTGGAGCAGCCGGAGAACGAGCTGGAGGAGCGAGACAGGGCCTGGGTCCTCTTCACCGCCTTTCGGACTCTGTTGGAGCGACTGGATCCGTTTCTGGGCAAGTAGAAGAAACACAAGAAAACAGCAGTAAGACGGCAGCCTCATTCAAACACGACGTCTTCTTGGTTCCAGGTGGTTTGGAGCGTCTGGGGACGTGGCAGGACGAGGGCCGCGGTGGTCTCTGTGGCCCAGGGCCCGTCGGCCTCCGGGACCGAGCCTTCACCATCATCAGAGCCCTCCTCCTCTTCTCACCCTCCCCCGTTCTCCAGGAGAGAGTGCTGGAGTTCTACAGCAGGACGTTCTCAGTCTATATGAACCGGGAGGGGGAGGGGGAGGAGGGTGCAGAGGTCCCTGAGGGCCCGGAGCGCGGGCTCTGTCGGGGCTGTGAGGTGCCAACAGAACAGTGCTGGTGTCAGGAGGCTCTGGAGCAGCTACAGGAGCTCAGCCACATACTGTGAGTGGACTGATCTTTTCTCGTCCTGTCTGTGTCTCAGGAGCAGACAGACAGTTCAGGACCAACATCTCCACGATTCAAGACTCATGAATTAGTCTGAAAATAACAAATCCACAACAGGCGCGTTGAGTGGTTGACTTTTACGTTGTGCATGTGGTTCCAGGTCCAAACTGCAGCTGCTGGAGTGGGTGAGCTCAGAGTCGGTCACCTCCATCCTCCACAGGCTCATCGAGCAGCGGATGGAGCAGCACTGCAGGGGCGAGTACGAGTGCTCCTTCCTGCTCCAGTTCCAGGAGGTGAAACCAGACAAACTCTCATGAAACGATGAAAAAAATAGCTGTCGCTGACTGTCGGTTTGACTTGACCTGTGTGTGTGTGTGTGTGTGTGCCTGTGTGTGTGTGTGTGTGTGCGAGCAGTGGTTGGAGCGTGTGCTGGGCTGGCTGAGCAAAGTGTTTGCAAGCGAGGCAGTAACAGACGGTGCCACGCCTGCTCCCGGACATCCCAGCATTCCCAGCATTCCCAGCATTCCCAGCACCCCCGGCATCCAGCCCACCAGCTCCATCCTGAAGCAGTGGAGATGCCACATGCACCAGTTCTTCTGCAGGATCTACGTCAACATGAGGATCGAGGAGCTCTTCAGCATCATCAGAGGTGGGAGAGAAGACATATTACACGTTGTCTTCTCGTTGTCTTCACAGTTCACATCTGATTTCAGAGACAATATAAAATATTCTTCATATTCCATCTGTCAGATTTCCCAGAATCCAAAGCTGCCATCGAGGACCTCAAGTTTTGTCTGGAAAGGACAAACCAGAGACAGCAGCTTCTCACCTCCTTAAAATCTGCGTTTGAGAGTCGACTTCTTCATCCAGGTTCGTTCCTGCTGCCACATCTCATCACTCCTGATGCTTCCTGGACGTGAAGAAGCTGCGTTCAGGGACATGAAAGCAGAACCAGAACCTGATTCATCATCCATTTCATGTTTTTATTTTTGTCTCTGTCGTCAGGAGTTCACACATCTGACATCCTCACAGTTTACATCTCCGCCATTAAGGCCCTCAGAGAGCTGGACCCATCCATGGTCATCCTGCAGGTCGCCTGCCAACCTATTCGCAGATACCTCAGGTGACTCCCTCTTTGAATATCTACGGAATTATCATGATGGCACGTTAAAGTTCTGTAGAAATTAAATACTGGGACATTGAAATGAGCTGCACAGCTTGAAGAAAGCTTCTGAATGTTATGAAACAGTTGTCATAGTGACTGTGGTGCGTTTAAGGACTCGGGAGGACACGGTGCGGCAGATTGTAGCAGGACTCACTGGAGACGCAGAGGGCTGCACTGATCTGGCCTCGGAGCTGTCCAGAGGAGACCCGGTGACTCTGGAGATGCAGGACAGTGACGAGGAGGGCAATGACCCAGAGGACTGGACTCCGGACCCCACCGACGCTGTGCCTGGTCAGTGAACACATCGTCCGTTACGATCAGTCTATCAGTTACACACTGACACTTTCCTCCTTTAACGCTTTGCAGATAAAATGGGCTCAAAGCGCCGGTCTTCAGACATCATCAGCCTGCTGGTCAGCATCTACGGCAGCAAGGACATCTTCATAGACGAGTACAGAGCCGTGCTGGCCGACAGACTGCTGCACCAGCTCAACTACAACACGGCCAGGTACGTCTCAGCAAACGCCTGCTCTCCTCTCGCCGTAAACTGACCGCCAGCCGCCACGTGACGTCATCGCCCCGCTCTGTTCTGTACGTTTTGCAGGGAGATTCGTAACGTGGAGCTGCTGAAGCTCAGGTTCGGGGAGTCTCACATGCATTACTGTGAAGTTATGTTGAAGGTAACCGTGTTCCACGTCTTTGATTCACTTCAGCTCGGCTCATTTGGTTACTCATTTTAACTGGTCCTTTCTCTTCAGTGTAATTTTACGTTTGTTGATATCTTTAAAACCTTCTGTACAATGAGAGTTAAGTCGTCCTCCCGTTCACCTCCTGACCAGGACATGGCGGACTCTCGCAGGATCAACACTAACATCCGTGAGGAGGAGTCGAGGCTCAGCGAGGAGGAGCAGCCCCCGCTGTCCCTGTCAGCTGTCATCCTGTCGTCCGAGTTCTGGCCTCCGCTGAAGGAGGAGAAGCTGGAGCTGCCTCCGCTCATCTGCCAGGCCATGGAGGCCTACACCCACCGCTACGAGAAACTCAAGGTGGGCTTTGCCTCCTGGTTCGAGCAGCTGTGGTTTAAACCTCTGTGGTCGTTATCAGTTCAAAGTTGAAATGGAACCCGCTGAAGATAAAACGGATCGCTTATTATTGAATTATTATTGTTGCATTCATGGACACCACGGCAGTGGGGATTTAACGGCTGAGTGTCTTTGTTCCAGGCCATGAGGACGTTAAGCTGGAAGCCTCATCTGGGCTCTGTCACCATGGACGTGGAGTTGGAGGATCGCACCCTCACCAGCCTCACCGTGTCGCCCATCCACGCCGCCATCATCCTGCACTTCCAGGAGAAGAGTACAGCCTTTCATTATAAACAGAATGATCTCGTTTATTTTCATTTCCATCTTTAGGACACGTTGTTAATTTGTTAATTTTTGAAAAAGCAACTTTCAGTTGAGCTGAATCACCTGACATTTTCAAGCTGTGTCAATGACTTTGAGTTGACTTATTGACATCAAATGGTTTCCATCTGCTTTGACCAGGCTCGTGGACGCTGGAGGAGCTTAGCTTGAAGCTGGGTGCTCCGAAGGAGCTGGTGCACAGGAAGTTAGCGCTGTGGCAGCAGCACGGCGTGCTGAGGGAGGAGGCGGGAGGGCGTTACTACGTGGTGGAGACGGGCTCGTCCAAAGAAAAGATGGAGAGAGGAGTGATGCTGATCGACAGCGACGAGGAGAGAGACTCCAACACCACCACCCAGTCTGAGCAGAGGGAGGAAAAGCTGCAGGTAACCCCCCCCCCCCCCCCCAATCACACCCCCCCCACCCCAATCACACACACACACACACACACACACTCACGGTAACAGGAGGAGGAAACACTATGCTCTCTGTCTTTGTCCCACAGCTCTTCTGGGCCTACATCCAGGCCATGCTGACCAACCTGGACAGCATGACACTGGACAGAATCCACTCCATGCTGCGGATGTTCGTGGCCACAGGACCCGTCGTCACGGAGATGGATGTCAACGAGCTGGAGGCCTTCCTGCAGAGGAAGGTCAGGGAGCATCAGCTGATGGTGTCTGCAGGCGTCTACAGACTCCCCAAATCCAACTGAGAAGGGGGGTGTGAGGGGGGGCAAACTCTCCCACCGTGATGATGCATTCACGTGCTGTGGGAGATGTTGTCCTCTGGGTGCAGAAACAACTGGAGTTGCCTGATGTTATGTTAAACTAAGTTACTGTTTGATGTGACAGACGCTGACAGGTTTTCCCTCCTGTTGGTAAAATGCATTTTCCTGTAATGTGAATGCATCATGACCTGGTAAAGACTATTTCTCTGACTCATTCTTTTTTTTTCTTTCTTTTTTAAAAAAATAATAAAAGCACTTCCACTCTCTTCAGCATGAGTCCATACAGTTGGTCCTGAGACTGGAGAAGAAGTGGTGAAGGTTACTGATGCTGTTGGAAAAACACATTAAAATGATGAAGGTTCCTGTGTTTGAGCGGTTGATGAAGCTCTGCTCCATGAGATACAACAACAAACTAGATTTATTGCTTTATTTGGATTTGGACACATTTTCAAGGCAACAGAAAGTGACATCAAACTCCAGACTAACAGTGTGAATGTTTGGGTTTGTACTGACATGAGGTTACACACATGCTCTAGTCTCAGATTACTGACCTCATTTGAATGAGACGAGGTAAACGCGTCACTGTTAGCTGTTAGTGTGTCGAGGTTACGATTTGATAACAACGTGAAGCGGTTAGTTCCCTTTTCAGTGGTCAAAAACACCAGGTGGATACCAGTGGTTCACTAGTGCAAAGTTAAAGGACCATACCGGTGTTTCTGTCTCCGATGGTCATTTTATCAAAGACAAACTTGATATCTAATGCCATCAATGAAAGCGGCCTGTTGTGGTTCGGATCTATGACTGTGTTTCAGTCACGACCTTCCTGCTCTGACCTTTTTCATCTCACCCTGTTTTTTGTGGTCAAAGATAAAACTTCAGGCAAAAAGTCAATTTTCAATCAAAATGAAAAACGTTTTAATAAGTTTAGCTTTTATTTTGATAGGCTGCTCTGCTTTACTTTGTCTTATAGAAAAAAAAAAACACTGAATGGCTTTTGAGTTAGGCTTGACGTTAACTATGCAAAACAAAAAATTAAATAGGAAACCAAGTTAATGGATTATAAAAAATATGTGTGGAAGACAAACTCTGCACCCTCATTCACCTGAACAGACACAATGCAAATCTGACACACAACACATTTAGAACAAAGGAAAACATGAGCATGACCCTTTAACTGATGTAACTTGCAGGCTGCTTCGTGTGCTCAGTGCTGACAGACTGAATCCCTCTGCCTCAGCGACTCGAACCAGCAGCAGTTCGGCTGTGTAACATTCAGTTTGAACACTTATCTCCAGAGGTACGGTGGCGTGAGAAGCGATGAGCGTCTGCGTCTCAGCAGCATTTCTTGGCTCTCTTCCTGCGGTCTCTGTCCCTCTGGGCGTTGATGTTGACGGTGTCCTCTCGCTCGCGCTCCCTCTCTGCTCGGTTCTGGCTCTGCTTCTTGGCCCGGAGCACCATGCGGGTGAAGGCCATGAACATCTGAGCAACAGAGAGAAACAAAAAAGGTACAAATATTCTGAAAGATTTTTAAATGCAGAACTATGGTAAGGGGAGCCAGTGCACACGGGACGTCTCAGCGTTACCTCCTCTACGTTGATGTTGTCTTTGGCGCTGGTCTCAAAGACCCGAACACCCACCGACTCCCCGAAATGCATTGCATCCGTGGTATCAACCTGCTTCCTGGCAGGATCGTCATTCTTGTTTCCCACTGGGAAAGAAAGCAGGAGTTTTAATCGCAGTGTGCCGGTGTCGGTCTGACAGGAAAAACAACTTTCTTCTGAAGCCTGTGAATATTCTCATTCATCCAGGTCATAGTTATCTTGAGGAAACTGGATTTTGTTTTTTTCTGAACTCACCCAGGATCTTGCAGACGTTGTCACAGTTCTGGGAGATTTCGTTCAGCCACCTCTTAACGTTTACAAACGACTCTGGGTTGGTCACATCGTAAACCACGATGACGCCGTGGGTGTTCCTGTAGTATCTGGAGGGAGAAGAAGATCTAACGGTTCATTAGATGACTCACCACCAGGCTAAGATGAAGGTGAAGGAAACGATTACGTTGACGTGATGGTGCGGAAGCGCTCCTGCCCTGCTGTGTCCCAGATCTGCAGCTTCACCCGCTCTCCTTCAATGTCCACTGTTCGGATCTTAAAGTCCACACCGATGGTGGTGATGTAGCTGCCTGCAGGAGAGCAGCGACTCATCAGAGAGACAGATCATACACACATTATACACCACCCTGTGTCAACTGGACAGTTACACACACACACACACACACACACACATACATATATATGTGTGTGTGTGTATGTTCTACTCGTCCCTTGAGACATGTGCAGAACATGAAGATGATCTTTCAGTGGAGGAAACTCACCAGAGAAGGAGTTGTCTGCAAAGCGAAGCAGGAGGCTGCTCTTCCCTACATCTGACAAGGAGACACACACCAGAGGGGCGGGATTAGCAGGTAACACACGAGAAAACCACTTCCTGTACGTCTGAGGTTCAGAGCAACACGACTGTCAGTTACGTCAGACACTAATATCTATTCAGCCAGAAGACGGAGGACACAGCTGACGCTCCAAAACAAACGGAGACTTTTATTCTCAGCCGGTGAGAATATGAGCCACAGTTTGATGAAGCAACCTGAATCAATCCTCCTGCTATGAAGATGAAACGTTTACATTTTCACACGTTTGTGTCAATGCAGTCAACGTGAGTTCAAAGTGTTTTTAAAGTGAAAACGGTTTAAATGTCTCAGCTACATGTGTTTGTGCAATTTGTCTCTTGGAGGAATCATCCTGATGTGAAATGTACTAACTGGAGTCTCCGATGATGAGCAGCTTAAAGAGATGATTGTAGTCTTTTCCTGCCATCTGGACGAGGAGGAGATGTTCCTTCTGCTGTAGGTTTGCTCCCGGTGCTACAAGTTCAGAGTCGCACAGGACTCAGTCCACAAATCACAGACGTTCCCATTCCAGGACGACAACATTCCCAGCTGAATTTCCTTTTATCCTTTCAGTCTCTGTGTGAATGTTCACAGGTTTCTCGCTGGTTTCAGAGTGAGAAGAACACAGGTCGTTTCTCTCTGCAGGTGTTCCACCTTAGCTCCAGTTCCACCAAGTCAAACTCCTGCGGGGGGGGGGGGATTTCCCAATCCTCACCACGCATCAGTTTTGTCGGGTCAAGTTTTCAGATGTCCATGCATCCCAACACACACAGACACACACAGACACACACAGACACACACAGACACACACAGACACACACTCTGCTCCACGCTGGAGGAATGTGAATGCGTCGGTTGGTGGTTGTTGCTGTGTGAATGGACGGCGACCTGACAGTTACTGTCCTGGACTCCTCCACTGCTCCATCCCTCCTTTAAGAGAAGTGAAAGTGACCACGTTCCTCTTTTCACAGTCAGTTCAGAGGTGGGGACGTCCCTCTGTGTCCTAACCCGTCCCCGCCTCACGTCTTCAGTCCAGCTTCAGCAGATGCTGAAACAGAGGAGTTGATATGAGGTTAGATGGCGTCACATCAGGCAGTGTGTGTGAGTGTGTGTGTGTGTGTGTGTGTGTGTGTTTGTGTGTGTCTCCAACTCCTCCCTATCCTGCAAACAGCTGATTCACAACAAGCAACTTCCTGCTCCTGCTTCATCCAGCAGAGGAAGTCAGAGCTAACTGCACTTAGCTAAGTTTCCATAAAAACAGGAAGTGCTGCCTCTGAGAGCATCTGATTGGACCGAGTCATCGACGCTGTCAGCGAGCAGAGACCAACCACCTCCGCCTAAAACATTCGATTTAACGATTATTTATAAATTAGCACAGAATAAACAACTTCTCCGGGACGTGGCTGACTTATCCAACTATTCCGTTAGTCGTCCTCAGTTCGGCTCACACACAAACAGCACAGCTGCTTCTTCTTTACTTTACAATCTGTACTTCCGGTCTGAGGGACCGCTGCGCCAAACTTCACGTACATTTTTCCTCCTTTTCAGAAACTGACTGATAAGACGCTTCGGTTCGCCCCGGTGCCTCGTGACGAAAAGGTGAACGAGCCCCGGAGCACGTGCTTCAAGTCGGCTAACACTCAAACACGAAACTCACCTGTCGGGAGGTTAAATCTACACGTGACCCCAGCGGTCTGAAACCCACTGCCAATCAGAGTCAATCACGATTCTCTGCGGTGAATGTGACGGAATAAACCGGACTCTGGAGTCACGGTGTCCGGGCCTGACCGGGGCTTGACCCCGGCCCGTCAGGTCTGACGACTCCCAGCTCCACACAGCCGCTTCACGGACACTTACCGCGGTGGCTCTGTCAACACGGGGCTCGTCCAGCGGGTCGCGTGGACGCATCCGCGGCGGACGTTGACTCTGTCACGGCTCAGGTCCGCTGGGTCGCCGCTGCGGCCGCACCGTCTTCCGGGTTTGACCAACCTGCCCGCCCGCTGCACGTGACCCGTCGTCCGCATCTGATGCTGCGTTCAAGTCACGTGGAGAAAAGCTGCGTTCAGCGTCAGACAGCTAATGAGACAAAAATGAAATAAAAGTTGTTCCCTATGTTTGCTGTTTACAGACCCGGATGAGGAACAAGATTCAAAACATCACAAATAAAACTTCATTCATTTCCACAAAAACAGTGGTTGAATGTTTTTATCTGACCCTCGACTGGTTCGTGTTTTGCAATGAATGAATACATTTATTTCAACAAAAGCTATTGATAGTGTCTATGTGGCTATGCAGCACAGGACAGTGTGTGTGTGTGTACTCACTGATGTGTTTTTAATAATGTATGACAGACCTCTGTGGCAAAGACAAATTAGCTGGGTTTGATATTTGTTCCCTTTACATTCAAAATATTTTATTTCAAATTTATCCTTAACAATGGAAAAAACACAGCAACCAAATATCACACAAATAAAATGTACATTTGCCCTTTATTGTTACTATTTACCACTTTCAACAAAGAAATGAACATTTCAGTTTCTGCTCACATTAAATGGAACTCTCTTATGTGATAATAATCAAAATACAGACAGCTCATATCTACAGGTTAAACACAATAACCAGTACAGAGGAACATCGTTAGACTTCGTTTTATTTACTTGGCTGTTTTCATGTGTGTGAATGGAAACAATTCTTAATCCGCTAGGAAGAATATTTGTACAAATCAGCCTTGGGTCATCGCTGCTTTAAAAAAACAAAGACTCCTGTGATGGCTGTGTTGCTCAGAACCAGAACGAGTTCCGATAGTCACTGATGTGCATCTATTGACCGCTGGCTGCTAAGTCCATGTTGTGGCCCAACAGTTGGTATAGGACACGGAAACAACGTAGAGGAAGTGATGCGTCCGAGTCTCATTTCCTTCGTCTGCTGGTTGACGAGCGACTCGGTGACTGCCTGCTGCTACTCCTACCAGACAGGAAAAAGGGGAAGTCAATTTTCATACTTGGGTTGCACCAGCATTACCTCCTTACTCGTGTCCAGCTGTGCTAAATGTAAAATAAACTTGTATTTATGCAGCACTCTTCCATAAACACTGCATGTTCTATGCAAAATTAAGCCGCACAGTTGTGGTTAAAAACAAATCGGTTCAAAGAACTCTGCAAGTTACCTGCTGGTATGACATTTCAAAAAGTCTGGAAACTCAGTTCTACATTTAAAAAAAATGAACCAACAAGTTTCAAGTCAGCTGGTTTTAAATTTAAATGTACAGAAAAAGGCAACAACACAACTCGACTCATCCATGTGGTTTTAAGATGATGAATGTGGGCACAGACCTGCGGCTGGGAGACGACAGAGCTGCTCTCATGTATCTCGGAGGAGAATAACTGAGGGAGCGAGAATCTCTCAGGGAATCAGCCGCCACCCTTGGAGGCCTGGAGGAGCTGAGAGCAAAACACATTACTGCCACAGTGTAGTAAGAATCATTTGGTGCAGCGTATTGTGTAATGGAAAATCAAATCTAGTCTTTAAATCAACACAACACAAGATCTGACTTTTCACAAAAAGCCTCTCACCTCTTGTTCTTTGTTTGCTTTTCATCAGCAGATGATGAAGATGAAGACGCACTTCTGTGAGCTTTGGAGGTCGTACTATTAAAAGAGATGGGTAAAAACGGTAAAAGTTGAGAACTAGTTTGTACCTGATGATTTGTAGTTGCTTAACGGTTTATTTAAACTGTTGTTTTCAACAATGTAAGGAAGTCATGCTTATGCATTATGACCTCGCTTATGCTCAGTCCATGTCTGCTGCTTACCCCTTTCCTTGCTCCATCTCAGAGTCAGAACTAGAACTGTCGGAGGAGGAGGAGGAGGAAGATGAGGAGGAAGATGAGGATGAAGAGGAGGAGCCGGAGCTGCTGCTCTTATTTGCCTTCTTTTTTGCGTTTGCATCCTTGCCGTTCACAGTGTTCTCATTTCTGAGTGTTTGGTCTGAGGGCCGAGGGGGAGCTGATGGTGGCTGCTTCCTGCCGGGACCTTGTGACGACTGTTTGGCACCTGGTTGGCTGCTGGTCGGGGACCTTCGAGAGGTCATGTCACAGGGCCTAGACTCTGACTGGGAGCCTCTCCTACCTGAGGGTGGGGCATGAGGAGATTCTCTAGCAGGGCCCTGTGAGGAAACTCGACTTTGATGTCCTCTGTCCTCTTTTCTCTCGTCCTCTTGCTTTCTTCTCCTATCTGTTTCTGCTAAGGGTTTCGTGTCTTTCCTTTCACGATGTGGCGAGGGTGAAGATGAGGAGGAGCTGGAGGAGGATGAGGAGGAGGAGGACCGGCCGGACTGGGGAGCATCTTTTGGCCGCTGATTCACCTTTTCCCTTCCCAACTCTGGTTCCATCTCCCTCCGCCTGCTCTGCTCGTGTTCTCCTCTTCTCCCTCGTTCTCTGGATGGGGAGCGACTGCTCCTCCTCCTCTGCTGTGGAGATGGAGAGCGACGGGACCTGGAAGACGACAATACTGAATATTGATTTTTCTATGTGACAATTAAAATTTTGCTCTTTCATTGCTTCAGTATAAATGATAAGGCTAATGTCTTATAAAGGGATCATTTGATTATGTAACATACATTATTATTAATAATATATCCTTTTTTTACCCAATCGTATGCAGTTTGCATAACTTGTTTTACCTTATTTACAGTCAGACACAAACAGCCAGTCTGAGTGGAGGTTGAGGTTCCTCTTACCTGCTGGGGGGTCTTTGCCCTCTCAGGCCTCTAGACCTGGACCTGCTGCGCTTCCTTGGGCTTCTGGATCTGCTCCGTCTGGTGGCCCACTCATGTTCTCTCTCCTTCTCCCTCTCTCGATCCCGATCCCTCTGCCTCTCCCTCTCTCGGTCTGACGAGGACGGAGGTGGAGGAGAGGCTCTCCTGGATCGGGATGTGGCCTCCTGATACTGCCTCGGTGGAGTGCAACGAGCTGGGGGAGTGGTGGATTTGTGGTGTGGAGAATGTGACCTCCTGGTTGAGGGCCTTTGTCTCGCGGGCCTCCTGGTTGTATCTCTGTCCCTCCCTCTATCCCTTTGCCCCACCTTTGCCTCAAGCCTTGTTTCTGTCTCAGACGGGATGAACCTATTGTTGCCTCTGCTGCTGTCCACTCTGCTGGATGATGGAAGAGGTGGACTCGGGCTGTCCATCTGTGTGGGGCTGTATCGCTCCTGGCCTTTTGTCCGGGGTGGGTAATTACCCGCAGGAGATCTGCGAGGAGATCTGTCCCTCATACGTTTGTCTCCTCTATCTTCGCCATCTTTCTGAGGCTGTTTGACTGTGTCACCTTCAGAAGCAGGGACAGAGCTTTCCTTTCCACCATTGGCTATAAACCTGTGCACTGCAGCGCCGATAGCAGCTGGTGTACCTCTCATGGGGCTGGCTTTTGCCCTCCCTGCTGCCCCAGCTTTTGTCACTTTGCCTTCATCGTCAGAGGACGATGATGAAGATGAAGATGAGGATGAGGATGAGGAGCTATCACTGTCACTGTCACTACTACTACTGCTGTTGCTGCTGCTGCTGCTGCTGCTGCTGCTCTCTTTTCTTTTCTCAACCTGTTTTGCCTTTGCATCCTGTTTCTCTTTTCTTGGGGGGCTGCTCTTGTCCTTCATGTCTGCAGGTCTTGAATCATTTTGTCTATTCTCTGCAGGTGATGGAACTAATCTGTCTCTCTTTCTGCTGTCCTCCTGACCTCGTTCTCCTTCTTGTCCCCACTGCTTGTTTATATGCCTCTCCTTATCTTTTTCTCTTGTCCTCTCGTTCCCTCTTTCTCCCTGACCCCCGTTAGTGACGGATGAGTGAGAGGCAGGTGACGGGGAACCACGAGACAGGTGTTCCCCCCTTCTATCATTTTGTTGTTGATGAGCAGACATGTCCCTCTCTTGTCTCTTCCTAGTGTCTTTTCTGTTATCCCTTTCATTGGATGTCCTAGTGAGTAAATGCCTCTCAGTCCTGCACTCTCTCTCTCTACTCCTCTCCCTCCTCGCTCTCTCTTTTTCAGGAGGAGGAGAGGGGGAATCGTGTCTGGTCTTTTTGTCTAGTTTATTCTTGTCCCTTTCCCACTCTGTGTCTTCCTTCCTTGTCCTCATTGTCTCCTGTTCAGGTGAAGGAGAGGGGGATGAGGAGGAGTCATGTTTGGTTCTTGGTGGGACACTCTCCTGTCCTTTGTCCCACTTTTCTCTGCTTCTTGAACGCCTCCCCTTCTCCACGTTTCTACTTCTTGAAAGCCTCCCTTTCTTCATATCTCTGCTTCTTGAACGCCTCCCCTTCTCCAGATCTCTGCTTCTTGAACGTCTCCCTTTCCCCACGTCTTTGCTTCTTGAACGTCTCCCTTTCTCCACGTCTCTGCTTCTTGAACGTCTCCCTTTCTCCAGGTCTCTGCTTCTTGAACGCCTCCCTTTCTCCAGGTCTCTGCTTCTTGAACGCCTCCCTTTCTCCAGGTCTCTGCTTCTTGAACGCCTCCCTTTCTCCACATCTCTGCTTCTTGAACGCTTCCCTTTCTCCAGGTCTCTGCTTCTTGAACGCCTCCCTTTCTCCACGTCTCTGCTTCTTGAACGCTTCCCTTTCTCCACGTCTCTGCTTCTTGAACGTCTCCCTTTCTCCACGTCTCTGCTTCTTGAACGCCTCCCCTTCCCCACGCCTCTGCTTCTTGAACGCCTCCCCACACCACTCTCTTTTTCTTGGCTTCTGCAATGCCTTGCTTTGTCCCGCTGATTTTCTGTGCTTCTTGAACGCCCCCTATTCTGAATCTCTTTGCTTCTGGCGTGCCTCCCTTTCTCACTCTCCTGATGGCTTCCGGACCTTCTTCTTTTTTCCTGTCCATCAGTCTGCGGTGGAGAAGGGGATAAGGAGACGTGTCTCCTCTTGGTGGAGGTCTTCTCCATCTCACTCAGACGCTCTCTCCCTCTTTCGAGATTAGCCCTCTTCTAGGTAGAGGAAAAAATGGAGTGAATTTTATGTCACAATAAGTTAGTAAACAGTAGCATACCTTGACAAGATGAGAACCTACTGTGACCAGTCTTACCATTTCAGCTGGATGTGGGATGTTCTCCTCATAGCCCCATCTTCTCTCCCTTCTTTCGTCATCAGCTTTTCTTGCAGTTTGTTCCTGCTGACGTGATCTCACTGGAGCTGGAGACTGGCTGTTAATATAAGGGAAAAAGTCAGACACCGAAAACTTCCTATGAGGAAAATCCATTTTTACTTTTGCTCAGATATGTGTATATCATGAAGAATGGGAACATAGGGCTGATCTTTCCTTTACAAAGAATGTGACTGGACGAGCACATCATCTGAATAATACTGATGCTTGAAGACAGAGCAACAGCAAACAACAACATTAATTTACATTTATTAATGGTTCCTGATGTAGTCACAGGCTGTTTCTTGGTGTGAGTTTAATGTTGTGGTCAAAAGTTTGTGTTAAGATACTTCCTGCGTTAATTTTGGGACCTTGAGACAAAAGACTTCTAAATCAATCCAGACAAATTGGGGCTGTATATTCAACAACATTTATATATTCAAAAATATTTCACTAAATATGATTTCTATATATAATCTTTGGGACTCCTGTTTCATACCTGCGAGAGGAGCTGGAAGAGACACTTATGTGTTGCGCAGTCTTTGTTTTCAGAGGACTCTTGGACTTTTTTCCTTTCTTCTTTGACGCATTCTCTTTCTCGTTTGAGGAACTTTGTGTGGGTGTGAGATCAGGGATGAAAACGTTTACTGATAATGTTGCAAATAAACTCATGTATTCAGTAAAAATGGCTGAGAGTTTGTTTCTATTTTGTTTGAAACTTAAAGCAAAAAATTGGGCCTACAATTCACAGACCATGAACCAAAAGTCAAATTTACTTTTAGTAACATTCTACATGTCAAATAAAACTAGTACCTGGACTGAAATAAAGTAAAAAATCTATACTGATACACATACCTATCTTGTTCAGTGTCTTCTGACGTCTCACTGAAAGACAAAACATCCAGTCAACAATCACTGTCAATGTACAATCATGCAGTAAAACATTAAAAAAAAAACAGAATCTGAAAGTGGAATACCGTTTCTTTTTCTTCTTCTTAGTTTTTTTCTTCTCTCTGCGAGGAGACGGGGAGGGACTCTCTGAACTGCAGGGAGAAGAAACCAAAAAACCATTAGACCTACTTATGATGGGCAATATTGCCTCTGGTCTTATTAAGTTCATTATCTCACCTATCTCTGTTCTTGTTTTTCTTTTTCTTCTTCCGGCTGCGCTTTTTTGGAAGAGAATCGGAATGGTCAGAATCTTCCAACAACCTAAGAAAGCAAAGACATTCAGTTATAGACAAAACTGATGCTGGGTAATGGTACATATACTGCTTGGGTGAATTATCTTCTCCATCTTCCTGAGGAGAGTCAAGTTCAACAATGTTTTAGAGCAGACTTAAATGTTTGTATAACGCAACTGTTAATCAATACAACGAATCCACTGCTCAACTGGATATTCAACTTTCTCTTCATCTTTACAGCTTTATGTAATTAAGTCTAAAACAATTAATTTAACCACAGTGTCCAGCTCTGTCATCTGATTGTTGTGTTTGTCCTACACACGTATATTTCTGCTGCTGCTGCCTCTCCCTCTCCAGGCGTTCCTGTTCTCTCTTCTCCTTCTCTCTCTCCTTGCGGTCGGCATGGAAGGACGATCCATCCACGTAATCATTCGCGATACCAAACGCAGCTCGAAGGCGGTCATTCTTCTGCTGGTTGGCTGCAGCAAGGGCATGAGTCTCCGTCACCCTGTGAGATGAACAAGGAAATGTTCAAGCTTTATGTTACTAACAATGTGCAAATGAACAAATAAGATGCCTCTAGAAATTAATTTATATGACAAACAAGCACTGCAGCACTATGCCCAAAACACAGTTACATTTCCTCTACTTGATTCTCCGTATGATCTCCTAACAGGAGCCTTCAATTTAAACTAAACTTTAAAAAATAATAAAATTCTGGTTGTTGGACTGTGCTGTACTTACACTGGTCTCTCTGTGGTAGCAGGTGCCGGCTCCTGCTTCTCCTGAAGCATCATGCGGAAACTGTTCACCTTCTCCTCAATCTCCTCAGCAGAATATCTGATCATAGAGAGAGGAGGACTTAACAACGGACATAACTGAACGAGATACTATTGTGACTAGTTTCCTTTTGTAGAACTGGGATTGATTGGAAAAAACAACCTCTCAGTTATCAGAACCGTTGACAAATTCATGGACGGTGATGTAATTGATTAACTCATCAATTTAGCTTAAGTTTTTACCCAGTTCACATTAGTGAAAACTGTATGAACCATGGAACTCTTGTAAAACAGAGCATCGTTTTTTACCCTTGTTCCTCCATCATGTCCTGTAGCTCTGCACATTTGACCTCCAGTTGCCTCTTCCGCTGGTGCTCCAGGATGTCAGCATTGGGCTGTCTGTTGAGCTGACTCTCCAGCCTCTCACGGTCCTTCTCATCCCGCTCACCACCGCGCTCATCCCGCGGCCGTTTGACCCGCAGGCTTGACAGGTTGCGTTGCACAT
The DNA here is from genome assembly GCA_016785345.1 of Trinectes maculatus. Taxonomy (NCBI): domain Eukaryota; kingdom Metazoa; phylum Chordata; class Actinopteri; order Pleuronectiformes; family Achiridae; genus Trinectes; species Trinectes maculatus. The sequence goes on from JAFBJQ010000165.1 coordinate 237,188, forward strand.
AGCCATTGGTGCCACTGCCCCGTGGAGTCGTCAGACCGATCCCATTGTACATGGTTCTAAAAACAAATGAAAAGAAGGATGAGGTCAAGTGTTGCACACTCACTCGTCAATACAAGAAACCAGAATATTTCACAGAGCATTAATCAATGTATCCATTTCCTGCTACCCTGTTTCATCCACTACTTCACCCTCGTCTTCGCCTGGATGAGAAAAGGCCCTTAAATAACGTTCAATACACACTCAAGAGATTCTTCAGAACCAACCTCTGGTTTATGACGATATCAAAAATGTAGCTGTCGCGTTATCACGGACCATTCACAAGCTCCTGTAGCTTTAAACTCCGTCACTTTCACACATTGAGGGAGTAGCTGTTCTAAAATGGCTGACATGAATAAAGCACTAGCAGCCAGAGATCACTGGTCTGAATGTTTGTACGTCTGAAATCACGCGAACATGTTGACAAACTCCCGGAAACGCCTTTAACGTTACATACGGAGAATAGCTCCACAAACAGCTGGAGTTGCGGCGGCTGTTTGTTGACGCGGTTTTGTGTCATGTACGGTTTAAAAATCAGAACCGATCTGTCTATCGTCATCAATTCACCACAAACCCCACGCCCGGCTCGTATCTTGAGGCTTTATTGAGGAAAACAAAAGCTATACTGATTATTAACACGTGCGCCAGAACAGGCCTGCTGCCCCGTCCATGTTACACAAAAACATCACCGACGAATAACGCCAGGGCCAAAAAACGTCGACTGAACAACATTCTCACTGACTGTAGCTGACAAACCGAAAGTTCACTGCTCGAACACTCGTTTTAGCCGAGCAGTGGATTTAACGCTTCATGTTTTCTAAAGGCCCGTCCACACTTCTGCGTAGCGAACAATCAGAGCTAGCTAGCTAGCTAGCGAGCGTATATTTATTACGTACCAGTTTTCTCCCCGGGAGCAGTGAAAATGGTAATAATAAGTAAAAATATCCTATAAAATCAAACACTGGGTGCAAACTTCCAATGCCAGCGTCTTTTGTGGTGTAAAGAATAAAGAAATATGGCTAGTTAGCTTCCGGCTAACTGTTCCTTCCTCCAACCAGAGGAAGACAAAGATGAAACGCCATGTGACGCCAGGATGACGTGCTCACAACCGTGAAATGCGTTCACTGAAACTCTGTAAAAATGTAAATTCTGGTAAAACGTGTCAAATATGCGCAGTCTCAACATGTTTCACCTGGGACTTATCATGAACGTTACATAACCTGAACTAAAAAAATGATTGGAATATTTCAGAATGCATTATTTTTGAAATTTTCGGGAATGTCATGTTGTACAATATAAAAATATGTTCCTGTTCAAATGAGACCAGAGGCGACACTGAAACATACACTCTCCTCCATGCCGCCACAAACGTCACAACTGTTAAAAAGCCGTACGTTCTGCGTCAGGTGACGTTACGTACGCGATGCGCCATTGACATTGTCTTTTTTTAAGGTCACCGTGCTTACTTCATAAACACACACAACATATATTTAACAAGCTCCGCTGTGACACCATCTTGTGAACAGAGATTGTTGTACGTCTGTGAAATAGCGACGATCATTAAAGACCTCATTTCCCAGAAGGCCATTGGCTGTGTTGACGCAGAGTTTTGGATAAAAACATCCTGTCACAGCGGGACCGTTAGTGACGCTGTAGCCGGAGGAGGAAGCGTGTGTCGCCGCCGCTGCTCTGCGGGGTCGTGTCTCTAACTCGTCCGTAAAACACCAAGAAATCAACGGTAAAAGCCAAAGCGACGCTGCATCGGTAATCATGGCTGAAGGCGACAACAAAAGCGCAAACATACTAGTGAGTATCAACCACACCTTCTGCGGGCGACGTTAGCTTACATCTGTTGTTGCTAATCTGCTTACGTTTAGCAGCAGGCGGTGACATTTTTAAATAGATTTACATAAACTCTGCACCAGCGGATGATAAACAGCCCAAACAGCGACTTCACGTCATAATTGAATACTTTGCTGCACAAAGAGCGTCCGTTCCATTGTGACATTAGCCGCAGCTACTGCTAGCCAGCTAGCCTGTTAGCCGTCTAGTTTTCAGACACGGGAACGTCGATTATAAATCTAAACAGAAAAGCCCGAAATCTCGTTACGTTTTCCGTCGATGTGTGTCGTCGGTGTGTGTGGTTGGTGCTGATCATTGCGGAAGTTGGTAAATAGTGCACCGTCATGTCAGAAATGTGAAATACCGTTACCTTCCTGCTGTGCGGTGTCAGAGGCTTTAAAGTGTCGACACGCAAATCAACCACCACACACTAAAGACTTGAACCCGTGTTATCAGAAGGAATGGTCTTGGCTACATTGACGTCAAATATCATAAGAACAATCACTTTAGAAATCAAACGTCGTTTTTCAGGTATGGAGAGTATATGATGTTTCCTCTGTGTTCAGGCCCAGGAAACTGCTCAGCTGGAGGAGCAGCTGCAGGGCTGGGGGGAGGTGATCCTGGCCGGGGACCGTGTCCTGCGCTGGGAGAAGGCCTGGTTCGTTGGAGCCCTGATGGGCGCCACCACCCTATTCTTCCTGTGAGTGACTGTCACTGTCTGCAGTGACACCGTTTGCACAGAGCTGGGTACATAGTTGGCATAGCAGACATTTCCTCGCTCTCAGTGGTGAAACCCAGCTGTAGGAGGAGAAAGGTCTACACACACTGAGCTACTCTCCGTCAGTTTAGAAAGTAATAGTCAGGTGGAACAGACTGTCTTAAAGCACTCAGGTCACAAAGGTCATGTTCAGTTTCACCACACTGTTGAAAAAGTAAGTTTGAAGAAGGTAAGATTGATGATTATACCAGATTAGATTTTGATACGTGTGATTAGGATTGGTGGAGAAGACAGATGGGAACAGTCTGTTCTCTGTCAAGACACCAAACAACTTTTATTATGACGCCACACATTCATTCCTGATCTTCACAGCTGCACAGACCCTTCCTGTCAATCACTGGTTTAATCTCAGGGGCAGAGTTTTTTCTTTTTCTTTCGCTGGATCAGCTCCAGCGTATATGTACATGGTCCTCCAGTCTCAAAGGGTCTTTTTAAAAAAAGACAACAGTTTCAGCACCAGAGTGGTCCCTACATTTCTGCATGCAGAACACACAGTGTGCTTCTGCTGGACTGAAACAGATTAGTAATATGACTGACTGCTTCTTCTCTTCCTCTTTAAGGCTGATTTACTACCTGGATCCATCTGTGCTGACTGGGCTGTCCTGCACCGTGATGTTGCTCTGCCTGGCTGACTATCTGGTGCCCACCCTTGCCCCCCGAGTGTTCGGCTCCAACAAGTGGTGAGAGGCAGTGGCTGGACGACTGTCTTATAGCTGCGGCAGACATGCTGCAATGTAGCTCCTGATCTGTAGAGTCTGATCAAGGTTCTGTGAGATTGTACTGAGACGTTCAGATGACAGTTGACAGTTTTTAGCAGGTAGCTGAAGTTTCGTTGTGAATAAACAAAACCACCCATCTGCTTCGGGGAGTACGGATTGATGACCAAGCAGAAAATGAATAATTTGTCAACCCCCTCTTAGCAGTTATTAAGTATTATTAAGTTAGAGAAGTGTTTTTTTATTCACACTGAAACCTCGACCTGTCCATGGGTGCAGGACCACTGAGCAGCAGCAGCGTTTCCATGAGATCTGCAGTAATCTGGTGAAGAGCCAGCGTCGAGTTGTGGGCTGGTGGAAGCGTCTCTGCGCCCTCAAGGAGGAGAAGCCAAAAATGGTACTTTTTTTTTTAAAACCACGGTTTATGTAAATCCTAACTCCTATCTAGACTGAATTAGCTGATAATTACAAATGTAGGCCTGAACCCGAGGGCTGTACGCTGCAATGCATCAGCAGCTGTGGTGCAGTAAATGAACCCTCATCTGTTTAGTACAATGTCAGCTTTCTCTGTGCTCCAGATAATGTCCTCAGCTGATTTGGCTTTGCTGCTCCACTTAACAGACTGTGAACTGGGCCACAGGCTCTGTGAAGCAGGTTCTCTGTTTGACACGTTCTCTGATTTAGCTTGTGGGGCCTGAGATTCACAGACCATGCTCTGCTTATGACACTAAACTCTGTTATTTTACCTACATCTGAAGAGTGATTCCTTTAACTCACGCAGTTGCAGGCAGCCATGACACCATGCATGTAATGTGAATCCCCCACTCTCCACAGTACTTTGCCTCCGTGATCAGCAGCCTGCTGGCAGTGGCCTGGATCGGACAGCAGGTGCACAACCTGTTCCTCACCTACCTAACTGGTGAGTATGTCAGAGCGTTACAAATAACCTTCAAATAACCAGCCTTCAGGTCTTATTCATCACAAACACTGCTCCCTGATTACCCAGTAGTAAAGGATACAAACCAAACACGGTGACGTCTGTTATCTTAATGCCATGTGTTTGCAGTGTACTGATCCATTTCTACCATTTTCTTCTGAGGAGAAATGGCAAGTTTTCCACTGCACATTGTATCAATCCTCTACTAAACTGTGATATCATTACACAAGATTTTACTAATCGTAAAATTTGTCTCGATACAGTGTCATGTTATCAGGTATGTCTTCAGTTATTACCATAAGACAACCCCAAAGAGAAATAACTTTAAAGAGTCTGGACACTGAAAGTATTCTGCATGCGATGCCTTTTTTTTTCCATCTTAACTTGCATCATGTGGTTTCATATATGTTGGACAACATCAGTTAGTGGATTTAAAAGAATGATGCCTTGAGGTTAGGTCAGATAAACCTCTCTCTGCTGAGAAGAGCACTGAAGGTCATGATTGTGAAGTTATCGGCTTTAGAATGCAGAACATCTATTGATAAAAAAAATTCTCTTCTTGGCCTGCAGTGAGCTTCCTGCTGCTTCTGCCAGGCCTCAACCAGCACGGCATCATCAACAAATACACCGCCATGGCCAAGAGGGAGATAAACAAACTGCTTAAACAGAAGGAGAAGAAGAACGAATAGATGAAAGTATGGGTGACATGGGGAAACTCTGAAAGAAACAACAACACAAAAAGGAAGGTGGAAGGAAGTTTTGAAAAAAAAAGGGGGGGGACAAAAGCACTTTCTGTTTCCTTTCCTTGGTCTCTGCCTCAGAGCAAGACTTTTTTTCTTTCAAACACTGAACATGTTTCACACACGATTTTACTTTTCCTCACTCACCAGCCCTTTGATGTTTTGAGTTTTTCTGCCACGCATGCAGCCTCCACATGGAGGAGATCTGATACTCACAGGTTCGTCTACACCACTGAAACATTCAGCAACACATTCACTCTGGCCCTTTTTGTGTGGTGAATCCTTCCTTCTGTTCATCTAAGTGTGCTTTGTTTTCAGATGTCTGTGATGCTTTCAGTAACTTCCTTCTAAATGGATAAAGTGACTACTGAGCAGTTGTTGTTGTAGCATAACAGCATCATTTGACCTGTCAGATTCATCACAGTAATGTTTTGTTTGTCACATTACCACAGATCATGAAGAGTTATTTTTATTTTTATTTTTTTTTGCTTTGGTTGTATTTTAAAGATGGCACAAAAATGGATTGAACGTCGTGCTCATCAGGGGTGAAACTGTTTCTAGATTCGCTATCGCTGCTAGCTGGATTCTGGTCTGTTAGCTCTTAGATAAAAACCCACACTTACAGATGTGGGGTGTGTCTGTGTAAATAGGCCTGTTTCTGTCAGTCACCCTTTTTCTCTGTTCTTATTTATGTGTTGTTTCCTATTCCGTCTTCTGTTTCTGGTCTGATCACTGTCTTTCAGCTCATTTCATCATCTTTTTTTGAAGATCTTTACAAAAATAAAGGTTGATTTAAATGAATTTCGACCCTGGTTTTTGATCATGCTATGCTTGGTTGCTGGTGTAAAGCAGCAGCATTTCTCAGCTTTGTTGACTTTGCGCAGAATGAACGTGCTTCCAAAGAAGAGATCATGTGTGGTCTAAAAGGGTTCTAAATCTGGTAAGATGGCGTGTGCTTGGTAAATATTTCTTATCCGTTACATTTTTTTTGTACGCTGAAATTCCCTAATAAAGCAATAGAAATCTGATGGACTATCAGCATCTTCTTTTTAATGGAATCTTGGCAAACAATTTATGTGCATAGTACTTAAAGGAGAAGTCCAGAGAAAACATGCAGCATGAGATATCATACGCACAATGCAGCATCATTGTCTCCAGTTTTTTGCTTCCTACAGCGTCAGAGGAGACCGAGGAATATGTCCCAATAGTAAAAATGGCCGGTGTTACATCACAATACATCACATGACTTTACATTTGATGACAATATATCACATCACATTTCTAAACTAACTAATGTTGTGGAACTAATTTATCTGAGATACTACCAAAGAGCCTCAAGTTTTCAAAATCTTATAACTTAATGAACTATGAGCACTTGACAGTAAGCACATGAAGTGATTTTCACTGCTTTCTGATATATATTTATGTACTCGTCTTCTTCTTGCACTGGATATCTCAGTGTTGAATGCACTTATTGTAAGTCGCTTTGGATAAAAGTGTCTGCTAAATGAATGTAATGTAATGTAAAAAATAAACTCAACTGTGAGGGAAATGACAAGACACCGAGAGAAACAGTGAGCTCCACCGAGAGCGAGGAACCATAGAAACATGGTGAACACGCACAACTTGTTACATGTGTGACATGTTAAGTTTTAATATTTGGGTACAAACATTACAGAGGTTTAGAACAGTGCTGAATCACCAGCTCCTGAGTCTGTTTTTTGCACAACCTCAGCACATAATATGCGTATATGAATATGGTTATATGTATAAGATAAGGTGAATGTGTATATGTCAGTATTGTTGGTGTTAGATAACTGATCTCTGCAGGAGCCTATAAAAATATTCTAAACAATGAATATTGTCAAAAACTAATGTAAGGCCACATTCAAGAATTTATGGTACTGCATGTGGAAGAGATGAGTTATAAATGTAAGATGATGGGGTGTGATGTGAGAGCTAGTATATATTAGAAAAAGCATTTTCTGGAAATGGAGGAAATTGCAGTATGAATGTTGCTGTACAGTTGCCAAAACAAATCTCTGCTGAGTGAGCTGAAAAGAGAAGCCAACACCAGCCCAACAAGCACAATGACAGCTGAAGGATGCTGAAAATGAATCCATAAACCCCTTTGAGTACCCAGGCAAACCAGAACCTAATAGAACTTAGATCCTTTTGACAGTTCCTCGTGTAACAATGTACAGTGAACCCTCGTTTATCGCGGGGGTTCCGTTCCAAAAAGAACCCGTGATAGGCAAAATCCGCGAAGTAGTCAGCTTTATTTTTTACAATTATTATACAGTACTATAGAACAAAACCAAAGATCAAGACCTCTTTTCAGGCCCAAGCGTTTTCTAACAAATAACTGATCGTTTTTAGAAATACTGTAAAATAATCATTTTAATAATCAACCTACGCGGTTGGACACATTGTGACTGACGCGTATTTCACAGTTCCTCTGACTGTGCCTCTTCGTGCTGACTCAGCTCCGCTGTAGCGTCTTTTTCTACTGAAGGCCGTGGTGCAGGTGTCTTTGTCGGTGCAGAACGTTTCGCAAAAAAAAGAGAGAGTGAATATTGAAAGTCAACACCAGGCTTTAACTTTCATCCCGTTTCTGCTCGCCGACTTATTAAGACCTCGTTGGCTTTAAAGTCTGTCAAACTAATTGAAGGACACGAATGGGAAAAGCTGTGTAACAGTGTTTAACAAATTATGGGCAGAGTTTCCTGCACTTGACTCCTTTTCATCCGGCGTTTTGGTCCGTCGCCACTTTTCAGTCAAAATAGATTTGGCCTCTTTCTCCTCCGTCTTCCACCCCCTTTTCCATCTCCTTCCGTCAGCCCGTCAGGATGGTTGGATCGGCTGCTGTGGTAGCTCGTGTCCCAGACTGCTTTCTGGGACAAACTTCAAGAAGTCGCCTAAAAAAAAAAAAGATGCGAGAGGAAATGTGGTGGAGAGTGAGAGAGAGAGAGAGAGAGAGAGAGAGAGAGAGGATCCTCTGGCACTACGGAGCCTCTTAAATTATTCAAATGGCCGCTGTCCCTCTGCACTTGTTCTCTCTGCTTGGTTTGAATATTAAAATGGCCGACCCCAAAGAGACAGATATCCAGAATGATGAAGCCCACGCAGAGAGCAAAGGCTGAGGGTGCTCGACTCGCTCGTCCCCACCACGGCAGTCGATGAACGAGGGAGCATCTGACTTTGAAGAGGGAGGTATTCCTGTCACGTTTGGCCTAAATTCCATTAAAGATCGGATGACGGGCTGCGTTATTAGCATCGGCGAGAACCTGTGGCGCTCCCCGTCCCATCGGACAGGAGACGCCACCTCCTCTGTGGAAGGTGCACGGTGAAACGAGAGCAGAGGTTCTGATCCTCTCCTCTGAGGCTCGACCTGCTCCTCCACAGTCTGAGGAGATTTAATGACGTGATGATGAACTTTAGAGATTGAAGTCAGCTGACTGGAATATGTTGAATAGATAGATATTTCTCGTACTTCCGGAAAAAAAACAACCTTGTGAATGGGGAGTGAACATTCCAGGTAAACAGGCTGCAGGTCAGAGCAGCCATCTTTAAAAACATGTTCAATACCCCATTCAAAAACTTTTTTTTATCTTATTATAAAGTTTTGTATGATTATACAATGCATTTAACAGTAGATCATTTTTTGTTCGTCCATCAATTAATTTTGCTGTGATGTTGTGTAGCAAGACACAAAAACGCATGATGAAAATAGTACTAAATTTTAAAAATAACCTGAGTAGAAGTATACAGGGGGTCCTCGAGTTACGTCGGAGATCCGTTCCTGAGAATGTGTCGCAACCGAATTTCGACGCAAGTCGGAACATTGCCACCAGATGTCGCTATAACACCACCCTACAATAAGAGTTTATTATGGTGAATTGCCTTTTGTCCCTTTTGTCCCTCTTGACACACCGTAGGGGTTGAGATCACGAGTGTAATGAGCATTTCCTTTAGATTTCTGATATCAACCATGTAGACCCTGTGTGGTGAATAAACCTACGGTATCGCCACGATCCCGAACGCATCTGTGTCCGTGTGCATCTCCTTACCGGCTGCCGCTGTCGCCCCCCCTCCCCCGCGGGTCGGCCATTTCACATAAGTAAACACAGCTGTGGAGGTGCCGGCAGGCTCTGCAGCACGTCTCTCTGTCTCTCTGCAGCGCTGAGAGACAGAGCGAGGGCTCAGCAACTCGTTCCAGTGTGACGTCTGTACGTATTTACGGAGCAAACCGCTTAATCTGAAACAAGGAAGTTCACGGGAGATGTGTCGTAACTATGAAAACGACGTAATTCGCGACCGACGTAACTCGAGGACCCCCTGTACAAAGTAAAACAGGAAGTAACACAAGACAGAAACTACAAAATAAACGACAAAATCAGACAATCATGAAAAACTGAAATATAAAACCAAAACTGTATCAACATAAACTGAAATTCAGAACCAAACGAAATGATAAAAAAAACAAGTAAAATACAAAACAAAAGTCCCAACTGAATTAATCAAAGTACAAAACGACACAAGATTAAGAGAGAGTCAGTGAACTCACCTCAGAGTCTCCAGTCTACAGTCTGGACTCTGTAGAAAACCACTCAGCTCCTTCACTCCTGAATCCTGCAGCTTGTTGTTGCTCAGGTACAGTTCTCTCAGATGGGAGGGGCTGGACTTCAGAGCTGAGACCAGAGAAGAACAGCTGATCTCTGACAAACTGCAGGACCTCAACCTGAATAAAGAATAAAAGATGCGACTTTACAGGACAAGATTTGTGCATAAAACCATCAACTGTTTCATCTGTTCACAGCAAGTTGCCGGTTTATTTTATCATTAAATCCAAACCAGTGTAACACAGAACAAATCTGACCACCGGGGGCATGACATGTCCCCCGCACTTTTTCAAAGCGCTGTTTTGTTCCCTCGCAGTTTTTACCTTCCAAAAAGAATGTTACAGTACAGTAAACAGAGACATGTCTGCCGTTTCCTGTGTGATTGGCCATCCCCGCTGCCACGCCATCAGGCTGTAAACAGCACTTGCTGGTTTGCTAGTTAAATGACCGTGTTAATCTGCCACTGTATATTGTTGTTAACATGTCTGTTCTGCATGGGTCACGTCAGCGAGACAATATCAGAAGTTTAATTTATATTCACGTTTGAATCGGTGTCCATGTGCGCACGCACACACATGCGCACGTGTGCACACACTCCAGTACACAAGCCACATGTGCCCCCCCACCTCTGAAATCAAAATTCTGTCCATGTGTTTGTTAATGTCACTGTGTATCTTCTAAATTTGTGGATCATTTAAAGAGAAACTGTCTTGGACTAAACCAGTGAAGAAGAAAACTGAGTTACATAATAACAATATGAGTACAAAACGATCGATGATGTCTGACCTCAGAGTCTCCAGTTTACAGTCTGGACTCTGCACGAGATAATTCAGCTCCTTCACTGCTGAATACTGCAGCTCGTTGTAGCTCAGGTCCAGTTCTCTCAGATGGGAGGGGTTGGACTTCAGAGCTGAGGCCAGAGAAGAACAGCTGATCTCTGACAAACTGCAGGACCTCAACCTGAATAAAGAATAAAAGATGCGACTTTACAGGACAAGATTTGTGCATAAAACCATCAACTGTTTCATCTGTTCACAGCAAGTTGCCGGTTTATTTTATCATTAAATCCAAACCAGTGTAACACAGAACAAATCTGACCACCGGGGGCATGACGTGTCCCCCGCACTTTTTCAAAGCGCTGTTTTGTTCCCTCGCAGTTTTTACCTTCCAAAAAGAATGTTACAGTACAGTAAACAGAGACACGTTTCTTGTGTGATTGGCCATCCCCGCTGCCACGCCATCAGGCTGTAAACAGCACTTGCTGGTTTGCTAGTTAAATGACCGTGTTAATCTGCCACTGTACATTGTTGTGAACATGTCTGTTCTGCATGGGTCACGTCAGCGAGACAATATCAGAAGTTTAATTTATATTCACGTTTGAATCGGTGTCCATGTGCGCACGCACACACATGCGCACGTGTGCACACACTCCAGTACACAAGCCACATGTGCCCCCCCCCCCCCCCTGAAATCAAAATTCTGTCCATGTGTTTGTTAATGTCACTGTGTATCTTCTAAATTTGAGGATCATTTAAAGAGAAACTGTCCTGGACTAAACCAGTGAAGAAGAGTTACATAATAACAATATGAGTACAAAACGATCGATGATGTCTGACCTCAGAGTCTCCAGTTTACAGTCTGGACTCTGCACGAGATCACTCAGCTCCTTCACTGCTGAATGCTGGAGCTCGTTGTAGCTCAGGTCCAGGTATCTCAGATGGGAGGGGTTGGACTTCAGAGCTGAGGCCAGAGAAGAACAGCTGATCTCTGACAAACTGCAGATACTCAACCTGAATAAAGAATAAAAGATGTGACTTTACAGGACAACATGTGCATAAAACCATCCACTGTTTCATCTGTTCAGAGCAAGTTGCTGGTTTATTTTTATCATTAAAGCCAAACCTGTGAGACGGACGGACGGACAGATACGGCTTTATTGTCAATGTCACCTTTCAAGGGTGCAACGAAATTGAATGGTGCTTTGATTCATTAAAAAGTAGCCCTGTCTGATGTTTGTGTACAACTTGTCCACTGTTTTTCTCCCCTGGTTCTACACTTTATGTGTTGATGGAATTTGGGAAGGACTGCTTTCAGATCCGCATGATTAAAGTCCCCGAAAATCATGTGAGCAGCCTCAGGATATGTGTTCTGTTTGTTGATGATAGTGTAGTGCAAAAGCCCCAGGGCCGAGCTAGCATTAGCATCTGGTGCTATATACCCAGCAGTGAGTAGTATGGCGATAATCTCACAAGGGCGGTACAAGGGTCTGCGATAAACTGTCATGAACTCCTCGTCTGAAGATCAGTGTCTAGAGACTACTGTAGAATCTAAAAAACAGACTCTGAGTCGGAGAGCACAGAGACGCAGTGTCCGTGCACGCCACCATCTTGGAACAAAATGTAAAACATATAGTTAACATATTTATAATTAGGAGGCGATTGCGAGGCAGTGGGAGGAGAGACATCATAAGATGCCACTGAAATGCTAACATGGAGGATGAAGGCTAATTTGCGTGGAGTGGAGAAGAAAACTGACTTTATCATGAACATACTCAGTGTGGCTCATGTCTGCAGTTTGGAGTCACATGACAACAATACGAGAACAACTAGAAATGCTGTCTGACCTCAGAGTCTCCAGTCTACAGTCTGGACTCTGCAGAAAACCACTCAGCTCCTTCACTGCTGAATCCTGCAGCTTGTTGTTGCTCAGGTCCAGTTCTCTCAGATGGGAGGGGTTGGACTTCAGAGCTGAGGCCAGAGAAGAACAGCTGATCTCTGACAAACTGCAGAGATTCAATCTGAATAAATCAATAAAACAAAAAAGAGTTTTCATCTTCAGAAGGAGAATTTCAGTTAACAGTTCTCTGAGGACGTCTGTATATTGTTGTGATAAAATGTATTTTCACATTAACTACAGTTCATTCAGAAAGCATCAGTCCTCTGACTGGGAGTCCGTGAGCTCTGAAGGTTCAGTTCAGCTGAACACACATTCATTATGACAAGAACCTGAAAAGATCTGAAGCTGAAGAACAAATCTGCATCTTAGAGAAGAACTACTGGAAACATGTAACAACCACAGTTTAAAAAAGGATTCATTCATTGATTGGATCAATGGATTCAACCTGTGTGTCAACACAAATTAGGTTCAGTTGTAGAAATAAAGAAGTGAGATGTACAACAGTAACAGAGAGTCAGTGAACTCACCTCAGAGTCTCCAGTTTACAGTCTGGACTCTGCAGAAAACCACTCAGCTCCTTCACTCCTGCATCCTGCAGCTTGTTGTTGTTGCTCAGGTCCAGTTCTCTCAGATGGGAGGGGTTGGACTTCAGAGCTGAGACCAGAGAAGAACAGCTGATCTCTGACAACCTGCAGCAACTCAACCTGAATAAAGAATAAAAGATCAGGTCAGGGAGCCACAGCTCTACTGATCCTAATATTCCACAAACTCTGACGAGTAGTGACTTTTCAGTTTCTCCAGTGATTATAACAAAAAACAAAAATATATCATCAGTTCCAGTCTGTGACCTCACCTCAGAGTCTCCAGTCTACACAGTGGACTCTCCAGTCCACCACTCAGCTCCTTCACTCCTGAATCCTGCAGCCAGTTGTAGCTGAGGTCCAGGTCTCTCAGATGGGAGGGGTTGGACTTCAGAGCTGAGGCCAGAGAAGAACAGTGAATCTCTGAGAGTCCGCAACCCTCTAGCCTGTGATCAGAGAAAATATAAAACCTGTCAGAATAAAATCTGACGATGTGTAGGACACAACGTTTAGAACAACACATGATGTAATGTAAGAAAAATCTCCACGTTGATGCTGCTGTGTTTGATATGAAACAATGATTCTCATCACTGTCTTTGTTTGACTCTTCCACATAAAAGGAGGGAGATGGAGTCACACTGATGCTGTGACATGTGACATAATGTCCACAGTCTCAGAGTGTGTTGAAGAGACCAGTGTCTTACTCTGAAGCCGGGACTCAAACCCATGAGAACTGAGAGCGAGCTGTGTTCACAGGACAAACAGTGAAACTACAGTAACACAACACCTGACGGCTTTACCAGCTGCTATAACAATACATAGAGAAAATACTGATCATAAACAGCCATCAAACATAAACCAATCAGCAACAAATAGGAACCGAGCAAAAAGAGTTGAAATAACCTGAAGGTTAAAAACAAACCGTTTTTACTCAATTAAATCATTTTTCACACTTTCTCCATTTAAACTATAAAAAGTACAACTGAGCCAAAGACTATCAAAGATGAGAAGAATTTAATACTGTGTATATTTGACACAGTTGATCTGCACTGACTGATCATGGTGATGATCACGTCTGGACTCACCGAGCCTTTCTGCAGTTCCTCACAGCTGGGATCAGCCTCCCACGTCCTTCATCTGATGTGTTGTACTTCCTCAGGTCCAACTCATCCAGAACCTGCTCTGACATCTGCAGCATGTAGGCCAGACATGAGCAGTGGATCTCAGAGAGTTCCTTCTCCGACCAGTTCTCTGACCGCAGGAACTCCAGAATCTCCTGATGCACTGACGTGTCGTTCATCTCCACCAGACAGTGTAAGATGTTGATGCTTCTGTCAGGAGACATGTTGTATGTGTTCATCTTCTTCAGGTTGGTGATGATTGTCTGGATGATCTCTGGACTGTTCTCTCTCTGACCCAGCAGGCCTCCTATGAGTCTCTGGTTGGACTCCAGACAGAGGCCATGAAGGAAGCAAACAAACAGGTCAAGATGACCATTTTCACTTTCAAGTGATTTTTTCATTGTTTTACTCATGAAGTCACAGAGGGTTGAACATTTCCAGTCTGTGTCATTTTCTCTCAGGAAGTCCAACAGGACCTCTGTGTTCCTGTTGGTGTAAGAGTGGTACAGGTAGACTGCAGCCAGAAACTCCTGAACGCTAAGATGAACGAAGCAGTAGACTGTTTTCTGGAAGATCACACACTCTCTTCTGAAGATCTCTGTACAAACTCCTGAGTACACAGAGGCCTCTCTCACATCAAGACCACACTGCTCCAGGTCTTCTTCATAGAACATGATGTTTCCTTTCTGCACGTGCTCAAACGCCAGCCTTCCCAGCTTCAGAAGAACGTCCCCATCAGCCTCCAGCAGCTCCTGTGAACTCATCTCACTTCCTCCCTCGTACTTGATCTTCTTCCTCTTTGTCTGAACCAGCAGGAAGTGTGAGTACAGGTCAGTCAGAGTCCTGGGCAGCTCTCCTCTCTGGTCAGTGGTCAACATGTGCTCCAGGACTGTAGCAATGATCCAGCAGAAGACTGGGATTTGACACATGATGTGGAGGCTCCTGGACGACTCGATGTGTGAGATGATTCTGCTGGACAGCTCTTCATCACTGCACCTCCTCCTGAAGTACTCCTCCTTCTGGACATCAGTGAAGCCTCGTACCTCTGTTACCCTGTCGACACATTCAGGTGGAATCTGATTGGCCGCTGCAGGTCGGGAAGTTATCCAGATGAGGGCTGAGGGCAGCAGGTTCCCCTGGATGAGGTTTGTCAGCAGATCATTGACCGATGACCTCTGTGTGACATCAGACACAAGCTTCCTGTTGTTAAAGCTCAGTGAAATCCTGCTTTCATCCAGGCCGTCAAAGATGAAGAGAAGTTTACAGACAGCCAGTTTCTCTGCTGTGAGCTTCTCTAATGTCGGATGGAAAACACGAAGCAGTGTGAGAAGACTGTGCTGATCATCTCTGACCAGGTTCAGCTCCCTGAACGAAAGGAGAATCAGCACACTGATGTCTTGGTTTTCCAAACCCTCAGCCCAGTCCAGAGCGAACTTCTGCACCGAGAAGGTTTTTCCAACACCAGCGACGCCATTGGTCAGGACGACTCTGATGTCACCCTGCTGCTCGGTGAAGGCTTTAAAGATTTCATGGCACTTGATTGGAGTGTCATGGATGGTCTTCATCTTGGAAGCCTTCTCCAGCTGCCTCACCTCATGTTGGGTGTTGACGTCTTCACTCTGTCCCTCTGTGATGTAGAGCTCAGTGAAGATCCTGTTGAGGAGGATTCTACTTCCTGGTTCGTCAGTTCCTTCAGTCACATGTTCATATCTTCTCTTCAGACTGATCCTGTGTTCATCTAAGACCTCCTGTAAACTACTACCTGCTACAAAAGGACAAACAATGAGAGTGAAGACAGAGAATCTGAGGATCTTCTTCATTTCATCAGCCACAGAAAAACTAAAGAAAAGGTTTTTACTTTGCTGCTTTTTATACTCGACTTAATTGTTGATGCTGTTTGACAGAACAAATGAAACTGACTTCACATGTGAAACATCAGCAGACAGATGATCAGCCTCACCCTGTCCATTGCTGCTCTGACTGTCTGTCTGCAGTCCAGGTCTTTTTCCACACAGGAGACAGGAGGAGTCTCTTGATGGACCAGACTGGTCCCAGTATGAGGTGACACACTGTCTACAGAACCAGTGTCCACAGCTGGTAGAGACTGGATCCTTCAGGACGTCCTGACATGATGCACAGCGGGATGTCCGCTCCACCTCAGAAACACCACTACTCGTGTCCCTGTGGTCTGTGTTTTGATTGGCTCCCGGCCTCCAGGGGGTGGGACTAAAGTAACAGACACCAGAGGACGAGGAGAAAGAGAAAACACAGTGGATGAAAACTCTTGTTCCTGAACTGTTTCTTTGTTGACCAACATGACCTGAATTAAACTCTGAGTTTAAGACTAAAGCAACATCTCCTCAGATGTGAAACACTTTGGATGTTTGTCCTTGTAACTCGTTCGAATCTCCTGGTGTTTCATGTCTGAATCTCCTTCAGCAAAGTTCACAGTAGAAACAGTGTCTTACCTTGTGTCTGAGGGTCCAGGTTCTTTACTGAAGTTGGTAGGTTCCTCTTTGGACCAGTCCGACCTCACAGACAGACAGCTGGGTCGAGGTTCTTTACTGAAGTTGGTAGGTTCCTCTTTGGACCAGTCCGACCTCACAGACAGACAGCTGGGTCGAGGTTCTTTACTGAAGTTGGTAGGTTCCTCTTTGGACCAGTCCGACCTCACAGACAGACAGCTGGGTCGAGGTTCTTTACTGAAGTTGGTAGGTTCCTCTTTGGACCAGTCCGACCTCACAGACAGACAGCTGGGTCGAGGTTCTTTACTGAAGTTGGTAGGTTCCTCTTTGGACCAGTCCGACCTCACAGACAGACAGCTGGGTCGAGGTTCTTTACTGAAGTTGGTAGGTTCCTCTTTGGACCAGTCCGACCTCACAGACAGACAGCTGGGTCGAGGTTCTTTACTGAAGTTGGTAGGTTCCTCTTTGGACCAGTCTGACCTCACAGACAGACAGCTGGGTCCAGGAGACTCTGCTCTGTCCTTATCGTTCTTCAGACTAAGACTCATCTTCTGGCTCTCAATCAGTCTGAGAGAGAAACACACACTGTGAGCTCTCACGCACATAAACAAAACACACACACACACACACACACACACACACACACACACACACACACACAGTTGTAGGCTACTGTGTCTATCTGTTAATGGCGACATGAAGAACAGGAAATACCACACATGATATTTTTTCTCCTTCTTTTCTTTCACCCCGTCTCTTCATGTCTTCACAGTCCACAGAGAGCAGACTGACTCAGAGCCTGTGACAGTGAAATATTCATCATGGTGTATTAATAATCACCATGTTGGATTAATACTCACCTTTTTTCGGCATTTTCTCTCTCTCCTTTTACTGCGCAGTTAAAATGGAGGCTGACGCTTCAAGTTTCAGTTTCAGCTGCGCCACACAGAACTTACAGGAAATCACGTGACTCCGTGTTTGTGTTTGTTTGTGAGACTGAAATAATTATCTTTCACCACTGACTCTTAACAAAGTCAGATTGTACATTGAGAGCACGAGGAGCAAACTCTCGATGGAGCCTGATCAATCAGCGGATCGATGATTCGATCAGCAAAAGAGTAAAAGTCGACGTCATTGAGTGTTTGAAAAAACATTAACAGCGTAGTCTTCCTGTTTTTATGAAAGATTAATGCGAGTATTTTGTTTTATCAAGTCAAGCTAATATTGTTGTAAAGTTGTAGCTCATTTTGAGATTGTGGCGTATTTTTAATGCGTATTTCCGCTGTCGTCATTCACTGTAGAAACGCTTTGCAACACCGCTCCCCCTGTGGCCAGCGGACGAACTGCACGTATCGCAGTGGACAGCATCTCCGTCCTCCTCCTCCCTGGTTCGGTGTCTGTCCCGGTCTGTCCGGTACCGACGGCCTGTGTGGTTAGAGTCGTTCATCTCTGTCGGTTGCTGCTGCTCTTGTTGTTATGTCATCTAACGGTGAGAAAGGCTGTAAATTATTAAGGTCCCGTGTTTTGAGCGGCTCAGCTAATAGCAAACCGAGCTTATGTAGCCTCGCCGTGAGGGACCGGTCCGGCGATTAGCTGCTGACAACATGCTAATTAACAGTCAACGCTCTTCTGCAGTTCTAAGAAACATTTATCGATGAGAGTAATTTTCCAGTTTAAAGTCACATACGGATGTTATAGCGCCACTTGCCCGACGGGAAGATAATAGTATACTGTATATGTGTTACTGTAAACGAAGACTGCTGCGGCTGAGTTAACATGTAGCTTAGCATAGCTACTAACCCAGTTTCCTCTCGGTGCTTTGAGTTAGATGGAGAAACGAAGGCGTCTGTTTACATAACAGAGTCTGATGCTGGACACGAGACTGTCACTGCGCGTGATGATTAGATGTGACAATATGTCATGTGATTTGTTGCTGAATGCACCTCTTAGCTCTTTGTCAACTACCGTTAAACAACACCAGAAGAAGACAAGGTAGAAAGAACATTGATGATATGAAACGTATGATAATCTGAAACGTGATGACGTAACACAGGAAACAGTTATTCTCAGGTATTAGTCTTACACAGGTTTTACGTTCTTACTATCTGTTTACGCTACAGTAACATGTAACATTATGATAATTATTAGTGACCTGTATGATTAGTAAAGTAGAAACCACATAAACTTAATTTGCGTTTCTCATACCACATTACTGTGTTTAATTTTCATCTAATGCACAGTATTAACTTTTTGCCCTGCTTGTAAATCAACTTACACACTGTGAGTCTGTGTGATCAGGCTGAGGATCCACAGTGCATCATTTCATATTTGAATCAGTCATATTTAATGAATGCTCTGTTAGGTTGTTTTTTTTAATGCTGACACTGTTTTTTGTTTATTCCATAGATTATTCCCAACCATCCACCCATGGGTATGTAATAGCTTAATAATACCTTATCTTATTACTTGTGTGTTGGGACTCCACTTCATTTATTTTTGAGAAATATCATTTGCCAGTTTCAAAGAATTGAGACAGTTACTTCCAGCTTTATACTTTTAACAGTCACGATTAGATCATGTCCTGAATTGATGTCAGAAGCAAGAAAAGTATTAATAAATGGTTATTATTATTATTATTATTATTATTATTATAGTCGAGTGCTAACTCTCACTGGATACTGTTACTTGCAGCTATGGGTCCTATGGTGGAGGAGGTGGTGGTGGAGGTGGAAACCAGGGCTACAGTCAGTCCTCAGGTAACAGTTACAGCCAGCCAACCTACGGGGGCTACAACCAAGGCCCTGACAGCAGCTCTGGCTCCTACACCCAGGGAGGATATGGCAGCTATGGTCAAGCCCAGTCAGGTAGAAGTAGACTCACTCACTGTTCTTCAGCCTTGCAGTACTGTGTAGTGGAATTTAATAGGATGTCTGCTCCTTTCTCTAAGAAGGATATGGTTCTCCACCCTCCAGCCAGGGAGGTGGAGGTGGTTATAATCATTCCGGTCAGTCCTATAGCTCTGGAGGATACAGCAGCGGCAACCAGCCTTCCAACATGAGCTACAACCAGCCGTCGTCCTTCACTGGTTACAGTCAGCAGCAGCCAACATCTCCATCCTCTGCAGGGTAGTACAACACACGTTTCTGCTTCTTTAACTTTAGCTGATGATCATTTGATCGTCATCAGCTCAAGTTTTTTTTTCTTCATATTTTTCATAACTAGGCAATATTACATTAACTACATCACTCATGCCATGTTAAACCCTGTTATATACAGGGGTGAAAGTAAGCCGGTACGGTCCAGTACTGCGTACCACTAAAAGATTCAGTGGCGGTACGCAGTACCAGGAAGATGGGAGAGCGGCTGCCTGCTATAAACCCTCATTCAGAACCTGTCACGGCCACACTTTGGGTCAGAAAATAGATCCGCTAGCAATATGCAGTCTTAAAAACTACCTTGTCTGTTTCGTGTTGTTTTGTTTCACTTTTAACGATACAGAACAGCTCGGAAAAGAAACTGCTTATGAGCGAACCATAGCTAACGACCGGAGATTTCACTCAGCAGTACATGAGTGCGCATGCGCGTCTACTTCCGAAACACAGTGGTTGCTATGGGGATCGGTGCGTTTGATTTCATGAAGGTTTTTTTTTTTTTTTGGTAATAGTACCGGCAAGAATTTAAAACTACTTTCACCCCTGGTTATATATTATATTCATATAGTTGTGAAGCAACTGAGACCATTGACAATGGTTATGAAATGAACTCGTCCTTCTCCTTTCGCCTTCAATAGCTACGAAGGTAACTCAGCCCCTGGCTATAATCAGCCACCCAGTGGTGGTCAGAGTGGAGGTGGTTATGGGAACAGTGGAGGTCAGATTGGTGGATATGGTGGGAGCCACCACCAACCATCCCAACATGGAGGGAGTCACTACAACCAGCCTCCCGGCTACAGCTCCCCTCCTACACAGAGCTACAGTCAGCAGAGCCAGTATGGTCAAGGTAAAGGTGAGAAGTGCATTGAAATTTGATGTGGCTCATCTTATACAAATGGCGAAACATTGTGAACAAAATAGTGGTGAAATTCAGAAAAAAATGTTACGATGTTAACACTGTGGTCTAATTGCTTTAACTCTCACTCAGGATACGGAGGTGACAGCCCACCTGTGAGTGGAGGGGGAGGGGGAGGTGGTGGATACAGTGGTCCTGATGGCGGACATGGAGGTCAGGATGGCCGTGGTGGTGGCCGGGGTCGTGGCGGTGGATTTGGAGGTCGTGGTGGCGGTGGATATGAGCGTGGTTTTGACAGAGGTGGACGAGGTGGACCAAGAGGAAGAGGAGGCATGGGGTAAGTGTAAGAGAATCAAGCAGTGTCTGTGTTATGAGTCTCGGTACAGAACTGTGTGTGTGTGGAGACAACAATAAGAGGGAGGGTACAGCAGCTGAGAGGAGATGTGTAGGAAAAAAATCCCAGGTACAAGCCGTGATACTTTTTCATTCTGCAACTTGTGACTGCACCAGTGCTTGATTCAGAGACGTATGCTGGATACAGCATAAAGTCTGTTTTGGCCCCGTAAGCAAATAATGCAGAAGAATCAATACAAATTCAGATCATTTTTTATTATGAAATGATTCGACTGTGCTGTGACAGAGTAAAGGATTCGTGACATGTGTCATGATTCATAAGGTTACTGCGCCCTGAACAGGTTTTTCTGAGTTTGTATTACCACAGTGATCTGGCTTCAAGAGTTTCATGTCACTGTGTAATCACACAGTGTAATCACCCAGTAAATTGTGTGAATTCTGGGACTTGATGTGGTGATAACAGCACATGACAGCAGCAAAGAAATGGAGAGAACTCACTCTAAGAAGTGTGTGGTGTGTCCAGATCATGACCTAACATGAGACAAGAAGAAGCTGGTTTCAACATTTCACACTGTAAACTGGGCTTAGTTTTGGTGGCATGGTACAGATCCAGCCGTCCTTCACTGTCTGGATGCTGAGGCCAGGCAATGTGACAGTACTCAGTATCACAGAATGATACCATATCCATTATTAGCACGCACACTGCACACTGAGGTAGTTACATGAAGAAACGTGACGTACACGGCGTAAACCGGTCCTTTGCACATCATGAAAATCTTGTTTTGGAAAAGTTTGATGATGGTTTGCTTTGACTCCTCAATTTAAACCACATACATAAGATACAACATGAGCACACAGTATCATCATGGAGGCAGGTGTCCTGCCGTTGCCTTACGATCACCATGGCGGTGTCCAAGCCCAGTGTAACAGGAGAGATGGATGTGATGAGTGGAGCTCGTGAAGGGATTACAGCTCAGAGGTGACATCATATCATGTACAGCAGCGGAGCTCTTGAAGTTAAGGTCCTTGTGGCTGAGTGCTTAGTGCTTAAAGATATGAACCAGGATTCTGTGATGCTGTGCTGATGTAAAACAAGAGAGGAGGTGAAATGACACAAGAAGCCATAGGCAAACATAAATATACCATACCACATGTGCTTGTAAGGTACATTCGTCTATCCGCAATAAACAATGACAGGACTGGAAAAATTCATCAATGTAATTTTATTTCTTTTTTTAGAAATAAGAAACTAATTTTGTTCTCAGTTCAAATTCAACAGAATTCTACAGAGAGGTAGATGACAGGTTTTGGCAAACTCTTATAAACCCAATGAACGATACAGAGAGAAATCATAAAGCAAAGATTTTACACCAAGGGCATCGTGAATAAACGAGTAAAGCTATGACGCAGAAACTGGGTTGGTAAGTCGATGTTTAGTTGCGGCTGAACAGTATCTCATGTACTTCTGTATGTAGTTCCTGATAAAAATACTTTACCAATTCATTCTTAACTTTCTTATCCAATGTGGACTATATTTAACCTCTCTCCCATTTAACCTCCTTTAGATCTTGCAGTACATTATATTAAGAGGGGTTGTGCTATGACGCAACTCCTGATCTGCTAGTACATTTTCAACTTTCTGTGTAGAAGTGAAAATGATCATGTTTTAATATTCAAAATGAAGCTGTGTTTTTTTTAACCAGTTTAATATTTCTAAAAGACACAAACTGAGAACGTGCTGAAATGTAAAGTGAAGAAGGAACTATCACACTATATAGAACTATCAGATCTATAGTTTTACATCAGCCTGCCCACTCAGTAGTGTCCTATATGCAAGAAAGTGCCAGACTTTGTCACCATGGCAACAAATCTGTGGCATCACCTGCCTTCCTCACCCGAGCAGCCCTGACAGGAAACTGTGTCATACTCTGCCTTAATCAATCTTTGAATCTTCTCCTAGGCTTTACCTTCTCTCCAGGCTGCCTCCCCGCTCTTAAGCCATCATATGGGAAAACTGGGGGGAGTCCCCAGATAGTCAGGAGTCTACTAGAAGTTTAAATAAATAATACAATGCACTGATTTGGTTGATCTTGATTAAAAAGAAAAATAAATAATAAAATTAAAAATAATTAATGTTTGGGGATGCTTGCCGACATCTTTCCGACACCTTGAAGAAAAATGGCCGACACCAATCCAGGGATTTAAAGTGTCAATGCACGGGTTGGTAAACTGACACAAGGTCGAGTTATATGATCAAATAAACTGGAAACGTACAAGTTACAGAAAAACTCAAATTTCATTTTTCTTCTGATCCAACAAAGACAATCAAAGGTCTTTGCAATGGCCTGTAGTGGTGTGAGGTGTAGCCAGGAGATTCCGTAGGGGTTTGTAAGGACCAGAGCCAAAGGAAGAGGGTGGGTGTAATGAAGAGACTGAGAGTGACGGTCTCCCACAACCCAGTGAGAGAAATCGCTGTCAGCACCAATCTCCAATCTGTTGTTTCTCTCTCCCTCTTCATCAGCATGGGCGATCGCGGAGGATTCAATAAGTTTGGTGGTAAGTGATTAAAAAAAACTCTCTTGCAAAGAGGTTGAAAGGGTGTAAGGCAGGGGCGTTAGGAATCATACTCACAGCATTACATGTGTAAAAAGAAATGGGCTTTTAGGACATTTACCACACCAGTTGGGGTAAAAGCACCTGCTGAAAAAAAGCACGCGGCTTATTCCAGCTCCTGGAGGAACATACTGCGACAGTAAAGGTCCGAGGCCTCGGTGTGGTGTTGAAGCTGCTGGAGGCACTGTGTGTGTACTCCAGCAGAGGGAGTTGTGTGATTATCTCATGACTCTAGTCGTTCTGTACTCAGGTGTGCATCTGCGGGGTTTGGATTTGAGTCTGTGTCACAAATCCTGATGCGTTTGACTGCGTCAGTCAACAAAAGAACTGAGATGAGCCGAGTACCACACATATTTGTAAAACCTGCCATCTAGGTTTTACAAATATGAAGCCAACTGTGAACTTACATTCACATTGTGAGGACATGAGAAACTGAACCGGTGCCAGAATGGCTGTAAAAACAGTTCGAGGACGTCTTAGTTTCATGTTTGGATGGAGAAACTGGTTTTATTGTTGAACTGAAGTGCCGGTAACTTGATATGGTTTTCAGTGTACTGCAATCAGCAGGAATATTTGAGGTTTCACAACAACCGTGAATAAGGAACAAACAGACCGATTGTTACTCAAGATTTATTATGTCACCAGTTCTAAAGGTTTTCATCAACAGGTTAGGTTTCAATTAAACAATTATATGGTATCGGTTTACTGTTTGAGACTCAGGTGAGTGATGGGGATTTATACTTGAGTTGGCTTGAGGTGCTTTTTATTTTTTCAATAAAGTCACAAACCAGTGAATAACACGGTGAGCGTTGAGCGCGACATTAGAGTGGCTTCTTTTACGAGTCCTGACATTGGAAATGTCCTTGAGAAACAACAGGAACCTGTGAAATCATTTAACCCTGTTTGTGAAATGATCAAGAGACAGAGAGATTTGAAAAGTGTCTGGAATCTGGAGGTGTGCTCCTGAGTCACGCTGACATGACTCGGTTGAGGAGTGGTCGGAGTGACATTCTTTACAGTAAAGAAGAACCTATGTTTGTGGTTTTAAAAAAAAAAAAAGCTTTCACCTCGTTGCCTTTCACCTGAGTCTTGACGGCGGCCAAGCAAACACCAAGTGGCTGAAATGTCACGAGGATGCGAGGGGTTGTGGCGTTCGAGAACAGCACAGAGTTTGTTCCAATGAGGAGAAATTTGTATCCAGTTCCTGAAACTGGTCGTTCAAGCTGCCAGTGACGCAGCGTGCAGAGCATCTGCAAACATCTTTACATACCTGTCCTAATGTCGCTGAAGTATTTCCATTATACTCACATATCGGAACAAATGGGACTAGCCTGTGTGTAATGGTACTAAATCACAATATGCCGCCAACTCAAGACGGTCAACCCTGTCATTCTCACTCTGAAAAGACACACACGTACAGGGACATTTTCCAGAGACAAAGGAGAGACGGACTGACATGACGTAAATGTCCATACTCAGTGGGTTATGGTGTGGTTCAGAGTGTTGGACAAGGTTCAACGAGTCTGTAAATATCAAGACTTGCATCAACACAAATTTGAACACAGTTTGAAAGGTGAGCCGATGCTGAGGGACTGAACCTGTTCATGGTTCATGGTTCATGGTTCACTGTCAGAGGTGATGAGTCTGAATCGTATCAGTCGATCCATGATTTACTGGTTGTTTTACGTGTTGTGCTGCTGTGAACTGTGACTATGAAAGATACGATTCTGGAATGACAGGGTGGTAACATTTGTATTTTGTGACACATATACAGGCTGTCTTAGGATACAACTTAAATCATATCTGTGTGCGTGCGTGTGTGTGAGAGAGACGTACAGCAAAATCTTTTTCACAACTAATTTGTGTCTTTGTCTTTACAAGGACCAAGAGACCAAGGACATGGACACGGAGGACCAAGCTTCAGTAAGTTGTAATGTACCACAACACAACACACACACACCCCAGATGTTGTTCAGCCATTTGTGTGTCATTGGACAGTTCCCTCGTCCAGACATCCATTTTAAGTATTAGGTCACATCATAATTGATGATTCGATTTTCCTTCAGTTCCATTACTTGATTGATTATAACGATTCATTATTGATCCAGATCAGGAGAAGGGAATGAGGCGAGCTGATGAAAAACCTCTCCGCATCTTCTCCTCTCACAGTGCAGGATCAGGATAACTCGGATAATAACACCATCTTCGTACAGGGCCTGGGCGACGACTACACTGTCGAGTCGGTGGCAGACTTTTTCAAGCAGATCGGAATCATTAAGGTTAAGTCTCCAGTTATAGACTGAGGCACTACACAGACACATGTTACACATTTAACCAGGAAATGTGTTCAAATCTGAATTGTCCCCATGTCTGTCCTCTCAGGTCAACAAGAAAACAGGTCTGCCGATGATCAACCTGTACACAGACAGAGAGACGGGAAAGCTGAAAGGGGAGGCGACGGTTTCCTTCGATGACCCCCCTTCAGCTAAAGCTGCCATCGACTGGTTTGACGGTACGTCTCTATCTGTAGGTCTCTGTTTCTAGCAAAACCACGTGTCTGTGGTCCATCACTGTCCACGTCTCATTTCGGGACCACAGACACGTGGACTTTGCTGCAGGAGGAGCTTGATCTGTCGTTGCTGACAACAGCTGATGTTGTAGAGTCACCTCTCACTACGCCTGCTGTTTTATTTCTCCACTCAGCTCATGTCCATCTTTCCTCACCAGGTAAGGACTTCAATGGGAATCCCATCAAGGTGTCCTTTGCCACCCGCAGGGCTGACTTTGGAGGCCGAGGTGCGATAAGGGGGGGTCGCGGACGAGGAGGTGAGACCGTGGCTTAAATTTGAAGTTTGTTTTTGAATGTTTCTTATATAACACTTCATCACCAGCCATTTATGTGGGATGTGGGAGATCTAACTCAGCTATTCTTCTCCTGAAGGGCCCATGGGCCATGGAGGTTTTGGTGGCGGTCGAGGTGGAGGTTTCCCAGGAGGTAATGGTGGAGGAGGTGGAGGCGGGGGACAACAGAGAGCTGGAGACTGGAAGTGTTCAAATCCGTGAGTCTACATTTGATGGTTTCATATTAACGGAGATCATCGTTTCTTCCTGCATATTTCTGCTCAGAGTAACCAAAAAGGAAACGTTGGCTTTTCTGAAGGTCTTTTGACAAAGCTGTCTGATTTTATTCTTCACTTACGTAGTGTTTTTCCTTGATTGCTCTCATTTCTTCACATCTCACCTCTCTTCAGCAACTGTGACAACCTGAACTTCTCCTGGCGTAACGAGTGTAACCAGTGCAAGGCCCCAAAACCGGAGGACGCTGGTGGGATGCCCCCTGTGGACAGAGGTTTGACCCTGTTTGACTTGACATGACTGGAAGTAGATACTGATCGGGCTGTTAGCACGAGGCGGGCGTTTATTCTATGTCAAAAGAAAAAAAGATAGAAGCCTCACGAGGAGTGTTTGAGGAAAAGTCGCATCTCAGTTTGCACCGAATCCTCCAGAGTCCGAGGTTCTCACGCTGCCTGTTCTGCTGTCAGGAGGCTATGGAGGAGAGCGCAGAGGGGGGTTCGACCGAGGCAGCTTCAGAGGCCGAGGCGGCGAGCGCGGCGGCTTCAGGGGCCGAGGAGGCGAGCGAGGAGGATACGGCCCTGGCAAAATGGATGCAAGGTGAGAGCCACTGAAACAAACGGTGGAAGTCGTCTCAGTGTTGAAGTCAAAATCTCGACGTCTAACATGACAGCAGTATCTTTTCATCTCATTTCATTCATGGAAAATCTGCGGTGGTTCCACACATCAACATACCGTAACATTTGTGTAAAACCATGCGTTTTCAATAAACACACCTGTTGATGCTCCTCTGGATGTTGCTCATTGGCTGGATGCTGGCGAGGTCACAGAGTAAAGTCATGGTGTGTGTTGTTTCCAGGGGCGACCGCAGACAGGAGCGACGGGGCCGTCCCTACTGAATCACCTGCTGTCCACATCTTCCACCTTTAATACAACTCTGTTTACTCCACCCTGCAAAATCACTGTGTAGAAAATGTGATGTGTTTTATGTTTTGCTCATGCTGCTCTGTTTGTTTGTTTCTTTGTTCTTCTTCTGCTCAGTGGGACCTCGTTTAGAAACCAAAGTGCAGTGACTGTGCTGGAGGTTGACAGTGGGTCTTTCATCACACCTGCGTGTTGTTCCGCACCTGGATGCAAATCAAACATTTACATGTGTACATGTGTGAAACAGTTCTGCTGTTGAACTGGTTTACAGTTCGGTGTCTGAACTCAGCTTTCCTGAGTGTTTGGTAACTCAGACACCAGAAACCTGCCTGACAGCGTGTGTTGTGTTCCTGTCAGCAGAGAGGCGAGCGAGTAAACTGTCATTATCATTCATTATGTAATTTAATTAAATTTAATGTCGCCTGCGGAGGAATAAAATCAGTAAAGTCTGAACCTGAATGAATTTAGAGTTCAGATTAAACAAACAGATTAAATAAACTTGATTAGATGCTGAAAAAAAATTGTCAGTTTCACATGAACATTTTAACAGTTATGTTCTTTGGTTATAATTTATTCAGCTCAACGGTGAAACATCTCAGGCAGATTATTGTTATCAATAATCTGCAGATTATTATATTATCAACACACTTGATGCCAATCGGAGTCTACACAGTTTTCTAAACGAGGTCCGACGTGACTGCAGTTGTATCTAACGTGTGTGTGTGTGTGTGTGTTTGATTATTCATAAGTAGTTTTGTATTTGTATTCATGTGTTTGTTTCCAAAGGAAAGTGCCAATAAAACCAAAAGGTCGATCTGTGGTTCGTCCTCAGTCTGACTGCTTCATTTAGAACGGCCGCAGGTTTCAGACATGATGGAAAAGGGGACGCCGGCTGTGAATGGTCAGTTTATCTGAATCACAGACCTCCGGTGTTTCAACATCTGGATCCAAAACTCACCTTTAAAGCAGAACTTCATCTACCTGACAGTGACGTCTGATCTGGTCCTGTCTCATTCTGTGGTTTAACCAGGGCAGGTGGTTTCTAGTCAGATGACCAAAAACAAGAAGAACATTTCTCAGAGGAAGTATTTATTCCCCAACCTAAAGAAGCCACCAGCATTTGTTGGTGATGAGCAGGAATCTGCATCGGTCTCATAGGTTAATCATCAAACTCCTCAGCAGCCGAGAGAGACAGCCAAACATGTACAAGGTCAAATACTTCCATAACGTGAATGTGTATACAAATACACAGATAAATAAATAAGTACTATGAATGAAAATCATTCATTACAAATGATGTCATTCTCCTGATGAAATGATTCAGCACTTTCCCGAATCATATCTGTGACTAACCGTCAGTTGAGGCGACTTCCTCATTCAGCTCGTGTCACGTCGGGATGTTTGTGGACTAACTGGCAGATCCAGTTTCTCCTCGTACGAGAACATTCATCTCAGGCCATGGAAACACAAGTCTCAAGTCTCAAAGTGAAAAACGCTTCAGAGCTTTTATTTTTTTTTATTTGATCATTTGTTTTTGACCCCTCAAAATCATCTGCCGACCTTTTGACCCTCCTGGCTGTGAACCACTGATTAAACCATGCAAGTGAATATGAACATTAAACTTGTACTGCTCATGATGCTCACATCACTTCCTCTGGAGTACAGCTGGGACACTTTGACTAACCAGAGAGTCTTTTTAATCTACTCTGACTCGACAACACACAACAATAAAACGTGTACATAAAGGTGTTTGCAGTTTTTCTGTTTAGGATGAAGACGGCGGCGTTGAGTGGAAGAACAGGCTGATGAAAACGTGACGTTTGTTCATTGCAGTTTCCACGTCTTTGTTTTCTCTTCATCTTTGTTCTGAAACCCAACACAACTCGATGTGTTGACTGGAAACACGATGCAGTTTGACCAGTTCCCGCAGCAGCTCCTCGCCGTCTCCATCCAGCAGAGTGTGAGGGTCCCTCCCCCTGCTCATAGTTCTCACTCGGACTCTGGATCTGTACAACCTGAACACTTCTCTCAACTTGAATACTTTGTTTGTAACTTTCAACTTTACAACAACAGATATTGAACCCATAAGCAGAATCAGGTGACAGGTGATTGTGTCAGAGCTCTCTTTAGCTGGAGCTCAGTTAATGATGGATTCACACAAAAAAAAAAAAAAATGATGGATTCACTTGATGAATGTGACAGGTTCAATATGAGATACTGGGCGAGTCTCAGACAGGTGACGCTGGCGGAAAGAGAGAGAGAGAGAGAGGTGTGTTTAGAGTTGGGAGGAGGGTGAGAGAGCGCGAGCGAGGGATGGAAGAGAAAGAGTATGAAGGCAGGAGCTGATCAGAACTCGCATGTCAGTCATGGCTGTGGACAAAGTGATGGCAGTGGCGACTCTGCTGACTCTTCTGACACCAGGTAAGAACTGAACTGTGCTTCGTCCTGAACTCGTCCTGTTTCAGATCCACTGACACCGAGGAGAGAGACACAACGTGAGACACGTGAGACACGTGAAACGTGTTCACAGACCAACATTTCTGAAACAGTAGTTGAGAAGACAAAAAAGTGAAGAAAGTCAGAAAACTCTCGAGTACTAACTGAACTTGTAAAGGTGGGGGGTGTGTGTGAAGTGACAGGTAAAAACATGATGGGATCAAAAGCGGAATATGTGAGACAGTGAGACAGGGAATGGATCAGACGTCTGGGGACATAACTGTCCATGTTAAAGTTCAGAAATGGACACAGAAAGAAAACAGAGTTTTGCAGCTCAGCATGAAACATGAACAGATTCTGGATTCTGGATTCTGGATTCTGGATTCTGGATTCTGGATCACTGATTCATTGCTACTGTGTTAAAATGAAATGATTTCATGAGTTAAAGAGTTAACGAGTTAATGATTGAACGAGTGCTGTTGAGTTCTGTTGAGGAACACGTGGTTCCACACACAGCGACAGAGCTCAAGTGATATAAAATCATAATAATAATAATAATAATATATACTAACATAATAATATCTAATCATGTAATGTGATCCGTAATAGATCAAAGCTAACTGTCTCACTCAGACATTAATAGGATCTTTAGTTTCTATTCTTTTTCATTGATGGACGTCACAACCGTGTCGCGTTCAGGCTGAGGGTTATGGACGAGGCAGTCAAACCAGTCTGGGCAGGAGAAGCACGTCGCCACACAACAAAACGCTCTGTTACACAACAGGTGTTGAGATTTGGACCTTGACCCTGATGTCATGTTATGAATGTACAAACATTCCTTCAAACTACACTAATTAGTTTTCATTACAGACGCATATGTGTGTGTGTGTGTGTGTGTGTGTGTGTGTGTGTGTGTGTGCTGTTCATATGAAAACCTTCACTGTTGTTTTTAATAGTTGCATTTTCTGTTTTTCAGAGTCTCACTCACAGCTGGACGGTACGTCTCACTTCCTGTCATGTGACTTTGACATCATCTGTTTTGTTTGTTGTTTGTGTTGAAATCAGACGTTATGATCTCTCTCTCTCCTCAGTGTGTGGTAAGCCTCCATTAAACACCAGGATCGTAGGAGGTCAGGTGGCCTCTGGGGGCAGCTGGCCCTGGCAGGTCAGTATGCAGAGATCCGGGTCTCACTTCTGTGGAGGAACCCTCATCAACAATCAGTGGGTGATGTCAGCAGCTCACTGCTTCCCAAGGTGAGCGGTGATGAAGTGATGAAGTTATTGATGTGAGGAAACTGAACTGAACTGTTGAAGTATCTGTGTCTGTGAGTGCTGTGAAACTCCGTGCAGACTGATCTGCACCTGATCTGAAAGGGGTTTTACTTCCTGTGTCGCTGCAGCACCAGTTTGACCAACCTGGCTGTGTCCCTGGGTCGTCAGAGCCTCGAGGGATCCAACCCCAACGAGGTGTCTCGGACTGTTTCACAGATCATTAATCATCCCGACTACAACGCACGTACCAGCGACAACGACATCGCCCTCCTGAAGCTCTCCTCATCGGTGACTTTCAACAACTACATCCTGCCCGTCTGCCTCGCCGAAGAAGGCAGCACCTTCTTCAACGGCACCGATAGCTGGGTCACCGGCTGGGGCAACATCGGGTTTGGAGGTGGGTCGACTTTACTGACTTTGGCAAACACAGAGTTTTTGATGAGGTTAGAGATCACACGATCTACTGCTGCTTTTTCATTGGTTACTGAAGACGTACACAAGAAAGCGTTCATTGTGTTGACCATGTTGTGTGACGTCTTGTGGTGAACAGTCGTCGTGTTCCGTCATGTTTCGACACATTAGTGCCACCAAGTGTCAGAGCAGTGAAGCAACCTGCCACGTGCAGCACAAATGTTTTGTGACGCTCGCGTACTTGATGAAAAGAGGAATCATCTGAGTAACACGTGTTGACGTGTTCCCCCCGTGTCTGTGTGTGTGTGTGTGTGTGTGTGTGTGTGTGTGTGTGCGTGCGTGTGTGTGTGTGTGTGTGTGTCTGTGTGGGTTTTCTCCAGCCTCGCCCCACAGTCAAACACACACGCATGTCAGGGATTAGGTGAATTTGAGACACACACTTTACTGATGTAAACAGTGTAAACTCCTCCACCATTAAACCCTGTTTGTCTCTCAGTGTCGCTTCCATCCCCAAAGAACCTGATGGAGGTGGAGGTGCCCATTGTGGGGAACAGACAGTGTAGCTGTGACTATGGAGTCAGCAGCATCACAGACAACATGATATGTGCCGGGTTACGTCAAGGAGGGAAGGACTCGTGTCAGGTGATAACTCGACTTCCTGTCTCAGTGTAAGATTCGACCCGGAGAGATCCCGTGTCCTGACTGGTTCTTCTCGTACAGGGTGATTCTGGTGGTCCGCTGGTGAGTAAGCAGAACAGTCGCTGGATCCAGGAGGGAATTGTAAGTTTTGGAGAAGGCTGTGCTCTGCCCAACTTCCCAGGAGTCTACACCAGAGTGTCCCGCTATCAGAGCTGGATCAACAGCCAGATCACCACCAACCTGCCCGGGTTCATCACCTTCACCTCCACTGGGACTGACGGAGACCTGAGCGTCACCTGTCCAGGCCTGCCACCACCTCCAACCACCAACCTTACAACCACCAACCTTACAACCACCAGCCCTCCAACCACCAACCTTACAACCACCAGCCCTCCAACCACCAGCCCTCCAACCACCAAGCCTCCAACCACCACCGCCCCACGTGAGTGCTGGCAATGTCCAGACTGAAAAAAGATGAGGTTTTCTGTTTAAACCAAAGCTCCAGCTGTGCTCTGTCACAATGAAATGTCACATTTGGAATGCATTTTCTCAGTAACTTAAGACAAAGGCTGATTTGTGTTGATCTTTACACGACGTCTTGTTGTCCACCCGATGCTGCTCTCTCCAGCTGTGGTCTGTGGTCAGGCCCCGATGAATTCTCGTTTGCTGGGAGGAAGTTCAGTGGCGACAGCGGGCATGTGGCCGTGGATGGCGAGCCTACAGAAGGGTGGAGAACACAAGTGTGGTGGGACACTGGTGGCCATTGACGCCGTGCTCAGTACGGCGGACTGCTTCTCAAGGTGAGGTTCACCTGGTGATGTCACAGATGGTGGGACATTCACAGCAGCACTTAAAATAGCCCCCAGCAAATTCCCCCCCGCCCCCCCCTTCAACTGTGTGTGTGTATACATGAGTGTATGTGTTTGTATGTACATATATATATATATATATATATATATATATATATATA